>WBNH01007482.1:0-95653 GCA_013401255.1 Urocolius indicus
CAGGGGTTAGTGTTGGGCTTGGCTTAGTGTGAGATGAGGGGTTGGACTTGATGATGTTAAAGGTCTTTTGCAATGGAAATGATTCTATGAGTTCCTCAGCTCTTCCAGCAAATAGCCAGGGCTAGAGTGGGGTATCTGTCCCCCAGACATCCCAGAGCTGGCCAGAGACAGACCCTGAGAAACTGGGGTGTTTTTGTTCCAGGCTGCTGGAGCTGGGCAAGAGCTACGGGGAAGCAGAAAACTGCAGAAAAATAACAAGTACAGAAGCTAACAATCATCAGTCGGGAGAGAAAGCCAAGAGCACGGCTGGCACAGAGGGACGATGCCTGGCAAGCACCGTGGCTGGCTATGCAGCCTCTTTGGGACCGGCTCAGCCCCTTTCCCGAGGAGATCCCCTCTTTTGAGCAACACTAAGAGGTCCTTCCCCTTGCAGCCCTCCCCAGCCCCACACATCTACAGCCCAAAAAAATGTCTCACGGGTTGGTGGTGCTGAAGATGAACATGGAGCTGTGCGGCACCATCGCTTTGCCCGTCTCGCTTTTCTCCTTCTTCCGCTTCTTCTTCTCCAGCTCCTCCTCATCCTCTTTGGTCTCAGCCTCCTTTAAAGGGCTGGCTTCGCCATCTGTCTTGTTGCTAACTGCAGGAAAGCGAGAGCCTTTGCCCAGCCTTGCCCCCACGGCACCCTGGGCTGTTCCTGCCCCACCCCGGGCACATGCAAGCCCCCTGGTTCCTGCATTGCATCCCTGTGTCATTATGGGAACAGGAATCAGAAGGGAAGAAAAGAGACGAGCTGCCAGGGTGAAGCAGATGAAGGGGGTTTTAACAAGGCCAGCTTACTCGGTGCTGTTTAATTAACAACAGCATTTAAAACAGCTCACCTTGATAGCAAGGGTGCTGTTAAAGGGTTGGAGCGGCAGCAGGCTGGGCAGAGGCTGTGGATGTGTTAGCAAAAACAGGGGATGCAAGTGGTGTGTTAGGAAAAAGAGGGGCTGTGAGTGTTTGGCTCGGGAAAAGAGGAAGGGGGAAGGAGGAATCACATGAATGGGTAGGTGGGGAGGAGGTGCGGAAGGGAGAAACTCCCCAGGGGACAGTGGCACACTGGTGTTGCATTTGGGCTCCCCTGCAACACCAGGGTGCTGGAGCGAGGTGCTGCAAGGAGCAGCAAGGAAAGGCCCCCTGCAGCTGACAGTTGCCAGCAGGAAAAGCCATGCAAGCGGCTTTTGATCCCCGCAGGGTCCCTGAGGGCTGGGACAGGGGCTCAGGAAAGAGAGACGGGTCCTCACTCTGTACCACAGCGGAGTCGTGGACATCGATCATGATGGCAGTGCTCTCCGTGGCCTTCTCAGTGTTGGGGGTGGCGGAGGAGAGGTCGGGCTCGCTGCGGCTGACCGTGTGGCTGCTCTCCAGCAGCGCCTGCTCGCTGGTGTCCAGGCTGCTGCAGTCCTGCTCTGTCAGGCTGCCCCTCTTGCCCCGGGTGGGCTCAGGTGCTGCCTGTGAGCGGGTCCCCTCTTCGGCGGCCCCTACCAGCTCAGCATCACCGAGAGGGACCCCATTCGTCCTGCATGAGGGATGTGGGAGATAAAGAGGTGCGAGATGATAAGGGGAGAGGGGCAAGGAGCTGCGGGAACTGCAAGATGCTCTCCCTGGGTACCAACCTGATGGGCTCTCCGCTCGCCTCTGGCTCCCCCTGGATCAGCGCCTCCGCTGCGGCCGCATCCCCTCGCTGGTCGCCATCCTGTGCACCCTCCATGGGGCTGGCCTCCTCCAGACCCATCTCCTGGCTGGCCGAGCGGCTCCCCAGGGTGCTGCCCGGCTCCTTCCCCTCCACGCGGGCTCTGCGGTGCCGGCTGCGCCGCTGGCTCTGCCTCATCCTGGCCCTGTCCTCGATGCCACCTCCCGCCCCGTCCTGTTCTCCCGGCTCACAGTTCCCGTAACACACTTTCTGGTGCCACGGCTCCTTGTCCTGCTTGGCCCGTGGTGACGGGCTCCTCCTGTCCTCAGCGGCGCTGGGGTTGGCTCCCGGGGCCGGCTGCTCGGGGCCCTCGGCCGGCGGCCGCTCGCCTTTGCCCCCCTGCTCCTCGGCACATTTCTCCAGGGCGACGCCGTCGCCCGGTTTCTTCCTGCGGAAGATGCTGGCGTGGGGGTTGATGAGGGGAGGCTCGTCCTTGTTGATGGCCTCCTGGCTGGACATCTGCATGTGCCGGCGCAGCTGGCTGGTGCGCTGCTCCCACACCGACATGTGGTGCCGCCGGCGACGCTCCCGCCTGCAGCGGGGGACAGGGACGAGTCAGCATCCCACCTGCCCCCCCCCACCCCGGTGAACAAACTGCCCCCTGGATTTAATGTAGGGATGCCAGGGAGAAGGAAATACCATCCCCGGGGCTAAGGACCGGGCTCTTGCTTCATCCCCAGCCCTCCAGCAGCCTGGTGCCAGCCAGAGGCTGGAAAAGGGGCTGAGACTGTATTACTCCTTCAGAAAGGCATCAGGCTGATGCAGGACCAGCCCCTGCATCCTCACAACTGAAGCTTCCAGGCAGCATGCCAAGCATGGTGGGAGCAGACAGCGCTTTGGTGGTCCTCTCCCGTCCTAGCCAGGCGATGACCACCTTCCTCTTGCATGATTGCCTGGGGACACCTTCCTAAATCTGGGCAATGCCCTCTCGCTGCAGCTGAGGATCCCTCCTTTGCACTGGGGGTGTCTCTGCGTCACCAGCTCCTTGGAGCCAGGCTCATTTTCAGGGCAGTGCTGCTCTAACAGTACAAATAACGGTGCAGGGGATTCTGACACAAGAGCCAGCTTGCTGAGGGAGGGATGTGGGACAAAAAGAGGTGCAAGAGGATAAAGGCAGAGGACAAGAAGCTATAGGAACTATAAGATGCCCTCTGCGGGTACCAACCCGATGGTCTCCCAGTGTGGCGAGGACAGTGATTCCCTGATAGGGAAGAGATACCAGGTACAAGACCTGTCTTTCTCAGTAAGAGACAGCCCTCACAGATGTTTGCAACAGAGATTGTCACTGGGCACGGGAGGTCCTTCCCCTCCCTGTGCTCGGCTGCACTCAGCTGGGACAGCTTCTCCCCCTGCCCACTCTGGGTAGGATGCCTGCCCCAACCCTCGGGGAGCAGCAGGGGAAGGAGCCCTGTTGGGCTTCTCTCTCTTTCTACAGGTGTACCCTGGGGAGGACCAAAACCTTTGTGATGCTGAAAACCCACAACACAACCACCCTGGAGAAGACAGACGTGCCCTTCCCAACACACGGACACACTGCCGAGCACACACATGTACGTACAGGGCCCAGCCCTGGGCACGCACGTGTACACACAGGGCTCACCCCATGCGCACACATATGTACACAGAAGGCTCAGCCCATGGGCACACACGTGTTCACACAGGGCTCAGCTCTGGGCATATATATGTACACACAGGGCTCAGCCCATGGGCACACACGTGTTCACACAGGGCTCAGCTCTGGGCACGTAGATGTCCACACAGGGCGCAGACCGGGGGTACCGGAGGGGGCTTCAAGGCACACACAACAGCAGGANCACACAGGGCTCAGCCCATGGGCACACACGTGTTCACACAGGGCTCAGCCCTGGGCACGCAGTAACACACACGCACGGCACACAGGCGCTCACGGAGGGGGTTTCAAGGCACACACAACAGCAGGAGGGCACGCACAAACCCACCCCCACACGCACACAGAAGGGTGCCAAGAGGCACAGTGAGTACAGGCACCCGCACACGACCCCCCCAGCCCGCCGGGGAGGCCGGAGGGGAGGGTGCGGGTCTGGGCCCCGACCCCGCGGACGCACAGAAAGCACAGGAGCCACAGACACGCGCCCCCGCGGCCCACATACAGGTGGCTGCTGCGCGGCTCCCACATCGACATGTGGTGTCTCCTTCGCCTGTCTCTTCTGGGAAGGAAAAAAACAAACGGGTTCAATCCCCCCCTTCGCCCCTTCTTCCATTTGTGTGGGTGACACGGAGAGGTGTCCCCCCCCGCCCCTCCCTGCCCCGCGCAGCCGGCAGCTCTTTGTCTATCGGCCACCGATCGCTGGGATCATGTAACCACAGCATGGTGGGGGCTGGAAGGGACCTCTAGAGCGCATCCAGCCCAATCCCTTGCTAAAGCAGGTTCCCCCTCCATCAGGTCACACAGGAACGTGTCCAGGGGGTTTGGAAACCTCCAGAGAAGGAGCCTGCACACCCTCCCTGGGCAGCCTGTGGCAAGGCTCCTTCACACACACAGCAAATAAGTTCTTCCCTGTGTTCAAGTAGAACTTTTTGTGTTCCAGCTTGTATCTGTTACTTTTACTCCAGTCACTGGACACTGCAGAAAAAAAGCATTGCCCCAGCCTCTTGACACACGCCCTTTAGGTACTGATAAGTGGTGACGAGGTCAAACAGATGCCAGAGTGCAGCAGCCAGCAGGGAACCCCCGGCATGAACACGCTTGCACACCAGCCTGTGCTCACTCTCACATGCTGCAATCCATCCCAGGTGGGCCAAGGAGCCTTCCCCACGTCAGCCAGTTGTGAGGCAGTGGCGTGGAGAGAGTGCTGCAGGCTGCAGCCTGGGTATGTCCTTGGATATCTAACAGCTCCTTCCAACTTCTCCAAATTAACTTCTCCCGAGTAGCCCCAGGCTGCTCAGAGCCGTCACCGTGGACAGGTTTATGCTGCCCTGAGACCACAGAGGGGAACGTGAAGCTTCCCGGTGAAAGCAAGGCAGGAGCCCAGGGATGAGACGGCACAGAGCCCCTGTCACCTGAGCAGCCTTGACACAGCGGAGCTCAAAAGGGCTGTCAGTGCCCTGCACCCCCGCCGGCTTCAGGCAGCTGGGGAGATCCAAGGCTTTATCCTTTGTAACAGCACAGACAAGACTCAGACGGGCACAGCTCCAAACAAACAGAGCCATGAGCATATGGAAGCGTGCGTGCGGAGATGTACAGGTTTTGCTTTCTGCCAGCAACGTTCGTGTGTGTGTGTGTGTGCATGTGTGTGTGTAGGACACCGAGCACATCTACTCCAACCCCATGGTGTGTGTGTCTGTGTGTGTGTGTGCGTGTGTGTGTGTGTGTGCAGGACACCGAGCACATCTACTCCAACCCCACAGGAGCAAGCACCCGTGTGCACGCCGAGCTCAGGCAGGGGTGATTTGGCACACCTTGCTGCCACCTGCCCCTACCCCCTCAGTCCCGCTGGCGACGGCCTCCCCACAGCCAGGTGTGTGGGAGCAGCCGGGTGCCACACTCCGCGGCTCTGAGGCAGCGAGTGGCCGAGCCGCATGGCAGCACCCGCACGCACCCATCTGCTCACGCGCTGCGCAAACGGCCCCGAGCCACCCGCACTCGCCGGTGCCCACACGCAGCAGCCCCGCAGCTGCCCACGCCACGCTCGCCACGTGGGATCACTCATCCCCCTCGCCGTGCCGCCAGACCTCTCTGCAGGCAGTGACACCTGTGCCAAAGCTGCCCGCGCTGGATACCCACAGAGCAACGCAGCCATCTGTGTCCGTGCACACCTAAACACACGGCCCGGCTCGGCTCTGAGCTGCCAACGGCCCCTGGGGACCGGCTCTGCTCTGCCTCTCTCTTGCTCTGATGTCCCCGCTGTCCCACACCAGCAGAAGAGCGTCAGCCACCACGGCACTGCCCTCCCTTCCCTGCCCCTGCCACCACGTGCGGGAGGAGCTGGAAAGGTGATCTGTGAATATCGATGCCTCCCATTTCCATGTCACCAGAACAACACACAGCAGTTCCAGCAATCTGTTTGTCTTCACAGCTGCAGCTGCCCATGGCTGGAAAACGCCAGCAGGGACGGGCAGAGTGGGCAGGTCCTTCGCTGCCCTGGCACAGTCCATCTCTCCCTTTTCCTTTCCCCACACCGCCCTTTCTCCAGCCCTTCCCACAGCCCAAATCCACTTTGTCCAGCACGTTCCCACGGGTAGCCAGACACGGCCGTGACACACCACAGACTGTCATCTCTCCTGTAAACCCCCCTAGTATTTGAACAGCCAGATTTCCATCCCATCACCCCCAAACCAGGATGACATCTGCAGCAGGGAGACCAGGCTGGGAGACCAGGCAAGCCCTACAAGTACTCCCAGCTCCCGCTGCCCCTCAAACCATGGCCGATGCACACGGGAGGAGGGGAGCATCCCATCCCATTGCTGCCAAGGCAGGGAGGTGACCATTCCCAACAGCGCCTCTGATCCCCTCCAGGTCAGCCCTCGCCTGAAGACAGAGGCTTCTCACAAGAGACTCCGCCGTGCGCAGGCTTGGCTGAGTTTCAAAGCACAACGAGACCTAAAACATCCCTGGGAAGAGATTTCATAAAGAACAAAAAAAGGGAGAGAGCCCACCCCTGAACTCCTTCCAGCCGCACTGAAATGGGCTGTTTTGGGGAAACAAATCAAAATGCCTGGTTCCAGTGATGCCTTGGGAAGTTTTCTGTGATTTAGACCATACGACACCACGAAATAAAGGCAACAAAACAAAGGCACCGAGGAAGACAGAAACCCAGACTGTCCTTCTGCTGAGATGCAGAGAACAAGGCTCCTTAGCACCACACCACACCTTTATCTGGTTTGGGGCTTTTTTGTCTTGCCCAAATCAAATTTCCACACGACCAAACCTGCTCAGTCTCTCATAACTGTGTTCACTGCCAGGGAAGGAGCCCGGGGGAGATTTCTGACACCGCTGCTCCCTTCTCCCCCGGCCCTGGCTGCTCTCCTGCAGCTCTGCCATGAACAAACGCTGCCTAGGAACAAATATCACCCCTCCTCAAGAAAATGTGGAGATATCTTCCTCCTCCCCAGCCTCCTTCCCCAGCCCTAGCAGTGGCCCTCAGTGTTGGAGCTGTGCATTTGGGGCAGAAAGCCCCTTTCAGCAGATTTCTGCTGTGCCCAAGCACCGAGACAGTTGCTTGGGGCAGGGGTGGGTAACCCCAAGACCTGAGGGGTTGACTCGAGGGTCCAACCTGATCCCTGCTCCAACACCTCTCTGAAGGCATTGCTGCTCACAGAGGGCATGCTCCCAGATCTCCATCCATCCATCCTCAGGAAGACACACAGAGAGGGAATCACTCCACACAGAGACCCATTTTCCTTGCAGCAGCCCCATAACTAGCCCTGCCAGGCTCTGCTGCAGCTCTCCACACTGCTGAGAAGCCTGGCTGGGCTCAGGGGGGGACTGGTGTAGCGGGGTGAGGGTTCACTCACTCGATAGCAGGCATGTTCGGGGCAGACATGGGGCTGACTTCTTTGGCTTTCTGAAGGGCGTGCTTCTGGTTAAAGGCCTCCTCTTCCTCCTGCTCATCCTGCAGAGGAAAGAGGGAAGCTGCTTAGCGGGATGCCGGGGATGTGAGGGAAGGTGCAGCCCTCAGAGGCAGCGAGGGATGCACAGGGCTACCTTAGAAGCCAAGGTGTGCAGGGGGAAAGGGGAGCGGGCACCTGTATTTCCAGAGACAGGCTTTGTTTTATTATGGAGATGCAACTTCCCCACTACACCAGATCTTACTGAAGGCATCAGTGCTACTGAAATAAGTGATTCCCAGCCCACTCCAGGCAAGAGCCGGGCTGTGCACACCAGAATAGCCCCAGACAGCACAGATCAGCTCAGCCCTCCCTTTTTCACAGCCACAGGGGCGAGACAGGCATCCCCACAATGGAGTGGGAGGCAAGGCATCCATGAATGACCCCAGCAGAGACTGTATGGCTTTAATGAGTATGGTTGTGTCTCCGGAGCAAAAAAAATGTCATTAGAAGTCATTAGAGCGCATTGAGTCTTTTCAGAAACTCAGTGCTCTCTTAATTGATGCCGATGGTGTGCTGCAGGGCTCTCCCAGCCCTCACAGCCCAGCAGGAGCTGCAGCCCCTGGAAACGCCACCTGCACCCGCCACAGGAGGACAGGCCCCACGCACCCCCCTCAGGCAAACGAGCACCATGCCCCGTTTCCTTTGCTGCTCACGGGTCAGATTTACACCAGCACGGAAACCTCTCAGTAAACCCCAAGGATCTGGCTAATGGGCACGGGCTCTGCAAAAAACAAACCCCAGGCATCACGGGGTTCACCGGTTCCCTCCGAAGAGCAGCAACGACCCTTGCAGCTCTCACCCACTCACTGTTATCCAGATGGTGCCCCAACGTTTTAACATTCCCCAAACACTTCCCAGCGTGGTCTTAAAAACAAGCTAAGCCAAATAACCTTTTCAAGCACCATCCTAAACTGCGCCCTAAATCACGTCTGCTGCCCTGTGGGCAGATGGAGAATGAACACTGACACCACTGGAAAGCACTTCCCACTCTGCATCTCCAGATCCTTGGGCAAATAACCACCCCGCAGCAGACCCCGTCCGTGGGATGAGGCTTATCTCAATCTGACCCGAGGCAAACGAATCTGGGGAGCTTAAATAGAGAAGCAGTTAAGCCACACTTAATGGGAAGTGTGGGTGTTTCTGGAGAGACACGAGACTGGGAGGCTTAAGCACTTTCCTGAATCAAAGTCTATCTGTCTCTGCCCGGTGACAAGGGTTTGTGTTTCAGGGCAGCCCTCTGCGTGTCCTCCTGGGGGAAGGGTCCCCATTTCCCATGTGACCCCCAACTCTTTTTCAAGGCAGGCTGAGCTAAGGGACCAGCTCTAAAGTGACAGGCAGCGCCTTTCCTGCCGGCCCAGTCCTTCACTGTCTTCACACCAGCAAGAGAAGAAAGAGAAGTAACCAGAACATACCTTGGTGAGCTCCTGAGCATTGGCCAGGTTGTCCACCGCGATGGCCAAGAACACGTTGAGCAGAGTATCTGTGAGCAGCTAAGGATGCACAAGGCACAGGTTAAGGACATGGGTGTCTGCAGCCACCGAAGGAAGGTGGCCCTGATGGTTCCTCACCAGCCCAGTGAGGAACAGCCAAAGGGACAAACTCCTCACCCATCCCATACATACAGCCCTCGAAATGTCTCCAGACAGCTCCTTCTTTGTGTTTGGGATATCGGGGCTGCCGTGTGTGTTATGGGACACCCTCAGCTGGGAGAGGAGGAGTAGCGAGGGCAGAGGGGAGGTGAGAGGGGTTGTACCTCCAGAGAGGGAGGTGAGACAGGGTTGTCTCCACTAAAATACAGCAGCCAGGTGGATACAGTTTCCAAACAAGGTGAGGATGATGAAGTAGATGGAGGACCACATGCCTGAGCGAACGCCTCCCTGGGAGCGGATGCCGTTGTACATCACCTCGTTCCAGTCCTCACCAGTCAGGATCTACGGGAAAGCAAGCTCTGGCACCGACACCTTCTCATCACCCAGACAACCCCCTCAACTATCCCACCAACACACAGGAGCCGAGTACAGATACCCTGTGCCGTGGAGAACCCAGCTCTACAGCACTCCAGGGAGATGCTGTTGGGTGCTGCTAAGGGTTTGCATCTTCTCAGAAGAGTTTTGAAACTCTTCCACTTTGTATAAGAGTTGAAAGAGTTTCCATCTCTTGCCACCCGCTTTTGTTATGTGGGGTGAAGTGAGTCATATCCCAACAGTTGACGGAGAAGAACTCGTGTGGTTTAAAGAGCCCCTTTCAGCCAGAAGGGAGTGAGCAGAGAGTCCCAAAACCCTTTGGTTGTGTCCCCCTGCAGCTCAGCTCCTACCTGGAACACGGTCATGATGGCTGCAGGGAAAGTGTCGAAGTTGGCTGACGGTGTCCCATCAATGAAGTTAAACCTGGAACCAAGAGGACACAAATGGGCTGGAGTATCCTGCTGCCAGCTCTCCTGTGCTTAGTGGGACCTTTCCCCTCTTTAAGAAAGATCTCCTGAGCCTTTGGTGCCAGAATCCAAAAGGCATGCTGGACAGAAGGAGCCACACAGCCCAGAGGTAACGCCGTCAGCAGCAGGCTAAGGGGCAAGGCTACACTCTGCCTAAGCACCCAACAGGGTTTTAACACCAAGAAGCTCCTTTTCCCCAGACTTTAAACAACCTACCTGCCTCCAAACAGCTGCATTCCCAGCAGGGCAAAGACCACAATGAAGAGAAAGAGAAGGAAGAGCAGGCTGATAATAGACTTCATGGAGCTCATTAGCGAGACCACCAAATTCCTCAGGGATGCCCAGTACCTAGAAAATAGGAACGGTGCTGGAACCCTCCCTCTTGAGGACAGCAGGAGTGACTGGATCTGTGCCACAACTGGGGATGAAGGGTGCCAGGGTGGCTGGCACAGATGGCCGGTACATACTTGGTTATTTTAAATATCCGCAGGAGACGAAGGGCTCGTAGGACACTGATCCCAAAAGAGGTTCCTGGCCTGAAGATAGCCCAAACCACTTCAAAGATGCTTCCCACTGTGACCTGAGAAGCAGACACGGCCACGAGTCAAAGACAGGCTCAGGATGGGTTGTGGTAGTAAATCTTCCCATGCCTAAAGACAAAGCACCTGCCACCTTGCCCAAGCTTCGGTGTCTCGGTCTGGCACAGGCTGTCCTGGCAGAAAGGGTTCTTCTGCCCATTCTGATGGCCACCCTATTCTTCTCCCTATCAGTGCCTTGTTCTGCCGACACCTATCAAACATCCCCCCAACTGCCATCAGTGTCTGTAGGACCACTTACCCCACAGTCAAAGCAGTTGAAGGAAGAATGGAAGTAAAGGCGTGGCCCCATCCCATACATCTTCAAGGACATCTCCAGGAGGAAGAGCCCAAGAAACAGGAACTCTGCATAGTCTGAAAGAGAAAAGCCAGACGTGTTACCCTCAGGGTGCCAAGCTGTGAACAGCATCCTCCATCCACCCGTAGCCCACACAGCACGTGGCAGAGGCGGGAAAAGTCAAGTACCACACTGCTTCCCTCAGTTCTCTCAGGCCAGGGTGTGAGGTGAGAGAAGCTTGCCTGCGAGGGCCTAAATCGTGTACAACAGAACACCAACCCTGCAGGCAAATCTTTCAGGGTAGTTGCACCAATGTCTGAGGGGTTTGAGAAGACCAGAGATGGCAGGCATGGAGCCTGCCTCTGAGATCTGACCTCGCACCATGGCCTCCTGTGAGCTGGAGGATGTTCCAGTAACTGGTTTCAAGCTCTGCACCAAAACTTTAACTAGAGAGTTGTCCCATGCTCAGTCCCACCCCTGGCCTTTCCAGCCATTGCTTGTGGGCATTCAAAGATGGATGTCCAGCAAGCTTTCTACCACCACTCTTACCAGTTTTAGGATAAACCCAACTGAGACCCACAGTGACAAACAGATCAGACAGTAAAACTTCTCCACGTTTGCTCACAGGGCTCAGACTCTGGCCACGAGGCCAAGGGCAAAGCTGAATTAAATGGCTCTGCAAAGTCCTTTGATAGCAACAGCAAATGTAGCTCAAGTTATTCCCCAGCCAGCTCCACACCAGCGTGACTCCTGTGGGACTCATCCCCACCTGCCCTCTGGCAAGGAGTAAGGGCATCCTGCAACCTTGAGCCACTGGAGATCAGAAGGTTGCAGGAGGTTTTGCCTGCCCACGCAGTGCTCTCACACCGACACAAAGCCAGAGACTCACAGAGGAAGTGGGTGAGCCAGGCTGGCTGGTTGTGATGGACGATGGCCACGCAGGCAGTGTTGAGAGCCACCAGGCTCAGGACAATCCAGTAGAAGACCTGGGATTTCACCATGTGGCGAACGGAGATGCGCAGGAGCCGCTCCTTGTGCCGTAGGTACGAGGCACCGTCCACTCTAGCACCTTTGAGGCCAGAGTGACTCATGGGGTTACCTAAAGGAAAAGAGTGGGGGAAAGAAGGCTTTGGGTGCTCCAGTCAAGGTGAGAGAAGGAGTTGGGCACTCCAGGCTTGCTTACAACACTTGATAGGACAGACACACAACAGACAGGTTTTATAGGGCACAGGGCAGCGTGTCCCCTTTACTACCAAGCTAGCAGAGATGGCTGATCCGTGACAGCTTCCACACAATGGCTGCTATCCCAGTAACTCAATAAGCTGCCAGAGGTTTGAGAGAAGCAAGTTCCAAACTGAACTGACCCAAAGTTGGATGAAGAGGTCTCCTCTGCGCCAGCCTCCGCTCGCCCACGGAGGAGATATCGACACAGTGCTCGTCGCTCGAGTCGCGGTTCATGGCGTCCGTCCGGTTCCTTTTGATGGTGGCTCTCCTGAGCACTGGCAAAGGAAGAGGGAAGGTGTTAAGAGTCACAGCAGCCCAACTCTGCCTGTAGCAAGCTCATTGGATCACGCAGCTGGTGATCAGTACTTAGCTAACTCAGGGCTGGTAAACAGATGGAGATACCCAGGTGAATCTAGTCCAGAGCTACCTCTTGTGTGGGACCAGACACCTCCTGGCCTCCACATGCTCTCAGGGGTGACGCTGTCAGCACACCTCCCCACACCTCTCTCCTCGGGCTGCAGACCCCACTGGGGCATCCCCAGATCCCCTTCAGCAGGGCATTGCTTCTCTTACCTTCTAAGGCTGATGTTCCAGCATTTTTGTTCTCTTCAGCCAGCATGACTTCCTCTACGCAAAACACACAGTTCAGCATCAGGAGACAAGACACTGTTGCCTGCACACACCAGACCTCACTGCCTTGTACTTTGACCAGCCCAGAAGCGATTGCTCTAGGTTCCAAACTCTTGTCAGGTATTAGGTAAAGTGTTCAAAAGTAAATTCTGCAGGGTGTCAAGCAGCAGCTACCACACATAACATCAGAAAGTAGAATTATTTGCAACCAGCCCTACTCCCTACGCTGTAATTAACTCCACTAAAGAAGCTGAATGCCAAAGCCAGGTCTGGGGCTCAACATCTGACTTCAGGACCAAAGCTGAGGGCTGGAGGTCAGGGCTCATTTTGAGATACCCGTGCTTCATCAAATCTGAGTGCTAGACAAAGCGTAAATCTTCCCTTTCCAGAGCTTAACACACTGACCTGACCCCACAAAGGGCAAGCAAGGCCAGGGACTGTGGTAGTCTGGGGACCAGCACTCACAGGCTGTCACATGTGGCTGGGTTCCAGGAGGAAGCCTGGAAACCTCCACCACCCCCAGCCCTTGCCAAGGTCCAGGAGCCCTGAGGTGAGAAGCAGAAAGCGCATTTCCTCTAGATTGCTCCAGGAGCAGGTTTAGCTGGAAAACCAACATCATTACTCACTACTCTACCTTCCTACTGCTCACCACAGCAGGGGACTCCAGCAGACAAGAGGAGAAAGGAAAGCACCACAGAGCAGAGCCACGATGCTCACAGTCTCCCCTGGAGATCTCATTTCCCTCACGTTCAAAATATGTCAGTTTCATGCCACAGAACACGAGGTTTCATCAGCTGGTGCACACGTCCTTGCTTTAAGCCCTGCTGGACCATCACCCTGGCTGAGGCCAAGCTCACCCATGCACCCAAAGCCACCATATAAGACCCTGCACACCTTTGGGGTGGCACTGGACAACACTCACCGATCCCTGCCTATCTCCACCACTCTACATGACCCTCGAGGAGCTCCCCCTGGCCCACCAGCCTTTACCTGCTTTGTCTATCCAGGCCCGGTAGCCGTTGAGCTCCCGCTCAATCTGCTGCTGGCGACGCAGCTTCATGAAGGCCCGGCGGTTCTCCACACGCTCACGCTCTTTGGCAAACTCCCTGGGCAAGGACAGAGCAGGGTGGTGAGAGCCTGGCCAGAGAACAGTGGGGTGCACAGAGGGGTTGGGGCATCACAAGGCTGGGAGGGGAGACAGGGACCAAGGGTGAGCACAAGCCAAGGGCTGCTGGTGCACGGGAGGGAGATGCACAGCCAGCTCCAGGTGAGTTGTGTCCAAGGGAGAGAGGCTTCTTTGCAGGAGAAAAGGCACAGATGCAGGTGAGCAAACTCCCTGCTCAGTCGCTCAGCCCTGCCGCTCGCGGAGGATGCTCCCAGCACCACCTGACTCCAGCTTCTGTGTGTCCCTTCAGGAAATAAAACCCAGATGACAAGGAATGGCAGCAAGGGGATGGAGGAAGATAGGTGCTGTCCCTCACCTTTACCTCCTCTGAATCGTTTTTCTTTCCAGTCTCTTCTTACAGTTATTTTCCCAAGACTTGAGACACCCCTGTTGTCCTTCTCTGGACTTTAGTGTCTCATCCACAGGATTTCACCTATAGCCCAGTCCAGAGCTGTGCAAAGATGCCCACATGCAGCTAGAGCTATATACACCTTCTCACATGGAGTTAGAACACAAGACCATGCTGGTCAGCACGGTCTGGTTGCTGGTATGCACACACTTGTGGCCATACACAGAAGGCCCACGCAGGCTGCCCTCCTGAGGGCAGAGGATTTTCACCCACCCCGTACAAAGAAGCACCCAGATCACGTATGCAAAGGTCACTGCACATGGAGAAATGGAGATATGTGTCAGGAAGCACATTACACCTCTGCTGCCAACCACGTCTGCACACAAGGAGCATCCCTCACGCCAGACATCCCCCCAGCACACCCTTCCTTCCTTGTAACAACATCAGGGGGATGCAACCTGCTGGCTGCAGCTCCCCATCCTGTCCCCAAGCCCCCGTGGCCACAGACCCCCCAGCTGCCCAGAAGCAGCCAGCCCGTGCCCTCAGTGCCCTCCTGGTGCCAGGCTCTTCCCAGGGAAGTGTGATTGCAAAGAACAAATCTCAACGCTCCCTATGCAAGGCGAACATCTCTCTCCTGGGAGACTTAACAGCAACCTCCAGCCTTAAAAAAAAAATAAACATACAAAAGAACTGGAAGAATTGGTCTGTCTGCTGCAGAGAGTTCAAGCGCATTACCCCAGCTGAGCTATTACACCCTTAATGCTGTGTGGGCTTGCGCGTGTGTGCGCGCGCGCGTGTTTGTGTGGAGAGCCCTGAATGTTCCCTGCATCTCTTGTTTAAGATCCCCAGACAATTCAAGCGTTTTTAATTCCACCCCAGGAAGGTGAAGTTTCCTGCCGCTCTGGCATTAAGCATCAAATGACTCTCCCCCTCCATCACTGGCTTTCTGACTGAAATGAGACTTTCCTCCTAGGGCAGGGAAGGGGGAGAGAACAAAAGGCAAGGAAGAGAAAAGCAGCCTAAGTGGAGGGAAGAAGGGTGGGAGGAGAGGGGGAGAAGGAAGGACCTCCCACAGCCAACAGCAAAACACACTCTCAGTTTTGGGCACATCATGCAAAAACCCTCCTTGCCTTAGCTCGAGGAAAGGCAGGAGCATCTTGGCTGTGCCATCATCCCTCGCTGCCCTTTGTTAACAAATTAGAGGTGTCAAGAAAGGAGAAGATGCCATTTGCAGCCACAGTTAGCAGGGAACTTGCCTCCCTCTCTGGCACAGAGAGACCTGGCACTGTTGGCTGACAGCAGCTGAACATGAGCCGTGCCCAGGTGACCAAGAAGGCCAAGGGCATCCTGGCCTGGATCGGGAACAGTGTTGTCAGCAGGAGCAGGGAGGTGATTGTTCCCCTGTACTTGGCTTTGGTGAGGCTGCATCTGAAATGCTGTGTCCAGTTTTGGGCCCTTCTCTACAAGAAGGACATTGAGGTGCTCGAGAGGATCCAGAGGTGGGCTACCAAAGCTAGGAAAGGATTTGGAGCATGTCTCACATAAGGAAGGGCTGAGGGATCTGGGGCTGTTGAGCCTGGAGAAAAGAAGGCTCAGGGGAGACCTCACTCTCTACAACTACCTGAAAGGAAGTTTCCTGGATTAATTATTTCTATGGAAGTAGTTATTTCCAGGAAATAATTTTATGGGATGAAGCTGGAGCATGAAAAGTTCCACTTAAATATAAGAAAAAACTGTTTCAGTGTTTCAGTGAGGGAGCCCTGGCCCAGGCTGCCCAGGGAGGCTGTGGAGGCTCCTTCCTTGGAGGGCTTCAAGACCCCCCTGGACACGTTCCTGTGTGACCTGATCTAGGTGGGAGCTGCTTCTGCAGGGGTTTGGGCTGGACGAGCTCTAAAGGTCCCTTCCAACCCTGCCATTCTATGATTCTATGAAAGTTGTAGCAAGGTGGGAGTTGGTCTGTTCTCCCTATAACAAGCACTAGAACAAGAGGGAACAGCCTCAAGTTGTGCCAGGGGAGGTTCAGGCTGGATCTGAGGAGGAATTTCCTTTGCTCCTGCAACCAGGTGCATCTGGAAAGCTCCCTCTGCTTTACACCAGCTAGGAATCTGACCCCTTCCCTGCCACCTCCTACTTGCCCAGCTCTCTGTCTCCCAGCTCCTCCTCTGCTGAAGTCAGTGTCTTTCGTTGCCCAGTGAGAGAAGCCATCATCATGCATCCATGAGGAAACCTAACTAGAAGGACCAGCTGAGCCTCAAATCACCTTTTCCCAGAGAGGTGAATGGGATCATCTTTTCCAGTGCCCCACTCACCGAGCATCACTTCTTCCTACCCAACCATTTGCTCACAGAGCCCTAATTTGCCAGAAGCTGGTGCCACACGCGTCCAAGGACAAGGGCTGTGCAGCTGCGGCAATGTCTCCGAGGGAGACATTTGCTTCCCACACGCTTGATCCCTAATGGAGCTTAATTGCTTTTGTCCATTAGGAGGAGGAAAGGGTGGCAGAGAGGGGAGGGGAAGAAAAGAAAAAGAGTTAAGCTCGACTTAATGAATTATTACATTTCAGAGAGACACGTTACTGAGCAGGGCAGCAGCGGGGGCTGGTGACATCTGAGAGTGGGTAGGCGATGCTGACAGATCAAGGATTGCTCAGAGCCAATTTGCAGCAGCGGGTAGAGATAATACTGTACGTGAGTGAGAACAGGGCCAGCGACGGTGAGTGACAGCCGCCTGGGAAGGCTCCAAGTCGAAGGCAGCGTGGCATCGCGTTGCCAAGAGAGCGAGGCACCTGCCTCCCTGGCCTGTTTGGGTTACCATGCCAGAGACGGCCCGATTTTGTCTTGCAAAGAGCCCAGGGCTGTGTTGCCTCATGAAGTCCCTTGCAAAGGGATTAAGAGGACCCCAGAAGAGAGTGTGGTCCCCACCAACAGCTCCTCTGCATGTCCATCTGAGTCTCCTGACCACAAATGGCTTGTATGTGAAACAGCGTGGCCATCAGGACCAGGGCAGTGACCATGTCCCTGTTCTCAGCATTGGTGAGACTGCACCTTGAATACCATGTTCAATTTTGGGCCCCTCACTACAAGAAGGACATTAAGGTGCTGGAGCATGTCCAGAGATGGGCAACGGAGGTGAGGAAGGGTCTGGAGCACAGGTCTGACAAGAAGCAACAGAGGGAACTGGAGATGCTTAGCCTGGACAAAAGGACACTGAGGGGAGACAATCACTCTCTACAACTACCTGACAGGACGTTGCAGTAAGGTGAGGGTTTGTTTCTTCTACCAAGTAATGAATGATAGGACAAGAGGAAATGGGCTCAAGCTGCCCCAGGGGAGGTTTAGGTTGGAGATGAGGAAGAACTTTCTCCCTGAGAGGGTTGTCAGTCCCTGTCCCAGGCTGCCCAAGGAAGTGGCAGAGTCCCCATCCCTGGAGACATTGCAAAGCCGTGTAGCTGAGGTGCTGAGGGCCAGGGGTTAGTGCTGGGCTTGGCAGGGTGAGGGGAGGGGTTGGACCTGATGATCTTAAAGGTCGTTTCTGACCGAAATGATTCAATGATAAATCCTGACACCTCCAGCATGAAAACATCCACCCACAACAGCCAAGCTCCACTCATGCAGACCCTGTGTCATTGCAGCCCTTCCTCCCTCAGCCTCGTAAAGCTGAAGGCACTCAGTGAGCATGGGAGGCGAGTGCAGGAGGCTGTGGTGGGAGCTGGGGAGCAGTGTGCCATCTGCCCTTCTGCGTGTGAGTGTCTGATGAACCTGTGCAAGGGCATCATCCATCCACAGCCTGCCTGGCAATTGGAGTACACATTGTTTCCTACTCCTCTGCCTGCAAATTCTCCTCTACAGCCTTGGCATTCCCCTCGTTTGGCCTGACAGCATCCCTGCTCTCAGCAGAAGACCTTTGGGATCACCACTGTGCTGGACCACCTTCCTCTCTGCAATGCTTTTACTGCACTGCTGTGCTTTGCTCCAAAGACTGGAGAGCCCAGATCTGGTTTCAATGGGGAAAGAGCTCACAGGGAAGCACTCAGCTTGAAAACAGGCCTCCTTTTTTCAAACAAAAAAACCCCACAAAACAACCCCATGCAAAAAACCACAAAAAACAACCCAAAACTCATCCACAAAAAAATGCAAGAACCAAAAACCAGTTAAGAAAAAACAACTATCACAGATTCTGCAACTGATGCTTCCCATTTTTGGAGCTTCTTTGAGTCCAGAGAGGTGGTATCAGACTGATCTCATCAATATTGTGGCTTCCATGCTTTGAAACAACAAGCCAGCCATCTTCAAACTCATCAGCTTGTTGCCTTTTGCCACTCTTAATAGACACTCCCAACAATCCAGTTACCAAACGAGACTTAAAACAATACAAGGCAGCAGAGAGGAGAGGGTTGGAAGAGGAGAAATCGTGGATTGCATGCTGAGGATGAGGCAGCAGCACCTTCTTTGAAAGACGACATACATAATAGGGTGTATGTCAAGGAACACCATCTGTAAGACACCAGGTAATACTGCTGCTCTCCTCACCGCTTGCGAGGCGAGCTCTCAGCTCATTGCTCAGCTTCAGGTTTGATAAAACAACTTCAAGGAGGGTGTCAGAGAAGGTTACGGGACAGAACTGGCAACAGACGGTTTGGAAAACACCGACGAGACAGTTGCAAACCAGGGGGGAATCAGATGGTATTTACCCAAGAGGTGCAAAGGAACTCGAGTAAGACTGTCGAACTAACTGCGCAGTCTATAACCTGGTGCTTCAACTTGCAGAGATGCTGGCAAGCAGGCACAGCAGAACTGGCATTGCAGGCTGGGTTTGCTGCACAGAAACGGCAGCAAAGGCTAGAGCAGAGTGTCCAAGAGGTACAACAACCTTTGCAGAGGGAAAATGTGTTACACAGGTCTGCTTTCAAGGAGGCAGTAAGTATTTAGGGTAAGGCTAATTGCTTGATTTAAGTTCACTGGAATTGCCAGAAGAAATCAGAGAGGACAGAACGCCAGGTTGGACAAGGCTCTGAGCAACCTCATCTCACTGAAGATATCCCTGCTCTCTGCAAGAGGGGGTTGGACTAGGTGACTTTTAAATGTCCCCATCCAACCCAAACTATTCTCCGATTCTAAGATTCCTAACAACAGAGGAAAACCTTCCTATGAAACACTAACCGGTGAAAAGAAAGAATGCCACAAAAAGGTAAACAGAAACACCTTATTTCTTGTATTCCCTTTCAGTGGTGGCTGCCAGCTTTTGATCATCCCTGTGTACTTCAGCAAGAGTTACGTGTTCACTGTGCTGTGGCAAAGCTGCAGCAAGATGCACAGTGTACACAGCTGATGATGCTAAAGAGAGCACAGGCACAGAGCACCAGCACACACATGAGCTGTTGGTAAAATGTGAAGGAGCTGGGAGATACCAACCCTGATAGTACCCTCTACGCCACTGTCCCGTTTAAGAAGGGGCAGATGCTGATGGTCACCTTCTATGTTGGAGGAAGGTAACTCACCTGTATTTCTCCAAGCCTTTTGATACGGTTTCCCACAGCCTCTCCTCCTAGAGAAACATGTTACAGTCTAGAGAAATGGTTTGTGTGGAGGATGGGGAACTGGCTGACAGGCTGCACCCAGAGGGTGCTGGTAAATAGCTCCTTTTCACAGGTGGGGTTCCCAGGGATCAATATTGGGCTCAACGCTGTTTGATATCTTCAAAATGATCTGGGTGATGGGGTCAAGTTTACCCCGATGGAGTTTGCTGAAGATACCCAACTGAGTGGGGAAGCTGCCACTTCAGAAGGAAGAGACACCGTGCAGGAAGATCTGGATAGGCTGGAAGAGTGGCTAACAAGAACATTACAAAGTTCAACATGGACAAGTTTAAGGTCTTGCACCTGGAAGAATATAACCCAGGAGTGCAACACAGGCTGGGGAGCAGCTCTGTGGAAAGGGACCATGGGGTTCTGGTGGACAAGTAGCTCAGTAGGAGTGAGCAGCATGTCACTGCAGCAAAGAGAGCCAAGAGGATGCTGGCATCAACAAGGGCATCAGCAGCAGATATAAACAAGTCATTATCCCACTCTACTCAGTGCTTGTCAGACCACACTTGGAACACTCTGTTCAGTTTTGGGCCCTGTTATGTGAAAAAAGATGTGGGAAGGGTCCAGAGAAGGGCCACAAAGATGATCCAAGGAATGGGATGCCTGGCATATGTGGAAAGCATGAGAGAACAAGTTATTTTCAGCCCTGAATAAAGGCTTAGGGGAGATCTCATCGACATGTTCCAGTATTTAAAGGGTGGTTACAAAGGAAATGGAAACTCTCTTTACACAAGGAGCCACATGGAAAAGATGAGGGGTAGTGGGTACAAGTTACTCCCAGGAAGATTCCAGTTGGACACAAGAGGAAAATCCTGCACAAGGCCATTGGAATCATCTCCCCAGGGAACCAATGGATTCCTCAACACTGGACACTTTTAAGATTCAGCTGGACAGGATGCCAGCCCATCTTGTCTAGGCTGTGCTTTCGCCAAGAAAAGTTGATCCTTGATGATCCAGATGATCCTTGAGGTGCTTTCCAACCTGGTATTTTATGACTGATTTAAATCAGGTTTTGTTATAGGTACTTGCTGATGTCTATCACTTCTACCAGGTCTCAAAGGGGTTTAAACCTTAAACAGGATTGATCTCAAGCAGCAGGAACAACTCAGAAAGACCTCGTTGTGCTAGTTTGCATTGACACCTCGTCCTAAGAGAAGAAGTGAACAAAAATACAGATAGAAGGAACAGGCAATGACAACATGAAGACATGGGGAGAAGGCAGCTCAAAGCTGGTCCCTCAAAGAGATACAGACCACCAGGGCTCCATGTAGGGCCCAAAGCAGCAGGGATAGGGTCACAGCTGGCCAGCTGTATTGTGGGATCTCTCAAGTCCAGGCTTTAGGCATCTTTGAAGATTAAGTTCAAGAATTCAAATAAGTGGTATTTGAGGGAGAGCAATGGACTCAAAGCAGTGAGAAACACAAGAGAATTCAGCCTTTGAATCTGCTCACAGCCTACTGAAGAGCAAGGACTTTAAATACCTCCCCTCTTCTCTCCAGTAATCCCTGTTCCTTGTCTACAGTTAGCTTCAGTCAACAGGCTCTCATTCATCCAAGATCGGATTCACCCATTGCTTGGGAACACAGCTGGGCATCAGCTTTACCTTGCTGCAAAGCCTGTCCCTCACAAGTGGATCCCAGCAGAGGTGCAGGTGGCCAGTCCAGCCTCTACACTTCAGGGTGGGATCAGTCCCTCTCCACACACTTCACGCATGCTCTCCAAGAACAAGGAGTGCTCCGTGTTCAAGGTGAGGCAGGCACACACGGGTGCTTGCTCTGTGTTCAGCTCAACCCTGCTGCGAGTTTTAAACAACAAAGACAGGTTTTCCACAACACTTGGGCTGGGCTCAGAGCAGTCAGCAGTCTGGAGAGCTCATTGTTTTGAAGTAGAGCAAAATAAATCACAAAGAGGACAAATATCTTCAGGAGAAGGGAGACAGCAGCATTCCATTGCCTCAGCCGCAACATTTTTCCAAGGGTATCACAGCTGTCTCCATTGCCCAGAGAAGTCTGGAGTTTGCAACGTTGCACCAAAGGCAGCAATTGCAAGCCATGCTGCAAGAAAGCTACAGGAAGGTGGTGGAGGGTCTGGTAGCCCCAGCAGCAAGAAGCAGAGATGGAAGGTCTGGGGTTTATTTTGCTCTATCAGGCAGGGCTGGAACAAGCAGCGCAGATCCGCTGCTTCGAGAGCCCCGGGCTTTGTTCACAATCACTCCCACTGGCTCATGCAGCTCTGGGAAAATGTCATTCCTCCCCTTCCTTCTTATGATCCAGTTTTTATCCTCTGTAAGCAGAGAACAGCTTTAGAGTTCCCCTTTGCAAGCAGCAGTGATCTGCAGATGAAAGGTGGACGGTCAGTGCTGCAGGTGAGTTACAGCATGGGGAAAAAAAACACCCAAAACCCACTAGTTTTCACTATTTCGTGGCATGAGCTTCCCAGGATCTTCCAAGCACTGCAGCTGACACTTTCAACACACAAATACAACAAATTCAGAACCAACCAGCAAGCGTGAAACCCACAATGCAACTGTTAGATATGTCCCTCCACCACTGCAAACCAAACAAACAGCCACCTACGAAGCACAAAGAACCAATAACACTACACGATTTGTTTGGGGCATCTTGCCTACTTCACCCAACAGGAGGACCCAGCACCCCCTTGTAATGATGGAGGTGGTCACGAGGGAACTGAGTACCTCCAAAGCCATCTGTCAAGTCAAAGAGCTGCAGCCACGGCCACACCATTGCCGTCATTAAACCAGGACGATGGGAATTATGACTACGTGAAACAAGCAATCTGTAGGCAAAAACTGTCTGCTGAGTGCTTTGTCAAGAGCATCACACACGAGCTTTTTCACCCCTAGTCCTCAGACAACAGGGCAGGTTGGCAAGGAGGCACGAGTAAGAGCAAACTCGAGGCAGTTGAGACACGCTGGCAAATAATTTGCAAGGACAGATCAAAGGGGAAGGTCACCCACGTTGTTGTGGGGCATTTTTTAATCCTGTCCATCTGACTGTTAGAGGGGTCGTTGTTCCTCCTAACACCGGGGGGGTACAGCTCACCACACACCCTCGTTCCTTGTCAGGCAGCTTGTTTGCAGAGGGCTTGGAGGCCCTCCTCAGAAAGGTGGTGCAGCAGAGCAAAGCAGAGAGGCACTCATTGAATATGGATGCCCACCTGGCTGCTGAATATAGATGAAGATCTCAAAGGCTCCTTTACTTCAGTCATGTTCAAATACCACGTTGATGACACAAGAACAAAGGAAAGAGCGTGGCCATTTCTCACCAAACGTGGCCCAACCAACAAGCACCCCACGTCGGTGCTGGGGGACCTGGCAGGAGGCACCACAGCCTCCCTTCCCCACGACATCCACACCTCCACTCAAAACTGGTTGCAGCTAGCGAATCCCCAGACATACAATGGGCACAGCTCCTTCACAGCTCATCTGAGCCACTCTAACCAGTAGTGACGGAAAAACCAACCCAATGACGCTTCCAAGCTTCCACATCTCCAATGCAATATTTCTTGGGCATGTTTGTTGGCATCTTACTACCCATCGTGATCTTCCCACCAGCTTTCCTGCACCGTGGTGACACGTTTCCCTGCTTTCCCTTCCACAAACTGCCCGCCTCCAAGACATCAATCCTCTCGCCAGCGTTTTTGGCTTGCCACCACCTGACCCAGCTCGAACACATCACCAGGTTTTGAGTAGAGCTGGCAGAAACAAAATCCCTTCTGCCTCCACTGAATCTGTACACTTGTTCCTTCTACACCCTTATTATTAATTGCCATAAAACTTAATTTTATTCATCGTTTGTTATGCCTCAAAATTGGATGGGGAAAAAAGAATTCAAATGAAGTGAAGTGAAAAGATCTTGGAGATGGTACAGAAGGCTCCTGAAGGAGCTGAAGAAAACTCTCCTGAGACTGGGAACACGGTGCTAACCCAACCTGAAAGAAAGAAGATCTTAAGACAAAGAAATCTTGCCAAATTGATCCTTTAATTATAACATTAGTAGTTTCTTTCAAAGGCTTTGAGCAAGAGCTGGGGGTGGGGGGCAGAAAAGACTTAAAGGGAGAAAAGACTTAACATCACCAGGATGAGTGGAAGCAATTAGGAGGATTTAAATTACTCTCTCGTTTGGTGCAAGGCAGATGGATTTCATTTTTCTTGCCATTGTGCTCTACTTCTCGCGCTGCCAGCACCTTCCAGAGGTCTTCTTGGCAGGCCTGAGGACCCACCCTTCCCAGGTCAGGCAGCATCCCCTTCCACTCTGCATCCACTCGGCTGTTGCTGGAGACCACAAATACCAGCAATTACAGCAGCTTTATCACCTTGGAAAGGGGTTGGAAGTATGAGACCAGATAGGAGACAGGAGTCCATCAGGGCTACAGGTCTACCTCAAACGAAGAAAGATGCTGCAATGAGTGGAGGAGGGTTTTACTGCAGGGGCTGAGGAAAAGGACCTAGAAAAGAGTCAAAATGCAGCCTGCCTGGTGTCAGAAATGCCATGCAAGTTGTCAGTGGTATTCCTCCAAGCACGGCTTATTTTTTTGTCTCTACTCTTTCATCTTCTTGCCCCCAGCAACAAGCCAGACACAAGCCTTCTTCTTGCCAGGAGGGGCAAAGCAGGCAGGATCTCTGCAGTGGCGAGCCATGGTCGTTACTGGGATGGCATCACAGCTGAGTTGGCACCATGAGTGCCACAGGAGGCAGGGACTGGGGGCCAGCACGGCTCTCACCCAGTCTCTGCTGCTCTGGGAGTGCAGCATGAATGTACAGACCCACATTGTTTAACACGAGAAACAACTGAACAAAAAAAACCAAACCCACAACCTTATCATGAGGAAGGGAGAACAGACTCTGCCCCAGTGCAGCAGGGTGCTGGATGACACCCAACCTCAGCCCGCGGGGCAGCAGCAGGCAAAGCTGCATCTTCCCCAGCTCCCAAATCCACCGGCTCCACGTGGTAGAAAACAGGCCATTTCAGCTGATGTTCTCTCCTCGCTCGCTCCCACTGACTCTCTTCTGCCAGGATTATTTTGGTAGCTTCTGTAGCTTTAAAAGCTGAGCAGTCACATTTCCTCAGGCTTCATACCTGCTCTCAAAGAGGAACGGGGCCAATGTTGGGGGGGTTTTTTCTTTCCTCCTTTCCTGTGTTCAGTTAGAATTAATTGATCCATAATTGCACCCACAGAGGGGGAAAGTTAATAGACACAGTAATAAATGCCAAAGCCCCAGAAGATCTGGCTCTCCAAGCCCCTGCCTGGAGCCATTCCACGTCCCCTTCACAGGGTTGCACGCAACCCCGGCGCATGTGTGCACGTTAGTATTTGAGAGAGAAAAATCGAGGAGCCTCAGTATGATGGAAATAATCTCTTTTCCTCTCCCACATACTTTGTGCTTAGGAGCAGATGGATCCAGGCTGTTTACATCACGGAGGTCATGCCTCAGCTTAACAGTTGGGGAACTGACTGTTGGGAGAGATGCGCATCGCAACCAGGAGATTGCTAAATCTGGGCTCCAGCAAACTTCTGACGGTGGCAACTTAAACATACAAATGTCCTCCTGCAGCCTCTTCACATTCAGGCCCAGCCTCGGGCGCTTGATTGCTTCCCCAAAGAAAACTGCTGCTGAGACGAAGCGAGGGCAGGGAGGCAGCTCTGCAGCAGCTCTGCAGTGAGTGTGAACTTCAAGGAGAAGGCTGGAAATCCTGAGCGGACCTTGCTATTCGTGGGTACAGATGGTGCAGTCTGCGAGCAGTGTGGGTCCAGGTTTCTGCAAGCAGGCTACCAAGGCCCACTGCCCTGCCCCAAGCTGACAGAGCGAGAGTGACACCAGCTAGCTGGGCACGGCTGCCTGTCTTCCCCTAAAGCACCGATGCCCGTGATGCTGGGGACAGGCTGCCTTTGTGTGGAGGAGCCCCAAAGTGACCTTCCCCTCCCAGCTCAGCTCAGCGGCAGGGCATGCAGGAGGACCTGGCCAGCCACTGCCTGCTCATCCAGCTCAGAAGCTGGACAGGGGGATGGAAAGGTCACCCTTTCCCGCCTACAGCTGAGCCAAATGCTCCCTTCCAGCACCAGAGGATGGCGAGAAGTGTTAAAAACAATCAAAGCTAAGCAAGCAAAGCGAGGAACGAAGCCCTTCTCGTTGCACCCAAGGACATACATTGTTTGCGTGCTGGAGTACCTTCTCCTGCCTCGCATAACACTCCTCCGCAGCCCTGGCAAGAGACTGCTTCACCACCACTGAGGTACTGCATCCCCTGAGCCACAGAGGACGTCTGTGGCTGTGGCCATGGCCAGGCAGGAGGGCAGGCGTGGGCAGGCCCGGCTCGCTGCCTCCACTCACCTCGCTCAGCCCTCCGCGGAGATGAGCAGTCGCGCTTCTCCCTAGGTATCTGGCACGCCACGAGAGCATCTCCATTGCCAATTAGGCCACCCACCCACTTGCATCCTTCCCCAGTACAAACCCTATTAGCAATAAACAAACAGTGGAAATGCCAGCCGGTGCCTGGGAAGAGCCTCAGGCAGCTGCATCCAACCCGGCGGGCGCGGGAACCGCTGCCTCGCGCAATCCCGGCACAGGCGAGTGCCAAGCGTGGACCAGGGCACGGGCTGGGCATCCCACCAGACACCTCATGATCATCCCCCTGCCAGCAGCTGGCTTGCAGGCCAGAGCAGTGCTGCCTTGCTGTGTCCCCAGGCTGCCACCAAAAGCCTCAATGTCCGCACAGCACACTACAGCGGCACCATCCAGCACTGCAGTGAGGGGTTTTTCCAGCTGCCTAGCCCCAAGCTTGGGAACTTTCCCTCTCTGGCTCCTGCTTGACACTGACACCCAACTGGACTTTGCTCCAATTCCCAAGGTGGCTGTGGCATAAGAAATGCAAAAGTCATCCACTACTGCTCTGACATCTTCATCCTTCGTAATACTCCCTTCCCTGCAGCCTGCCCCCAAACCCCTGAGCTCAGTCAGACCTCAGAATGAGAGCTGGGCAAATTCAGCTTGAGTGAGGGAGCCCTGGCCCAGGCTGCCCAGGGAGGGCATGGAGGCTCCTTCTCTGGAGGTCTTCAAATCCCGCCTGGACACGTTCCCGGGTGACCAGATGGAGGAGAACCTGCTTTGGCAGGAGGGTTGGACTGGATGAGCTCTAAAGGTCCCTTCCAACCCCTACCATTCTGTGATTCTATGATTCTGTGAACTCATCAACAGACCCTGAAGCTCAGCCTGCCACTCCAGAAGCATTCCTGGAACTGCCACCAGGACACCTGAACTCACAGGGACACACAGGACAGCGACAGAGATGGCCAGGGCCAGTTTCCAAATCAATCCCTGCATCTAAGGGCTTTCCAGCTAGCCCAACCAGAGCTATGCTGGCTTTTTTCTTTGCCACAATGGGCAATTAGGAAAACAGGGCCTTCTTCTTGGCACAGGGTCCCCACTGCCACCTGTGGCAAATGCAGACAAACCCAAGTTCCCCTCCCAGTGAAGGAGAAGGCATGTTCTCCACATGCACCAACCCCTGCCGGTGGCTGAGGATGTGCTGATGCAACCACCGTTCATTGTCAAGGAGACAAGAAGCTGTTTTCTTTCCAAGCTCAGCTTAATGGCTTAGATTAAAACCTCCTTTCCCCCAGGAAGGGTAAAACAAGGACAGCTGCATTGTCCTCACATCTCTGGTTTGTTCCCCAGGCATCCCTACCCTCACCAGTGAGCATCCCTCATTGGCACTGGGTACATCCTCCCAGTCACAGCTCACACAGCTCCAGTGTATGCCCAAACTCATCCCAAACCCAACCCATGCCCATCGCACTTCATCAGACAGCAAACACATACCTCAATCACAAACAGATGCCAGATTCAAACACAGTTCCCTAAAGCCCTGCCCAGGTCCCTGCCCCTCCAGCAGGTCCCAAGCACACAGAACATTGACACTGACCAAAACCACAAGCACTCCAGCAAGGCAAAACAAGAAGAAAGCATCTTCAAGGCTGCTCCTGGCTCCTTGGGGTGCAAAGGAGATAAGCAGAGCCGGGAGCACGCCCTTGCTGTAGGGCAGGCAGGCGTGAAGGGGACAGGGGCAACCAGCTACTGGGGTCCTGGGGGGCACAGCAGTTACAGGAGCCAACCTTGGGGCTCGGAGACACGCGACTGACACGGCCCGGAAGGAAGAATGGCACCTCACTTACCCTGACAGCACTCCCAGGACAAGGTTGAGGACAAAGAAGGATCCAATGATGATGAGGGGGATGAAGTACAGCCAGTTCCAGGTGGCTCCTAAGGCATCGTTGGTCTAGAGGGGAAAGAAAAAACAGGTGTGATGTTATCTTTAATGCCAGCGGCTGTAGGGAGAGGGGATGCCTGCAGGGGACTTCTGACCAGCCCTGCTCTGATGCCACCCCAGCACCCTGCCCCAGCCATGCCATCCTCCACAGTCCTCCAAGACCCCTCTCTTCGTACCCTCCCTGCAGCAATGGACAGGCTGTAAGACAGCTGAAGGTACAGGGCCCTGCAGCCCAAAATTGGGGTGCTGAGGGCATGGTGGCCATCCTGAGTGTGCCACCCCAGTAGCTTGATTCCATGTTCCTCTGCACGTCCCACCAAGACGAGGCAAAGCAGCCCAGTCCCAGTGGGGTATGGCACAGGTTGAGCAGGAAAAGATTTATAAGGTGCCTTAGGGCCAGTGAAGCTGGAGGCTGAAGAAGGTGCAGCTGATGCTTGTCCCTCAGTGCATGGCAGGAAAGGGGCCAGTGAGGATGAGCCCCACACCTTCAAGTGGGTGTTTTGCAGATGGAATCATCACTAATACTTTGCACCCCAAGCCCAAGGAGCTTTGAGCAGAGGGGAGCTCCAACCACAGGGCAAAGCCTCGCAGCTAAAAAGGCTGCTGGCAAGCCCTGCTTAATACCTCCAGACGTTTCTTCACTGAGGCTTTTAATAAAGCAGTGCCCCTCTGTACCTCACAGCCACTTCCCAGGCCCCATTTGTCCTCTGGTGTCAGGCACGGCACACATGACGCCGGGCTGGAGGGTGATGCGGCAGAACGTGACTGTCTGGGGGAGGTGGTATCAATCTTGTTGCAATGAAAGACTCTTTCTCTTTTCTCTCTCTTCCCTCCTCTCCCCGTGCTAATTAAGCCCTCATCTTCGTCTGAGTCATTGGCACCACATCTCCTGATCGGCCAGTACAGCAGCCGAGACGAGGCTCTGCCAGAGGAGAAGCGCATCTCCGACGGGGAGGGCTCGAGCCTTCCTCTAGTGACCCAGGCATCTGAAGGGACCTCGGCTGGGCATCCCCACCACTCTGGCACTTAGTCCAAAGCAGGAAGGGTAACACCAGCAGATCCTGCTGCAGACACCAACCACAGCACCGGGAGAGGGATGCCAGCCCCACAAAATGCCTGGCACATAGCAGCAGTAAGGGCTTAGAGGCCGTGGAAAGCATCTGGAAAAGCTCACTGCCCTCCTCCTCCAGCGCCAGGGAAACTACACACGACTTCTCAAGGTCCTGCGCTTTCAAGAACCCTGGTGTACCATCACTCCCCTTCCTCAGGGCCACGGGAGAAGCGAGAGCAGGGAGGTAGGAATGAGCATGGGAATAGCCAACACTCATTGCCACCCTCCAGAGACATCCAGGCCACTGCGCTCTGCTCTAACAGCACCATTTCCTATGGCATTAGTCTCCAAGGCATTGTGCATCCCCCAGCCCAAGCTTGGCTGGGCTTCAGCTTCCTGCCAAGATGCCAGTGAGGATCTGCCACCTGTACCAGGATTGCTTGCCTTTGCCTCCTGCCCAAACAAACATGGTTTTCCCCAAGGTCTTTGGCACAGGGGACAAGAAACAGATGAGCTCCCTTCCTACAGGTGAACAAGACATCATCCCCAGGGCTGAGCCATCGTCACACCTCCTTTGCCCATCTCCTCTCTAGCAATGCTCAGCAGGAGATGGAAGGGGAGATGGGGCGGAGACAAGGGAGTAGGATGCAACTTCCCCAGGGCTATCAGCCAGGGATGCCAGCAGCAGCACCCAGATGACTTTTCTTGAGGACTTGCAGCTGAGAAACCTGAGGCAGTGGCTTGGCAGCACCCTGATGGGATGAGCTGTGTGATTGTGTCTGCAATCTCCACCTTCACATGCACTCAAGCACCCAGCTCCTATGGGAGTGGAGATTGGCGGGATTAGGGAGATTTTAGGGGGCCTGGGGGAGTTAGTCACTAGAAGCTCCATGAGGGATGCTGCTGGGGATGGGGAGTTGTTGTCATGGACCCCACATACCCATGGACACACCACTGTCCGCAGTCACCCAGGCTGATGCCTCAGTCCCAGGAACAGCACCGTCCCTTTGGCTGCTGCCACTTTTGCTGAGATTCTCCCAGCCCCAAGGTAAAACTTCCCAGGACACATCCCAATGCTCCCTACCAAACCAGGAGCTGGTGATGACCAACCAGGATGCCGTGGCTACAGCCTGTCATTCGGTACCTACTCAGCTGCTCCGACTACCAAAATTTGCCCTTTTGTTCCCCAAGCAGCTGAAAGAGTATTTCACAGGCTCTGCATCTTCCACTGCTTCTCTAGCCCTTGGCAGAGAGCACGGCCACAAAGCATCCAGTGCAGCAGGACTATGAGCTGTGCACACAGAACAGCGTGTGCGCAGACACACACACACACAGAGGTGGATGAATTCCTATCTCTCTCTCCATCCCCAAAGCTGAATCAAGTCTGCCCAGGAAACTAAAGGAACTACCGTGCCTGGTCATGTGCTGTGTCAGCCCCAATGCTCCTCACTCCTCTCAGCTGCAGGCCAGCAGCTTTGCCTGGAAGGAGGACGTGGCCTACCAGGGCCTCATAGAACAGTTGAGTCCAGACCCCCTCGTGTCACACAATCTCCTCAAGATTTTGTCAGCTCTACCTTAAAACCTGGCTGTTCCCCCTGGAAAGCTCCTCCAGCACATGCTCTAATGGCTGCTCTAACTCTCAGCCTAAATTTATTTGTGGTCACTTTATATACCATTCTGTTCTTCTGCCAGAATTTGCCTTTGGCCGAAAGAGCTCTTCTCCTTCCCATTTCCCACCCTAGTGTATTTGCAGACAGCAGCCATGGCCATCCCCAGCCTCTGTTTTGCTAGCCAAGGCAAGCCTCCTCCAGTTCTTTCTCGCACGACCAGCTCACCCTCCCTATTTTATCTAGTAGCTCCTTCCCTGCTCCAGTCAAGCCTCAGTTCATCTTCCCTGGACTCAGAAGACAGGAGAGAACAACTCTGATGGATCCCACTCCACCCCTACATGACACTACCCAGACTTTGCCATCCTGCCTGCAACCCCCCCTCCTCCATGGCACTGCTGCCCTGCGGTCACCTGCTCATCCGCTCCTCCTCCTCCCTCCTGCTGCTTCCCAGTCAGCAAGACCTGGGCTCCCGGGAAGTATCTTTGCTGTTCAACAAGCACATGGCTTTCCATTTCTCACTGAATCCCACACCTGTTCCTCCAGCCCTCAAGCTCCCCAGGCCCGGGGGACAGGGGTCTCAGAAGCGCCAGCTCCGGGAAGGCAGCTGACACCAGAAGCAGCAAAGCCCATGACGCGTCCCCACGTTTCCCCAAGGGTCACCATCAGCCACCGCGTCTCCTCACCACCCCCAGCTCCATCCCTGGCAGCCTCAGACAGCTCCACTTGCTCCTTCCCCTCCTCTCCACTTCATTAATACTTTCCCATAGCAAACGCTTTACTACAAAGAGCATCCCTACACATTTCCAGGTCTCCGCTGCCAGGTTAGCCTGGAGTGACCTACCTTTGGCAAACCCATGATTCATTTTCCTCTTTTGCTTTCCAAATCTGTTCCAAAATGGCATGCGATCGAGGTCAGGCTTACAGCCCTATTCCTGCCTGCCTTACTTTTTTTCCCCCTCCTCCCCCTGCTTTTAAATATAGGCACCACATTCGCTATTCTCCAGTCAGATGGTGCCTCCCCCAACTCGGTGGAGTTGTTAAAAATACTTGTTACCAGACCTGCCATTCCATGTGCCAGCTCCTCCTGAGCACGGGGAGGGGGAAAAGCCATGCCAAGAGCCAGGCTGATGGGCTCATTGATCTCGGTGCTTGGCTTCCACATCGGCTGTGCTCCTGGCCGTGTTCTCATTCCCACTCTCCAGCCTTTCGTTGCCTCTGTCTTGATCAAAAGCTGGGGTGAAATATCCACCTGCGCCCATTTCTCCCAAGTCATCGCTTCACCGTGCCTTACATCCATCTGCAGAGGTGGGGAACTGCTCTCACTGCCCCTTTGAGCATCCTCCGTGAGGGCTGTGTCGATATGACTTTCGGTGGCTCCCAAAGCGCTTTCCCACTTCTTTGGCACCAAGCTGTAGTTGCCATGACTGAGAAGGCCCTTTTCCCATCCCGCTGAGGCACCGTTTGTTCTTAATATCCCTCCACAGTTCACTGTGCCTTCCCGTAGGGTTTTTCCCCTTTGCTGAAGGTACCAAGGGGGTCACCATGTGCAGAAGTCAGGGTAGACACAGGGAGTTTAATCCTCAAATTATACAAGTGCTGTAGCTCCTTTAATGAAGAAATTTCTGGCTCCCCATGCAGCAGACCAGGTCCCATTGCTCATCCAAGCCCTTTGTCAAACAGAGGAGCTGCCTGATGCCTCATCTTTGCTGCTTCTTTGCTTTAAAGCAACCATCTTTTTTGTTAGGCACCTCACCAGTCTAAACCATCACCTCCCAAACTCTCCCATGGCCACCAGATCAAAAAACACCTTTGGTACTGCCTCTGAGTCACCAACACAACCAACCTGAGCTTGTTGGTGAAGACTGAAGAGCCACAGGTTCCCCACAGGACTACACACCCAAGGTTGCTCCCCATAGCAAGCCTTCAGGTAGAGGCCTCCAGCCAGAGCTGAGCCACCACACTCACGTCTCAAACACAACCTGTCCTGCTGCCAGCAAAACCGCTGAGCCTATAAATGACCCCAGCAAGGCGTGGGGGCAGGACTTGCACAGGGTGACAGAGCCAGCACGGCGAGGTCCCCACCTGGCACGGGAGCTCCCACCAGCTCCTGCCTCTCAGCCCCCCTGCACGGGGTTATTCTTTCAGCAGCTCTTGTGGTGGTTTTGTTGAGGGTTTTTTTTTTCTCCCTCTCTTTCTTCCCCCCCAAAGGGCGGGAAGAGGCACAGGGAGCTGCAAAAGCAGGTCTCACTCAGGGGGCCAGAAATCTAAAGAAATCTAAATATATACCCAAGCCGAATGCAAAGCACAAGCTGGCAGCCCACACGCACCCTCCCTCGGGCTGCGCTCGCGGGGCCAACTCCAGCATTTCTTTGCTATAGGGGAAGGAAGGGGGGGGGAACCCAAAAAAAAACACCCCACAAATTTAGTCTCTTCTACCTAAAAATAACCAGAGAGCACATTCTGCCTGTGCAAGGTGCCTTTAAAGGCCACTCGTTGCCCACCAGCCCGGGGAGAGGAAGTGAGGACTGAGGCTGTGGGCATCCGACTCATCTGGGGAGCTGCAGGACGTGGGAAGCCTCTCTACTTCATTCACACAGCAATCTACCCTTGTTGGTTCTCCAGTGTCTAGTAACAGGGGCTGGGCTGCTGCTTCAGGCTTTCTCTGCAGAGGAGAGAAGCTTCCTGCTGCCTTCCCAGCAGGAGATGTGTCCTGGAGCCCTTCACATGCAGGTTGGGCAACATCAAGGGTACACACTGGTGCCTTGTAGGCAGGCAGGTCCTCTCTCAGAACCCATCTGCATCAGGAGAGAGCTTCTGAGGTTTCTGTTTGACTTCAGACCAAAACAGGACGTAACTAGATTGGGGTAATATGCATTCATCACTGTAACCAACTGGCTGCGACGTGCTCAGAGGGTGAGGCAACGCTGCGCTATGGGGCGAGGGGCAAATCCACGGCACCTCCAGCGGCACAGCTGGCCCCATCCTGCTCTCACCACAGTCCTCTGCCAGGGATCTCCCACCCCACGGAGAGACCCCCCCATGACCCCCAGCCTTGCTGTGCTGCCTGTCTATCCCAGCTAGTGAGGGGCTGATGGGGAAAGCCAGGATCTCAGGGGGTTTTTCCTGCTCTCCCCAGCACTGCCCAGTGGCTTGCTGCCTGATGTAAGAGCAGAACAGACCCGACGGGACAGTGGGTCCAAAAGCACCACTCCTTCCATAATTTGTGTGCCAAATCCTTGGCTCAGTAACTCCCAACGGGCTTTGCCTGGAGGTGACGTGCACCATGCCCCCTCCACAGCCCACACCATTCCCCCAGCATCACCCCCGCAGCCCCTGCCCCACTCCTCCCTGCGAGCCATGGCTGCATCCAGCTCAAACACACACACACCGAGGTGCTGGCAGGAACAGCCTCAGAATCTCCACACCCCAGCAAAAAGGGAGGGGACAAAAGTTAATTGAAAAAATGCCTTAGAGCAGATTCCTTGGCCTGAGCAGTTCCATCAAGACCTTGACACCCGCTGCTGCTCTCCCCAGCACAGTAACAGATCTCTTTCTTCCCCTTAATAGGGCTAATTTGATCTCCTGCATGCAGGGCCATGCTTCACTCCCTGGCAGCCCTGCCTGGTATCCGTCAGCGACCCCGCTGCTGGACAAGATCTGAATGAAAATGTTTTGTTTTTCCAAATGAGGTTAATAAGGAAATGGGTACATTTCCTTTGCGCGGCCGGGCCGGCCCGGGGCAGGTCGCATCCTGCCACAGCCAGGGGTCCAGGACTCCAGGCAGGGTGGGCACCTCCTGCCCAAATGCCCCATGGGCCTCTGGCTGGCCCTGGGGTGCTCTGAGGTGCTGGGGCCAGGCAGGCAGGAGTTCCTGCAAAGCCCAGAGCATGTGGGCATGCTTGTGTCTGTGCAGGGAAGGAGAGAGGAGACAGGAAAAGAACCCTCCAATATATTCCATTGTTCTGTTTTCTAAACGTGGCCAAAAAGTGGTTTCAAAACATTTGAAGTAAGCGTGGAGACCAATTTTTGTTCTGTTCTCCAGTCACAGAATCTTAAGGGTTGCGAGTGACCTCGAAAGCTCATCCAGTGCATCCCCCCTGCCACAGCAGGGCCACCTAGAGTAGGGCACACAGGAACTCATCCAGGCAGGTTTTGAATGTCCCCAGAGAAGGAGCCTCCACAGCCCATCTGGGCAGCCCCTGCCAGTGCTCCAGTCCACCAAGAAATCACAGACAGCATCAATCTGCAGACCCTGCCTCCTCTTCCTCCTCCTTTCCCCAGCTGCTCCCACCCCCTACTCCTGCAGCCCCATTTTCCCCTTCTGATGACAGCGTCCCCTGCAAGCTGGATGAGAACTTTTCCTGCTGTTGGACTAGATGATCTTTCAAGGTCCCTTCCAACCCTTAAGATCCTGTGATTTGCAAAGCCCCACAAGCCTTCCTCAGCCCCAGGAATGCCAATGTTCCCAGCACAGCCCCTTGGTGCTGGGCTCAGACATGCGCCAGCACCACTACCTCTCTGTCAGACCCAGAGCCTACATGGGATCAGCCTTTTGGGGCTGGGTCTCCGTGGGGTTTGGTGATTGCCAGGCTGGATGCTTGCTTTGGTTCTGAGAACACTGCAAGCCCAGAGACACAGCTCGGGTGCTGTGATGTGTTTCCTAGATGAGATGCTCTAGAGGAAAACACTGACACATGACCTCACTCCAGCACCCTACAATCCAGCCCTGAGGCATGGCAGCACAGACACCAACACAAAGGCTTGGAAACAGCTTCACAAAGCCTCACCGGCACCATTCCCAACACCAACCCCTTAATGAAACGACAGGTCCTGGGCTTACAGAAGATGAGCAGCACTGAGACCCTCTTCTCCCTTTTCTCCTTGAGCCTGGAGCTGTTGAGCAGTGCCCAACCATTGGTGCCAGGGCACCAGTGCCTTGGCTAGCCCCTTGCTCCATGCTCTCGAGGAGTGAGCCTCTCCCGCGCAGGAGGAGAGGAGAGGAGAGGAGAGGAGAGGAGAGGAGAGGAGAGGAGAGGAGAGGAGAGGAGAGGAGAGGAGAGGAGAGGGTGGGCAGGCGGCTTTTGACAGAACATGCCTGCAAAGCCGGGGATCCAGCAGACACAGTTTGTTTCTTGCTGTGTCATTTCAGCACACACACACACACACACACACACACAGGGAAAAGAGGGGAGAAAAAAAAACCAGTCAGGAACATTTGGCAAGCTGGCGAGGGTCTGGCTTTGCTGAGTGCAGAGAAAGAGCTGCTTCTTCCCAAGGGAGAAGAGGGGAAAGCGGGCTGGCTGCTGCACACGTGCCCGTCGGGGATGGGCTGCAGCACCCACGGCTGGCAGCACGCAAGCTGCACCAACGGGAGCCATTTGGGGAAAAACAGCTCGTTCCCTTCAAAGTTAAGAAGGTTTTAAACCTTCAGGGCGGGACTTGAAGCCTCCTCTCTGAAATCCTTCCTGATTTAAACATCACTCAACGTTTTGGAGGGAGAAGCAGGAAAGGGCTCTGTCCTGAGGTGCCACGAGGGCCAGGGAGATTTTGGCAGCCCCTGTGTGCCCCCTCCCAGCACCCAGCACACCCCACTTCAGCCGCTCAGCCAAGAGCTGCCAGGAATAGCTGCAGAGGCATAAAGATCTGTGCCTGCTACCGAGCCGCTGAGAGCACTGGGTGTTGATTAAATTTTCATACCTCCCCGACAGGGTATTTTTTGTGAGTTGCATTTTAATTTAAAACACATAAGAAGGGAGTCCTTTTTCCCTTTGCAAGCATTCCAGCTCGAGAGCCTGGCACCATCCCAGGGCACAGAGGGCTAAAAAGCCAAGTGGTTTCCCTCTTTTGCCTTCCCTCCACCTCCTCCGCTCTCCAGCCTCGCTCCCTCCTCCTCTCCCTAGAGAGCAGCAGCTCCTTGCTGGGAGCCACCGTTACCCATCACACTCCTCAGCTTCACCCTTCACAGTGCCCAAAGGAGCAGCGAGGCAGGTTCGGCCCCGGGCCATGGGATCACTGCTGTACTGAGCTTCTCCAACGCTCTGACCATCACCCTGGTGTCAGGATAGGTGTTGTTTTGCAGGGTGGTCTTTGCACTGCTGGCACTGACTGCAGAGTCCCTGTGACCTTCAACATGTAGCACCACTGCAGCTCTCACTTTGGGAGGAGGTACCCCAGGGGACGGGAATGAGTGTCCAAAGGAGCTGCAGCAGCTCCTGGAAGCACCAGGGCTCAGGGAGGTTTCCCAGCTCAGCTCCAGATCCAAGCAAACCCCAACAGCAACAAACTCCTCTCTGGCCAAATTATTAAATCCACTCTCCCCAGTCTGTCCCACATAAAACCAGGTGCTGCCCTTGCTTACTGCAAGGCAAGAGGAGAAACCACCCAGGCCCACAAGATGCTCGGGTCCTGCTCACTCTGTTCACACACAGGTGTTTCAGAGAGAGAAGCTGAGTGCTGAGCATCCTGAGGGACAACTGTGACACCCCACGGATTCCTGCCCACAAGCAGTGAGCCATTTTGTACACACACACAGAGGAAAACATAACTGCTTTGTAATAGATTCCTCCTCTGAACTCCTCCAAGGCCACTCGATGAGTGCAGCTGGGGGCCTGTCAGGGAGCAGGACAGCCAAGCCTCGTGTCCACCTCTGATCCGTATGTTCCAGCACAACCAGTGGTCACCTTGCACATAGAATCATAGAACTGGTTGGTTGGAAAAGACCTTTAAGATCATCCAGTCCAACCACTCATGTCATGCTACCAAGACCACCACTAAAGTGTGGCCCCCAGCACCTCAGCTACACGGCTTTGCAATGTCTCCAGAGATGGGGACTCCAGCAGCTCCCTGGGAAGCCTTTACCAGTATCTAACAACACTCTCCAGGAAACAGTTCTTCCTCATCTCCAACCTAACCCTCGTGCAACTTGAGGTCATTTCCTCTTGTTCTGTTACTTGTGAGAAGAGACTGATGCCCACTTCACTACAACCTCGTGTCAGGCAGCTGTAGAGAGTCCAAAGGTCTCCCTCAGCCTCCTCTTCTCCAGGCTGAACAATCCCAGTTCCTTCAGCTGCTCCTCACAGTGCTTGTTCTCTAGACCCTCTCTAGACTTGCTGATAATCACCTCCACCCTTTCACATCCTACATGTAGAGAAGACCCCACGTACCAGCATTGCTCCAGCATGCTGTCCCCTTGCACCCTCCTGGCCGCTGCACTTTGGGCTTGCAGGGAGCGCGAGGTGGCTGAGTCCTGCTCGCTGCAAACCCCCTTCCTTGCAGAAGAACCCTTTTCTCTCTGCAAACCCCTTTCCTTGCAGCAAATCCTCTTCCTCACAGCAGCCCTCTCTGAGGCCCCGCTGCCAGGCTCTGCACACACATCTTGTGCTTCTCACCTAACAAGCGCCGTTGCAAGTGCCTGACTGTTTGCAGGCAGCTGCTCAGCTTCACGCAGGGCTACGAGACCTGCACACCCCGTCTCCCTGAGGCTATGGCACACGGGTCTGTCCACAATCACTGCCTTTCCATGGGTATTTTAGAAGCTGTCAAGGACTTATCTTTCCCCAACAAATGCTCTGCTGCAAAAGAGAGATACTCTGCATGTCCAGACTGAGACAGGCAACGGAGCTGGTGAAGGGTCTGAAGCACAAGTCAGATTGAGAGGGGCTGAGGGAACTGGGGATGTTCAGCCTGGAGAACAGGAGACTGAGGAGAGACGTGATCACTCTCTATTTCTACCTGACAGGTTGTAATGAGCTGGGGATCAATCTCTTCTCCCAGGTGATCAGTGATAGCACAAGAGAAAACAGCCTCAAGTTGCACCAGGGGAGGTTTGGACTGGAGATTAGGAAGAACATTTTCCCTGAGAGGGCTGTTAGACACTGGCACAAGGTGCTGGAGTCCCCATCCCTGGAGATATTTAAAAGACACATAGATGAGATGCTGAGGGACACGGGTGAGTGGTGTGCTTGGCAGCGTTGGTTTAGTTAGTCGATCTTAAAAGTCTTTTCCAAGTAAAACAATACCATGATCCTATGAAAAGCAACCAGAAGGCTTCCAGCTCCCAGCATCTCTTCAGGCTCCTTGTATAGCTTTCTGCCCTCCTGCTTCTTTACAGTTCCAATCCCTTGTGCCACAAGAGGCCTTTTGAGTTGATAGTAAGCAACTGTGGCCAGCTAGCTCCTGTCAGGCCTTGACATGCATTTTTAATCAGCATCACAGCTGCTCTCCCAGAGTTGCTTTAATGTGTGTTATGAGGGAAACGTTTCTCCCCAGTGCACCCTGTGCAAAGCGCGACCTGGTTATGGCTCAGTTGCCACTTGTGCACAGGTCGCTCTGATTCTCAGGAATTTACTAAAGCCACAAGTTTAGGATCATGAGTTCAACCTGAGAAAGTCAGATCTATGCAGGGAAATAGGCTTTCTGCACTCAGCAGGCTCTGGCTCTCTGCACCGATGGTGCTGTATGTGGGAAGAGCCTGGAGCCTCTTCTGGTGTGAGCAGAAGGTACCCGAGGCCACGGTTGGACACGTGCCCACACTTGTACCAATGACCTCATGCAACAACCTGCAACCTCAGCAACCACACACAACCTCAGCAGCCACTCACACCCCCCAGCAGCCTCAGTCCCCGGGAGCAGCACTGCTGAGAGGCGCAGGCAGCCCTCCCTCCCTCCCTCCCTGCCTCCCTCCATCCATCCACATTTGCATCGCTCCCACACCTTTGAACAGCAGCTTTCTCAGTGCACTTGGGTTTTCCCTTGTCCTGGACTGAGCAGTTCCCAGCTGGGGGCTGTGGCTCTGGTGTGGCAGGACGTGTGTCGCTGGCTCCAGAGAGCACAGAGCAACGCTGTGTGAGAGGAAGGGCTTGTCTGTTCTCACTGCAGAGCCCACCAGCCCAGCCCACGGCCCCAGCACGTGCTTGCCACGGGTGTTTTTCTTCCCATCTCAGCTCCCAGCAGCGTGGGGGGAAAGAGGAGAGTGGCAGCTCCTGGCAAGCCAGGCTCCTCCTTGCTACCTGCAAGCACAGCAGCTGAGCGCTTCCAAACAGGGAAGCAAACAAACAATCTGGGTGGAGAAATACCACCTCTCCCGGCGGTGTTTTGGGGGAAACGATCATTTCAAACTCCTCTCCTGTTTGCTTTCTGGGACCAGGGGAGTCAAGCTGAATACCTGAAGCCACCAGCACCGCCTGTGCTGTGCCCAGCCAGCCCCATGGCACACACCAGCAGCCCCTCACCAGCTCAGCCACCCGCTCCCAGACCCCAGCATCGCTGTTTAATGACAGAACTGCAACCTGGTCCCTGACCCGAGCCAGCACATCGGCAGAGGTCGAGAAGTAGGACAGCAAACCTCTTTGCCAGCAATATTTTTCCCTCTGGCCCCTACAGAAATCAGATTTGGTCTCAAGTCATCCCCAGGAAAGGGGCATCTGTTCCAGTAGAATAAAAGCAAAATACTCCTTAACCCCTATTTTGTCCTGCAGAGGAGCCACAAAGCTGAAACTCGTCTCTAAAAGGAACTGAAGTCCTTCTGGCTGCCAGGGATGGGAGCTGGAAAAGCCACAATATGCTGCAATTGGAGAGTGTTTTCCTATTTTTTAACCCAGACTGTGATTTCTCCCCAGCAAGACAGCACATCATGCAGGCAAGGCTGATGAAAACAAGGCAAAAGGCAAGCACATCCATGAGATAACACACGTGGAGAGTGCCACGGGGCGCATTAGCTTTCTGTGATGCCATCTACAAACTCCGGGAGCCACGCTCCTAGACCCAGCAAAACCATGGAAAATGGATCTGAAAATCACGATGCAGTTACACAGGGGAATACTGTAGTAAGCAATTTCGTTGAGAGAGTGCTGAAGTGGTTTTCCTGCAATCTCCCCCTCCTCTGCAGCCTTAACCTGCAATGACACAGCCCTCCATCACTTCGGTACGAAAGCAGAGAGGCCTCACTCTCGTCCCTCCGAACCTGGGACATGAGCTGAGCGAGGTCCATGCTGGTTAGCAGTGGGACTCTGGTAGTGAAGCAGAGAGTCCCCACCCTGATCCCCCCAAAACTGGGACATAAGCTGAGCAAGGTCTGTGCTGGTTAATAGTGGAAACCTGCTCTGCTTTGCTGCTCCGAGTGACGAAGGTGATGGCCGAGCATCCCAGTGGCTTTCCACCCCTGCCCAGCCCAGGGACTGCATCGCCACACACACATATGCCTCATTTTCCTATTCAAAGAGGCAGAAGCCAGTTTTTCTGTCTCCAAGCAGCAAAAGGACTGAGCACCCATAGCCTTTGCAGGCAGGATGCACCCTGTGAGACAGCCCCTGTGCCCGGGGAGGGCAGGAGGCACAGCCCGACAGTGCTGGGAACAACGTCCACCCCTCGCCCCATCCCAAAGCACGTCAGCAGCATTTAACTGTGCCAAGGCCACAATCCTCATTCAATTAAAAGCCAGGGAAGGTCCTTAATCCTTTCCATTATAGCTAAGTAACAGCTGCTTCTTTGCGGAGGAGCAGGAAAGGGAGACACATCATGGTCCCGGCCATCAGGGACACAGTGACAGAGCACAACTGCCCAGCACTGGCACTGGGGCTGGGAAGATTATCTGGATACTGGAGCAGTGGTCTCCCAGGTGTCCCAGAGAGCTCCTGATTTTGCAGCTATGGGAGTAAACAGGGGATCCCATGGGGATGTCGTGCAGAGCATGATTTTCAGTGCTTCCAGCAGCACAGAATCACAGATCAGTCAGGGTTGGAAGGGACCTCCAGAGATTATTCGGTCCAACCCCCTGCTAAAGCAGGTTCCCCTCGCTCAGGGGACACAGGAACGTGTCCAGGTGGGTTTGGAAACCTCCAGAGAAGGAACAAAAATTTACCCTTGAACACAAAGAAAACTTTGATGTTGAGGTGAGGGAGCCCTGGCCCAGGCTGCCCAGGGAGGGTGTGCAGGCTCCTTCTCTGGAGGTTTCCAAACCCCCCTGGACACGTTCCTGTGTGATCTGATCGAGGGGAACCTGCTTTAGCAGGGAGTTGGACAGGATAATCTCTGGAGGTCCCTTCCAACCCCCACCACCCTGTGATTCTGTGAAGCATCAAGATCCAGACACTGCCACCTCCTTCAGGAAGAGGAAAACCAAATCCTCATGGCCCTTACCATGAACTCTCCCCTGCCTACTCCAGTCTGGGTTTCGTGGTCTGTCTGCCCATGTACACCAGCCTGCATCCCAAGAAGGACCCAAGGAGGGACTGAGCGGGAGGAGGACCCCAGTGCTGGCAGCACGGTGCCTTCGTGTGGGGTTTTTAAAGTCCCAGCCTTTCTGCTCATGACCAAGTAACTATGGAAGCATGTTTCCCCATCACAAGCCGTCCAATTTGCCTCCTGCAGAGCAGTGCCACTCTGCAAATCTCCAAGCATTATGGGAACCAGGGTATAAAAAACATTCCTGGTGCAATGACGCCAAAACTGATGCTGAAATTAGGCTGGGAACAGAGCTGGCACGGCTGCTTCTAGCCCATGAACTAAAATGTACGTCTATGGCATATCACTCACAACGATACTGCACTTTGTGATTGTCTGAGGCTTTTTTTCCTGCCTCCAGCTTTACCCTTAAGTTGCTCCCTGTGTGCCCCAAGGGCTCAGGCATTGGCAACTTCAAGTGGCTGCAAACCACAGGAACCCAGCCCAGCTTCACCAGTACTGACTGCCGTTTGCAGAAGGAATACCAAAGATCTCGGGTCCTGTCAGACACCAAAACGCTGCCTCTGCCCCAGGGAGGGGGCCTGAGCCCAGCCCAAGGGCTTCCCAAGGGAGCTTCCCAGGAATATAGGTACATCCACTGCCTGCACCGTGGAGAGAGTGGATGTGCAGTGCCTGGAAACCACGTCCACTCTTAAAGAGATGCCCTGAGGAACACAGGAGGAGAGGGAGTAAGGAAGGGGAAAAAAAAGGAAGGATACCCCCAGACACTGTCCAGGGACTTGCTGCTTGCTGCAGCCAATGTTCACAAGGTTTTACTCTCTGCAACAGGTTGCCCAGCCAGACCAGAGGTGAGAGAAAAGCCCTCAGAGGTTCCTTTGCTCTGAGTAACACACACCTCTATCTGCCATCTCCTGCCCACCTCCATTACTCAGCACCTCACAGGTTACCAGGACACGAAAATGCCCTCTCCAGCTCCCTAACCCCATGCCCAGCTGCCCAACAAGACCCCAGAGCACAGCTACTCACATTGTACAGGACTGTGGTCCACCCTTCCATGGTGATGCACTGGAAGACGGTCAACACAGCGAAGAGGATGTTGTCAAACTGCGTGATCCCGTCGTTGGGACCGATCCACTCCCGGCACTCATAGCCTGGGGGGCAACCCTGCACCCCACATGGATGGGGAGGGTCCAGCTCCTCTAGTTCACCTGAGAGAGCCAAAGGAGGCAGACATAAGAGAGAGGCAAGGGACAGGCAAGAGGAACAGCTGGGACTATCTCTGACTGTGCACAAAGTGCTTCCCTGAGTAACTGGGACACCCCACGTGCAACCAGGTGATGCCTGGCATACACAAAGCAAAATGAAGGATCATCTCAGCCCTAGGCACTCAAAAAGAGCAACATGCACTAGTCCCAGCTGTTTTCCATCTGTGGCATGCCAGGTTGGGGCAGAGCACTTCTCCCCACCTGAATTGTTTGTGTAGCAGGCTCGGTGCAGCTTCCCGCTGTAGAACTCCAGGCCGATGATGGCAAACATGAGGATCGCGAAAAAGAGCAGCAAGCCGATCTGGAGGAGAGGCACCATGGCCTTCATGATGGATTTCAGCACAATCTGCAGGCCTGGGAGGGGAAAGAAAGAGCACAGTTCAGCACGGTAGTGCCTGGGGCACATCCATCCCACCTCTGGCAAGAGGAGGACAGTGAGCAGAGAAGACAGAGAGTCATCAGAGCCAAAGAGGCCAGAACAACCTGGAGGGTCCCTGTAGGCAGACGAGGGTCATGGAGAAAAGCACCATCTCAGGGGGAGCAGGGAGAACCAGAGCAAGGCTCCAGGAGGGCTGGTTTCTGGCTCTGGTCCTCACTCTGGGGGTCCTGTCTGCCCTCGTCCCACCTGGACTCGGTGGGACACAGCCCACACTGCTCTGTCCCCCAGGGCCCCAAGGGCAGGAGGGATGGGAGGACTGGTGCCAGCAGCAGCCTAGTTTCTTTATTTATCCTCATGCCAGCAGATGAAATCTTGCAAAATAAACCAAAATCTCCTCTGAATAAACCCCAGTCCTGAAGGATCCACCCACCACCTTCTGGCCAGGGAAGCGGTGCTGCCGGCAGCCCCCGGTGAGCCGCCCAGCCCAGCCTGGTGCCAGCACAGAGTGGCCTGGGCAGGGGGAAATGCCACCTGGGGACACCAAACACATCCCACTGCCATCCCGCAGCTCCCACTGCACAGGGGGGTCTGTCTTCCTGTTCCCTGATTGCATCCTGTGTCTGTGAGGTGGCTCAAGGACCCCTCTCTCATCTGAAGGACACGAGGGATGGATGTAGGACCTCCCAGAGAAGGACCAGGAGCATCCAACTTACTGGGAATGCCCGAGACGAGCTTCAGAGGCCTGAGCACACGCACGGCTCGCAGCGTTCGCAGGTCCACGTGGGTGTTGAAGTGTGTCCCAGCAGTGGCAAGGATGCTGCAGGCAGACAAGGAGAGAGCAGAGTTATCCTGGGTAAAGCCCTTGGCCAACCCCATGACAAGAGCCACGTTCTCATGCCAGGCTGGGGAAAGCCACAAGGGAGAACACACCCCTGGGGAGGTACAGGCATTCAGCATCTCCCAAAGCCCACACATGCCAGCAAGCATTGGTGCTGGCACCAAAGCTCACGGGCCACTATGGTCAGCCAAAGTCACCCAGGGGCCACTCAGCCCTGGCAGCCCCCTGTGCCAGGAGAGCTGGGCACAGCCCCTCACCATGATGGTGGCCATCACCCACGCCCTGCAATCACACTCTGTGCTCATGATGGCTACATGGGTTTAACCTCCCTTCCAGGCACATGGCATGTGAGGTGGGGGTCACTCCCCTGACAGCCCCCCACGTTCCCCTGGCAGCCATCAGCTGCTCTGGCATTTTCCACACACAGAGCTTCCCTCCTCTGGGATTGCTGGGAAGGAGCTGAAAACCTCACACACGTTCAAAAATCTATAGTAATGAAAGTTTGATGACCTTGGAAGGCAACTGGCAGGCACAGGGAGGGCTCCAGAGGTTTGCTTTTAAAACACAAAGATTTATTCAAGCCCATCTCTGGAAAGCAAACTGGGGCAGGAGGGAGCTGATGCACACCGAGTCCAGCAGTGGAAATAGTCAGGGCCCCAATACCTGCAGAGAGGGTGGGGATGGTGCAACTCGGGGATGCTGGCAGAGCCATGGGAGCAGAGACAGCAGTGCCAGAGCTCGTGGCCTCCTCCCCCATCCAGGCTTTGGCCCCAGGGCACTGGGCAAAGAGGAAGAGGAGGGGGAGAGGGAAGAGGAGAAGGAGGAGGGAGAGCTGCAGCCGAGGAAGCAGGGGCTGGATGAGGAGGGGACAGGGAGGAGAGTGGGACAGAGGGAGGCAGCACGCTCGGGGCTGTTTGCAGCAATCCAAAAACTGAGAGAAATTGGGTCATTGTTCCACTAATTCATCTAATTACAGGCCAGAGCAGCTCTCTGGCGTGCTGAGCAATTAGCACTCGTTCTCTGCCCGTCTCCCCGGGGTACCACAGGTAGCAACCTGCCCCTCCAGAAAGGCAGCTGGGTTTCCTAGGATACCCCGGCGGCAGAAACACTCTCAACATCACCAAACTGGGTTGTTCCCACTCCCTTTTCTAGCCTTCTCTTCCTCCTTTCCCCAGCACAAGGGCTTGGCTGCAAAACTCGGTGCCAGCAGCAGCCAGGAAGCATCGTCCCAGCATCGCCCACAGCTCCCTGTGTGTCAGGCTGCTTGTCCCCAGTTTATACAGGAATCTTTCACCCTCAATGGCACTTGCTCTTTCCCCCACATCTCAGCCTGTGACCAGTCCCCACTACCCATGGGGCTGACAGGAGAGCAGGAAAGGGACTTAATTAAGTCAGGAGCATCCAGAGGCTGAGAAGAGCTGCGTTGTTAAATTGGTTGTAAGATCAAAATCAATAAGTATGATAAAGCTTGGCCACTCGGCAGCACGTGGGAGAGAGAAGAGCACAGGCACTTTCATCTCTTTCATGCAACCTGCCAGTGAGAGCACAGCAACCCAGCACTCCTCTAAACACCAGCGTAGAGAACATGCTGTGCCCAACGCTGCGCTCACAAACCCAAGACCCTCCCTCCTTCAGCTTTTCCTCCTCCTCCTGTCCCAACAACTGGTGGCCAATCAGACTCCCAAATGGATGCAGGGAAGGCATTTGCTGACTGCAGCTGGGGCTGAGCATCTCCAGGAGGACAGGGATGCTCCTGGGCTGGATGCAGGAGAACCCGAGGGCTTGCCCTCACAAGTCCAGCGCCATGAATCACACAATCATTTCAGTTGGAAAAGAGCTTTGGCCAACCCCTCCCCTCACCCTGCCCAGCCCAGCACTAACCCCTGGCCCTCAGCACCTCAGCTACACGGCTTTGCAATGTCTCCAGGGATGGGACTCCAGCAGCTCCCTGGGCAGCCTGGGACAGGGGCTGACACCCCTCTCAGGGAAAAAGCTCTTCCTCATCTCCCATCCAAACCTCCCCTGGTGCAACTTGAGGCCATTTCCTCATGTCCTGTTACTTGGGAGAAGAGACTGACTCCCACCTCACTACAGCCTCCTGTCAGGCAGTTGCAGAGAGTGCTCCTGTCTCCCCTCAGCCTCCTCTTCTCCAGGCTGAACACCCCCAGCTCCCTCAGCCTCTTCTCATCAGACCTGTGCTCCAGACTTCACCAGCTCTGCTGCCCGTCTCTGGACATGCTCCAGCCCCTCAGTGTCTGGGGAAAGCCCAGCTGGAAGGCTCCTGGCAGGAGAGCAGGATCAACAGCTCTCTCCTACCACCACAGAGCAGCACAAGCCATGATCCTACAGGGAGTGATGGAGCTGCCACCGCTCCCAGTCCTACCACACCTCTCCTCCCAGGGCAGGACCACCACCAGCTGCCCGTGGCTGCAGAGTCCTCTGCTAACCCAGATTTGTTTGAAGGGCTCGAGAGCTGCCATGCCGAGCCTGCAGGCAAGGCTCAGGCGATTCCAGGGCACTGCTTCTCCGTGCTCCAAATTAGCTGCTAAGAATGGGACTCCTCTGTGGCAAGGTGACGTGCTCCTCGTCCTCGCTGGGGGACAAGGGACAGCGTGAGCTCTTTCGGAAGGAGGTTTGGACAGATGGCCAGAGTGAGGTGGTTGCCCTGCAGACGTGTCTCCTGACACATGGTAGCACCTGCTATAAAATAGGCACCTCGGCATCCTTTTGTGGGCACTGCCATGGCTCCCGATGAGGACACCTGGAGCACACGCTGCTGGAGCTGCTCCCAGCAAACACAGAGCCTCCAAGCAGGCTCTGGGAAGCCCTGGGCTATTTCTAGACCAACTGAGGTGGCTGGAAAAAAAAGCTAATCAAGCTTCCAGGCACACGAGCCCGGCTTCTGTTGCTTTTCCCAAGCTCTAGGTAACAGACACCAACCTCTCTCTCTCTCGTAACCTCATTCTGTGGTATGCACAGACACCACTAATAAGGCATGAAACATTTAAGACACACCTTCCTGCGCTGGGCCTCAGCGTCTCACCTGTTAATTGCTTACTAATTGCTCTAAGCACACCTTTTTCCTGTGTTTTGGGGTTTTTTTTTCCTCCGGCAGAGAGGCACCTGTGTCCCTGATTTCTGATTAATTTATTGCCACACCTTAAGGTTTCTCACAGCTCCTTCGGGATGGCCAGCACAGAGGTGGGACTGGAGCTGGGACAGACCTGTGCGCTGACACCAGGCAGCAGCTCCAGTGCCTGCAGAACAACCCAAACCCTTTTCCAACGCTTACAACATCCACGTCTGATGTGCTAATAATTATTCTTTATTTTTAGGCAAGGACCCAAACTAAAATTACATCTCACCATCCAAGTTATTTGAAAAAGCTGCCAGATTGGGCTATAAAAATCCCAATGATCTCATGCTTTTCATCATATGTACTGGAGGGGAGAAAAAAAAAGTGAAGGCGTTTTTATAGGTCACCCAGGCAAAGGGGTTAGTTTTACTTCTTCAGAGGAAAGGGGGAAGAGAGACTTCAGGTGGAGAAGAAAAGCAGCGAGGAGCTGTTGGAAGAATACAAATGAGAGAGGAGGCAGGATGGGAAATATATGCTAATCCCCCAAAGTATAATTGAATAGTGAGCAACCACCAGCAGACAAAAACACTCATTGGGGGGGGGGGGGCAAAAAAACCCCAAATCAACCATTATCCGATGGTTTGTGTTTGCAAGCAGGATGATTCTCCTCTTCCTTTGCAGGCTGCGGAGCGAAGGGCGAGCTCTTGCAAGCTTTGGGGCTGGAGGGGTGCTCAGCCCCCGGGCACGGCTTTGGCTGGCAGCGGCTGAGCAAGGCACGTGCCCTCGCCTCCAGCTGAAGCCCAGCACCCATGGAGTTCTCTTCCCAGCAGGGGCAAAAAAAAAAAAACCACAACCCACCGAAAATTTAAAAGTATAATCACATTTTGAATGATTCTCTGCTCTTTTGAGATTTAGTAGAATAAACCGTGAGTGAAGCTCCACGACCCTGCCCACACACAAAGCCTTTTGACTAGCACCGAGCCAGCAGCACACGCGGGTACGATCACACACTCCAGCCCCCGCTGCCCATCACACAGTCACAGAGTTGGGAGAGCTGGAAAACACCTCTAGAGATCATCCAGCCCAACCCCCTGCTAAAGCAGGTTCCCCTCGATCAGGTCACACAGGAACGTGTCCAGGGGGGTTTGGAAACCTCCAGAGAAGGAGCCTGCACACCCTCCCTGGGCAGCCTGAGCCAGGGCTCCCTCAGCTCACGGCAAACAAGTTTCTCCTTGTGTTTAGGTGGAACTCTTTGTGTTCCAGCTTATGTCCGTTACCCCTTGTCCTGTCACTGGACACTACAGAAAAAAGCATCACCTCATCCTCCTGACACCCACCCTGTAGGTACTGATAAGTGTTAATGAGGTGCCCTCTCAGTCGTCTCCAGGCTGAACAGCCCCAGGTCCCACAGCCTTTCGTCATCAGACGTTCCAGTCTCTTCATCACCTTGTGCTGGACTCTCTCCAGCAGTTCCCTGTGCCTCTTGAGCTGGGGAGCCCAAAACTGGACACAGGACTCCAGATGAGGCCTCACCAGGGCAGAACAGAGGGAGAGCAGAACCTCCCTCAACCTGGTCCCCACGTTCTTCTTAATGCCCCCAAGGATGCCATTGGCCTTCTTGCCCACGAGGGCACGTTGCTGGCTCATGGTTAGTTTGCTGCCTACCAGAATCCCCAGGACCCTCTCTCCTGCAGCTGCTCTCCAGCAGGTCACCCCCAGTCTGTGCTGGTGCATAGAGTTTTTCCTTCCCAGGTGCAGGACTCTGCACTTGCCCTTGTTGAACCTCACGAGGACCCCAGTCATCCCATGGGGAGCAGCCCTGAAGCCTCAGCCCTTGGGGACGCAGCACACACAGCCCTGGGCATGCTGCAAAGGGCTTCACACCAGGGACCCCAAGCAAAGGCTGAACCTCTGAGTGATCAGATCACCCCTCAGTCCATTCCCTCTGCCCCAAACTGAGCAGCCCTCAGCTACTTCCCAGAGGCACACGCAGACAGGGCGTCCCAGCAAAGGGCAGCTCCGGGCTGCGCTGGGTGAACAGAGGAGAGATCGGCGGATCCTGCCTAATCTCAGCTCCAAATCTGGGGCAGGCAGGGTGCTGGCTGGCTGGCTGACGTGCAAATTAATATTTATAATTAAGTGGAAAGGCCCCTGAAGGCTTGCACTGCCACCTGACTCTACAAGGGAGACTACTTCATAATTAATACGCTGGTCAAACGACTCACAAAAAGTAAGTTACCTGATGAATTTACCCCATTCTTGCCCTCTTCTAGTGCTGAATTGATCCCTTCCCTCTCTGCACACAGCATCACGGGGAGCAGAAGGGACTTGGGGCTCTTGGGTTTAAGCCTCACTCGGGGCAGAGCCAGCAGGATCGGGTCACTCATTCTGAGGATGCCCCAGCAAGCAGAGTGCAGTGGTCCTGCTTTGAAGACATCAAGGAACAGAGACACCAGGTCCAAATCCTGCCCTCAGCACAGTTCAGAGCAACCTCAAAGCTTCCATCACCTTTGCTTTCTCTTTCTAGGTTTTGGGGCCACAACACAAGTGAATTGTACTGCTGCAAAGCTGCTGATCTCAATAGCTTCCAAAGCCCTGAACTGGGCACCAACAACTCCCTGCACAGTGTGAGAAGGGTAAACAACAAAATCTGCCTTCACCAGCCTTCAGTCTGTGGGATGAAGTGATCCCCCAAGACTCCCTCTTCCTGGAGAAGCCCCTGGGATTTGGTGCAGGAGGGAACATCCCCTCTGCACTCCACAAGCTGGCCAAAGCCCATATCTCCTGCCTCAAACCCCTGTAATAGAGCGAGTGCAGGATTTGGCAGGGGAAAGGTCAAACTGTTGGCACAAATGGGACCTGGTGGAAAGCCATTGCCAGGAGGCTGGAGAGCCAGCCCTGCAAAGAGAAATACGGCACAGGCCACCATGTAACACAGCAGGAGATGTCTGAACTCATGCCACAGGAGAAGTCCGAGACCTTGGGGATACCCAGCCAAGCCTGGGTCATACCACCTCCCTCTCTGAGGATGTGGTGGGAAAATAACACCTTTCCCCTTCCCTTGAGCCAGGCCTTTACCCTGCAACTCCTATCCCAGAATGAGAAATGGCACGTGAGGACTTTGCAGCTTCAGCCCAGCCCAAGAGCTCTGCAAGGCTGTCAGGGCTGGGGAAAGAGCCCCTGGGGACAGCACAGGGTGAAGGGGTGCCCAGGAGGAGAGGCAACGGCCCCAGGAGTCAGCAGCCACATGGGAGCGACTGACTCAGTCCACAGCACAGTGGCTGTAGGAAACCAACCACCAAGAAAGAGAAACCAACCAGCAAAGACGGGGCAAAGTGCTTGAGCAGCACGTGGGCTGGAGCCCACGCCGAGGGAAAGCGCGACGCCCATCATGCCCAAAAGCCTGAGCCATAGGTGTGCCTGCCTGCCTGCCTGGGGGGGTCACTCCAAGTTCCCCCACCAGCCATTCCCGATGGTGCAAAGCTTTTCCCTCCTGGCCCAACCCCATGGCTTCGCCAGGCTGGGGAAACGGTGCTGCCCTTAGTAAGAGGTGCCAATGTCAGGCACGTCCCGTCCCATGGCTGTGGCATATGGCACATGAATCATTCACAAAGATGGGCAATTAATTATTCATCCACACAAAAGACCAAACACTTTACTAATTGTCCTGGAAGGAACGAGCTGGGAAGGGGGTGGGAGATAGGGCAGACATCAGGCTGGAGATGGTTCGTGGAAGCAAAAGAAGAGCAAGAAAAGTCTTATCTGGTGTGATCAAAGCATTGCTCTGCTTTTGGACTCAGGGTTGTCTCTTTACTGGCTTATCCTATACGACACCGCTCCCTGCCACGGTGTAAGCTCCAGCAGAACAATCGTGTTAGGATATTAGGACGCTGCACTTGTGCTCCGATTTACTACCTGTTCTCCAAGCCTCATATCCACTTCTCCAGGCTTCCTTGCCTGGAAGTGCTCTGTAATCCCTCAGTCGGGAAAAAGCAGACGTCAGCACTGGGGGAAGAGCCTGTGCACACGTACGTGCATGGGGTCAGCCCCCTGAATCACGAGATGCTGCAGCATACGAATATCCTCACACAGAGCTGCTGCCAGGACCCCACTGCCATCTCTGGACCTCCAAGATGAACGAGACACACAGAACTCAGGTTGCATAAGGTGCACTAAATACCAGAGGGCAAAGGAGCCTCGCCTCTGCCACGAGGGAGCTCAGGGGAACTGCAAAACAAGCACCAGGTGCTTTCCAGGACAAGCATCCCAAAACCCAGGCGGCACCACAACCAGCAACAACCTGCTGCTCCACAGCAAGGAGGCAAGCAGCCTGTCCTGCTGCCGCACAGCCACAGCTTGAAAATCAGGGCACACAGAAGGTCCGGGGGACCTGCCACTTGCCTTTGCAGGGAGAGGACTCTGGTTTTCAGGCCAGCTGCCCAGGCTTGGAGAGCCGTGCGCTCCTCGGCCGACGCAGGCTGCTGCCCGTCAGGTCGGCTCCAGGTTTGCTGAGGGCACAGCAGGCACCGCCAGCAATCACTCACTCATTCCTGTCTCCCCTTGGCCACGCTCCACCCCACAAAATCCCTTAATGGAAACCACAGTGCCCGAGGGCTTCACAAAAGGCATCCAGGTGTAGCGGCTGTTATCAAACCCCTGACGCCAGCTCTTCCTTTTAGTGACCCGGGTGTGTTTATCCTGGCTTTACAGTGGCTGCTTCCCCAGCTCCTGAGCGGCACAACTTCACAAGCACCTTTCGGTTTTGACTTTTGCCCATCGTTAGAAGCCTTTCGCCCACCCCTTCACCTCTGGAGTAACATGTCATTGTATTAACTGCTGCGACTGCTACAAGAACAAGCCAACGCTGTGCTGTGATGCTGAGGCACTGGAGTGTGTGAAGCACACACCCACCTGGATATTGGCAGAGGGAATTTAACCCTTCTGTTTCACAAACTCCTTCAAATACAGTGTAGGGCAAGGTGGGCAGCATTGGGATCCTTGGTCTGTAGTCATTGCACTAACCGCACCGGGGGAGCAGGGAGCTGATGCACCATTTGCTGACAGCTGAAGGCACTTCAACCTCTCCCTCTAAGAACCACAGATTAAGAGGTCATCAAGCTCCTCCTGACCTTTCTGACCATTCCTGAGCAGTTTTGCCCTCTTTTCGTCCAGGACACACTGCACTGGGCAAGTCATGAGCCCAGCCTCAGTGTCTGGCCAGCTCTGCTTCATGCACGGGCAAGGCGAGCTGCCGCCAGCCCCAGGGGAAGCACAGCCGCTCCCCTCCCTGGCTCTGCCTCGGAACCAGTGAAGGTATTTTACTCACATTTTCAGATACGAATATTTTTAGCTGGGGGAGAACAGGCAGTTTTTTTTTTCAGGCAGTGATGATGATTTGGAAACCACAGGTTATAAACAGAGAAGGTTTACAAATGTGACTACTAGTTCCCCAGTGGAAGCTTTAGCATCAGGGAGTTTTAGGTGGGCGTTGATTTCCACCGAGATGGAAAATCTGGATTTATTGACACAGGAGGCAAACACCAGTTGAACCCAAGTCTGTGGTATCCATTCCTGCACAGGCTCCCAGGAGGCCACTTGGCAGGAGACCCTTGGTAGGGTAATTCCCACCAGGGAGAGCGTGCCCAAGGAAATCCCACTGCAGTGTCTGGGGCCATGGTGCCACCTGCATTAAGCACTTCTCCCTTCAGATATGCAGCGAAAAATAAGCCCAGAAAGGAAGAACAATACCCCAATGTCACCCTTGGAGGGACAAGGGCCACCAGGCATGATGCTGGGTCCCTCTGCATCCATCAGGGACGGATCCTGCAGGAGGGACCTTACTCATGCGGAGATCACAATCTGGTCCAGCATCACATCAGTTGGCACATCCTGAGATGAGCACTACCCTCTACACCTCTGTTGCTGACGCCACAGACACTTCCCTCTTGTTAAGCTTCAACGCGACCCCAGCAACCGTTAATTCTTCCAAGCCTGGTAGTCTCTGTCCAGACACTCACGTATTAATCAAGTCTGAAGTTTCAGCTGCAGAGACGATCCCAAACTTGCCCATCACCCACACGCAATCCCCCGTGCAGGCTTCACCACCCGCCTTACGCAACCAACACAGCGCGAACCGCCGAGTGCAAACCCTCTCCCACGAGCTGTTCGCAAGTCATTTGCCAGCCGAGGATTATTTGCCCAAGAAATTCACCAATAACTCAGCAGATCCAAGAGGCAACACTTTCCTGCAAGGGAGGTACAGCCACGGCACCAAAAAACAGCAGCTGTGTCAGCACCACACAGCAAACCCAAGAGCCGAACAGCCCAGAGGAGCCCATGACCTCATCCAGCTGATCCCCCTCATCCTCCTCAAATCTGGTCCAGGATCAAAGTCTAGGGTTGACTCCTCCACTCATCATAGAGTTGTGAATTTGCTCTTTAAGCCTGGTGAGCCCACGGCAGCAGGAACCAGCACTGCTGGGGCAAGGCCGGCAGGTAACAGGGCACTCTTGGAGAAGGTTTCATCCTGCTACAGCAAACATCAGGATGCCAGGGGGGTGGGTGATGGAGATGAAGCCCATAACCAGCGGTGTCAGAGAGACCTGGGAGCCTCCCGGCCGAGGTGGCTGGCTCAGCATCACCGGTCCTTCATGGACAATTGATTCCCTGGCACGGCACGGCACCGAGAGGAGCTGCCGAGGCTTTCACCGGTGAGTAATTGCTGAGCGCTGACTCAGCACCGGCTCCGTTACAGCCAGCTCGCCCAGAGCTGTGGGGAGGGCAGGGAGAGGTCCATGGTGAAACCCACTCCCAGCTCAGCACTTCCCTTGGCTCAGGCCCCAAAGGATGCCCAGGCCAGGAGACGGCTGATGGGCATTTCCCAGCCACACAGCCACCTTCTGCGCACTCAGCCCAGCCCCACAGCCACACAGTGAGGCCAACACATCTCCTTCTTATTGCTACCAGGGGTGAAACGTGTCCCACACTGTCCCCAGAGATGTGACCACCTTTGCCCAACTCAGGAGCTGTACCTGGCTGCTCTCTCCAGAGCAGTGAGCCCATCTGCCCACAGAGCCCTCCCCGAGAGTCACTTTGCAGGTGCAGAGGAGGCAGCAGCATCCTCCGTGATGGCTGCACTGCTCACAGGCAGCCTGTTTGCTGCCCACTGAGAAGCATCATCCCAGCACCAGCACACTGAGACGCCTGCCTTCACAGGCTCACAGTCCCACTCTCCAGGGAGGCCATCCAGGTCCACAGTGGAACAAGGGAGTCAAAATGTTCCCAGTCATGTTCTCCTCGAGCCTCTCTCTAGTACAGTTCCAACCTGCACTTCTCCACCATAGACAAGCAACACCCAACACCATATCCCTGGTAGCACCAGGCTCAGCATCCCCCTTCCTCCTGCAAACATGCAAATGAATGTCATTTCCCACGGGGTGCCACCAGTTCACATGCCAAGAGACCAGACTGTGCCAAAACCAAACTGGGAGAAACCCCAGGCACGTTGCCTGACTCTCGTGCCTCAGTTTCCCAGCCAGCCCTGCAGCTGCTCTGCGCCCAGTAGGGCTCACGAAGAGATCCACAGGCACCATCTGTTTGTATGGAAACCAGATCCTCTGAACGTGGTGTTTCCATCAGCATACAGAAAGAAAAGGCCACAATTCAGGCACCCTTTCCTCGAGGCCTCTTGGTGGCTGCAGCCACCCACCACATAGCAAAGGGTCCCCAAGGTCATCCTGTAGGAGCTTCAGCTCAAGCCGATTGCCAGTGCTGGCTCACACCAGCCCAAATGTCCCTGCTTGTTTTGATGTCACCAGCACAGCCACAAACAGGACTCAAATCTAGGCCACGTCCCTGTGCCCCCAATGACACAACCAGCGCCCGTGAAGTTGTGCGTGTTACTGCTCCCAGCATCGCTGATGCACGCTGAGACACTGAGCGAGCGTCACCTGGGAACACGGCCTCACCCAGACCTCATTCCCAAACCCCCAGCACCACGCCAAGGCTGGAAAGTGTTCGGGAAGGCAAGAGGAGAAGGGATCTCCTCCCTTCTCATGTAGGGTTTGACCAAAGCCTCTCCCAGACCACGTCCAGTTGCTTATCACGCCACGCTCCTACCTCGTCACCCCATGCCCAGACGGGTGACAGATGCCAGGCCACCAGCAGCAGAGGGAAGCTGGACATCATGCCCTCACAGCCCGATGAGGAACCTTGTCCCACCGTCAGCTGCCCCCAGAAAAGCCAACGCAGGAACCTTCAAGGGCAATAAACCACCCTCGCTTCCCTCATTGGGATGAAGAAACACGACCAACGACAGAAGCCAGAGTCTTGCCCCACACCCTGGAGCTCGTGTCCCCACTGGGACGAGCCCCTGCGCCCGGCTGCCCAGCCCCACCGAGGGCCCTGCGCAGCCCCACTCACCCGCTGAGGACCACGATGAAGTCCATGACGTTCCAGCCGTTGCGCAGGTACGAGCCCTTGTGGAAAACAAACCCCAGAGCCACGATCTTAATGCCAGCCTCGAAGCAGAAAATCCCAATGAAGTAGGGCTCCGTCTTCTCCTGCCAGAGGGGAAGCAATAACATGATGAGAGGGGGAGACTGGGCAAAAACAGGGCCAACCATTTCTCACTGACCCACGTCACATCCCAGCCCACCTTCCCCAGCCCCATCCTCAGCCAACATCAACCTTGGAAACAAGAAGAAAGGTGACCGTGACCCACTCATGCAGCCCTGTTCCCCTTCTCTAACCCTCCTGGACCTTTTCCACGGAGCAGGAGCGTGTGGCAGCAGCCCCAGGAAAGCTGGAGGAGCCGGTCCCAGAGGAAACCTCCTGCCCTACCACCCTGAAACCAGAAGAAGCTGCCTGGCAGGACGGGGTGGCTCCCCTTGCCTGATGTCGCTGCTCCCTCCCAAGACCCCCCAGCACGGGGCAGAGCGGGATGCACGCGGGGTACTTACTAATCTCCGGGACATGGGCGTCTTGTCATCCTCAGGGAGATGCTGCTCGAGGGCCAGCACAATGCAGTTGGCAATGATGGTCGCCAGGATCATGTACTCGAAGGGAGTGCAGGGGAGTTAAGGAGCAGAGAAAAAGTGGGTGACGTCCCTAGGCCACCAGCCCACCCCTGCCCACCCTTCATTTCACCTGCCACTGCCGCTTTCCCCACAGGAACCTGCACACACACAGAGCAGCTCTCACCTCCTGCAGCTCCCCAGGCAGGAGGGTGAAGCCCACCTTGGTGGTGTTTGGAAATGAGAGGGGTGACAAAAGAACTGAGAGCCTTCAAGACCTTCCTCACTGGAGACGTGCTGAGCCTCATCACCTCCGTCCCAAGCTCACAGAGCATTAACAAACAGCTTTTGCCAGGCTGCGAATTCTCTTTGGGGAGAGAGATGCTGCCTGCGGTGGGAGCCCATAAGACAGACAAGAGTATGAAGACAGACAGTCAGGGTCTGACCAGGCTGGATTTCATCTGGGAAATGGTTTGGCACGGTCCCTGGCCATGTCACAGGAGCCCTCCTTGGCATGGCACGCTGGTAGCCGGAGCTGGCACATTCCTGCATGCCATGGCCCTGCTGCTTGTCTTCTCTCTTCCACCATGAAGCAGCAGCAGATGGGGATTAACGGGGGTGTCACAGGCTATCAGCAGCAATGGTCCTGAAGCATCCCCACGGGAGGATGGCCATCTGCGTGGCCCAAGGACAGGGCATTCCTAGCAGGTCCTGAGGGTCTGACCTGGATTAGACCTGTGCCCAGTGCTGGCAAGGCAGAGGTAACCGGGAACCAAGAGTTCCTTGCCAAGCACCCTGTGGTGAGACCAGGCAGTGCTGGGAGCTGCAGGGCACCAGGCTGAGCATTCTCAACTCCAGACACTGATGGAGCCTGAGTCTCTACAGAGACACTCCAGCTCAGCCACGCTTCAGCCAGACCCCAACAGGCAGAAGCACCTTCAAGATCAACAGGATCTGGTTAGACCTTTACGAGCGACCTAAATCCCACAGCCATGTCTGGGGCTTACACATCCTTCTCTGGGAGCAACCCCATGCCAAGTGGCAGCAACCGCTGGCATCTGAGGACTTGAGAGAGCAGGGAGGGGAGGTGAAGGAAAGGGCAGGCTGTTGCCCAGGAAAGCACCCCAAACTCTGCTCCTCTTTGCTTTTGGATTCACAGACGCTGCCAGGAGTGAGGTCGGGACATGCAGCTCCCTCCTCCTGCCTGGTCTCCTGCCAAGGCCCTTCCCAAAAAGCACTTCCAAGTGACAGGACCAAGTGACCCAGCAGCTTCAGGTTCCCACCTCTCAGGCTGGGAGGTGCCAAAAACCCCCGGGGGCCATCCCGCTGGGAAAAGGGATGATTTTCTCTTGGCTGTCAAAGCCGCTGACTACAAGCAAGATGCTTTAACCCAGTGGCCCTGAGCCCACAGGCAAGAACAGACATCCCAGAGCTGGCCACAAGCATGGGAAACTGGACACCATGAAGTGACCCCAGGGACAGGAACCTCAGCAGCCACGACCCTCTGCACACTGCAGCACACATGGGCAAGATGGGAGCAGCGCCGTGCACAGGAGCAAGTCCCTGGAGAGCTGGCCAGGAGCTGGGAGCTATTTACCCTGCCAGGGAGAAGAGCCAGGAAAGATTCAGCCAAAGGCATTTAAAAGGCCACTCAGTGAAATTAATGGTTGCTAAGTTAAAAGCAAACCAAAAGAGAGCCGGCTGCAGAGCTCACTGCTGCGGGCTCAGACCTCGGTGCCAGCCAGGCACGAATTACGAGCAGCTCCCTGGGCTCAGGGGGAGGCTAAACCCCAAAAGTTTTCCCTAGGGCTTAATACAAGCGAGGATTTCACTGCATGGCTCCTGTGAAAGCCTCACACGTTCTCTGCTTCCCAGCCCCGGCCTCACACTCCGGCTGATCTGCAGACTGACCCAGGGTGCTTGGCCCCGAGCCTCTTTGGGGTCTCTTTGTTTCATTTATGTGAAAGTCTGCCAGAAAATTAGCACAGGCTTAGAAGCAACCAGCATGTTAGTGGGGCAGCGCAGCCAGCTCCCCAGGCGCCAGGCACATTTGCCTAGATAAGTGTGGGAACGGCACGGCTGACCCCACCTAGCATGCTGCCCTGCTCCCTCCCAGGACCTGCCACCATCTCCTCCCTCCTGAGACCCCATCTCCCATGAGGGAAACACCCGGGGGGGGGGGGAACCCCACATTTTCCACAGGCAGCAGTGAGGGAGCCTGGCCCAGCAGTGCCTGGGGGGCTCAGGACTCTCTCTAATGGTTCGGCTCAGCCCTGCATTTCCTTTCTGGCTCGACAGCATAAGGACAGGGCACATGTCTGCCCCAGCACAGGACCCCATCCCTGCTCCCCCTCCAGTGAGCAGATATCGTGTCTAAGGGAAATAGGGCACTCACTGCCCTAAGCAGCAACCTAAGCACACTCCAAACACCACTGGCCTGGTTTTCTGAGGACCTGAGCCTGGGTTGTCACACCTGGAGTTGTTTGAGAGCTGCACGGCATCACCTCTGCAGAAACAAGCTCCTGTAGCTTCAGCTGGGACAGATTTTGAGAAGCCAAGGGTAAGAAAACCCTCCCCAAGGGACAGCAGGAACATCTGTCTGAACCAGGGGAAATTCTATCCACACATAACCCTCCTGCCAAGCAAACATGCTCCCAGCTCAGGGCTGGAGCCCACCAGACAGTGATCTATCACTCCTTTGTTTCTCCTCTCGTGAGGTGTCTAATTACACAACCTTCCAGCCCCCCAAAATGCAGAGTAGCACTCGCCTCCCTCCGAGCCTGGTAATGAAAGCCCATCTCCCTCCAGCCTTCTCCTCCTCCTTCGTCTGGCTTCTCCTGGAGGATCATTAGGGAGCCGATAAAAATAGGTTTTCTTATTGATTTATCTCCTTTACCCAACGCTCTCTCCCCTGCACCGTTGACTTGTTTCCTTAGCAACTCAGCCAATCCCAGTGCACGCCACACCTGCAGCTCCACACTTCCCTCCCACTGGCTTTGAGGTGGGGAAAGTGCCCCCAGGCCATGTGGAACCCTCTCCCCCCGTCCCAGCCCACCTGGAGCAGGCACTGCAGGCTAACCCTATGCTTGGAGTTGATGCTCCTTGGTGGCTCTGGCAGGGGAGAACCAGGAGACGTCCAGTCACCAGTGGATCCTTGCTTCCAGCTGAGACCTACCTCCTCTACATCTCCCTCTCCAAGTAGAAGCCAAAACCAGCTCACCCACAACATCTATACTGCTAACACAGGGGAGTGTGCCCATGTCCAAGCCCTGAAGATGGATTTATGGTGCTGACAGCACACTGATGCAACATCCCCAAGAAGCTGTGCACAAAGCAAATCCCTCCCTGGACGTGGTTGAGGGCTGGAAGCTGTGGAGAGACTCTTCCTTCCATCCATCCATCCATCCATCCATTCCTCACCCTTTGCTGACTGTGCTTTCTCTCCACTCCTGGGCAGGCAGGTGGGGAAGGAGCAAAAGTCTCATATGGGCATCTCCCAAAGGGTTCCTGGGGAAGCCTTCCTTGGAGGAGAAGCCTACCTGAGAGGGCCAGCAAGAAGGGCAAGAACAATTTAACCCCTCGCTCTGCCTGTATCACCCAGCCCAGCTCCAACATCTCCTAGAAGCTCAAGTTTCCATTTCCCACTGCTCCCCCAGCTTCCCCCAGGACCTGCTGCACTGAGGGGCTCTCACTGCTCCCCAAGACTCAGCAAGAGGAAGCTTCAGTTCCTATATCTAGGGAATTCACCTTGCTGGTCCCAACTCCACCGCGGCCGTGTGCTCCAACACAGACCTGGTGTGGTGGGAGCAAATACTCACTTCTCCAACAACTCCATCCCTAGGACACCCCACCCCCTCCTCTCAGGTCCAGACCCCAGCAGGAAAGCAAGCACCTCTTCTCCAACGCTGTTGTCCAAGAGAAACCCAAAACACCAACTGGAGCTAAGACCAGGAGTGGTCTTGACCCAACTCTGGAGTTCCCCAGCCCTACAGCACCTTCCTATCGTGTCCCCGAGGACGCAGGAGATCCTGCCCCAGGAGATAAGGCTGCCCTCAAGCAGCCCTAGAGCAGTGACCCCTCATAGCTGTTCCTATTCCTGTGGCCCATCACCCAGCACTCCCGACACATCTGTGCGTTGCTGGGGTTGACAGAAAGCTAAGTCCAGAGGGACAAATTGCCAACAGATCCCAAAGCCTCCCACCGTGCTTTCAACATGAGCCAGCTCCTGCATGCCTCTTACACACAGCAAAACAAGCTCAGGAGAACGAGCGTGGGCTTGAGGTTGTGCTTGTGCCTCTGCACAGCTCGCAGGGAGCACCCAGGCAAGGCGCTCAGCCTGCCCAAATCTCACTGCACAGACATGCCTCCGTCACGGATACTCCACTCACTATCTACAGCCACAGATGTTGCAGCTTATGACTCCAAAATGTGGTGGGACTGGTTTCCACTGGGGGCTAAACCAAAGGCGGTGCCAGGGCCGAGCTGCCCACAGTGCTGTCGCTGCTGGTGGGAACGCAGGGTGCCTGCCTGCCACGTGCGAGCAGCTCCGTGGAGAAGAATCTCCTCCTCTCCCACCTCACCCTGTGCTTCAAAAACTGGAAATCAAACCTTTCTCCTCTCTCTGGTTTGTGGTTTGTTGTTTTTTTTTTTTAAACAAAAAAGAACCACATCATGTGATTTTCCTGCCTTAACATCAGTTTTTTAACTTTGGTTGCCACAGCAACAGGATGCAACTTGGCGTCACCATGACAACAGCTGCCTCTGTTTAAATTCACCATCTGACAGGCAGCCTCGCTCTCCCTGGCTGTCAAAAAGATGGACCTGCCATTACACCTACTCGCCCCTCCCCAAAAACAAAAAGTGTTTTAAACCTGATGAATGAAGGGCACAGAAAACAGCCTTAGTGGGGAAAAATGTTCTAGTGGGAAAAAAGATGTTCTCGGGCAGCGCCAGGAGGGAGCGGCCCGAGGATGGCACGACGCGGCACGGCTCTTCCTGCGGGGAGGTCAGGACTGCTGAAACCACGGCTGGGCAAGACAGAAGGTGCAGAACATGCTTGGCCAGATGGGACATGACATGCTGATGCAGCATTGAAGACGCCTGGGTGAAAGTGCGAGTCCTCGTGAGCAAAATGGCTCAGGCACACATGGGTGTGCATCACACAGAGCACAATCCACACGAGTGCTGGACCAGGGATGCACCCTGGAGCTTTGCAGACACGCCAGACACTCTCAGCTAGCCCAACACCAGATTTGGTCCCCAAAGGGACTGAGAGAGAAGACAGCACTTGATGTAGGGAACAGCAAGGTCTCCAGAGGACCGAGAAACATCTCTGCCCTGCCAAACCAGGGGGACGGGTACAATGGCCAGCATGGGCCTGCAGCTGGAGGCTGTCCTTGGGGACACAGCCAGAGCCACACAACGTCATCTGGCCTTCCTGAGGCGGGAGAGGCTTCTTATCCAGGTCAAATGTGATTAAGCAGATGAAGAAGGGAGAAGATATAGATGAGCTGCAGCCCATCTTGTGTGCTAACTGAATTGCAGTTTTCCAGGCAGCCAAACAAATGAAATCAGGGCGAAAGGCCTGGCCATCGTTAGGAGGAGAGCAGGCAGGACCAGGCTGTGTTTCTGAAGGAGAAGACAAGTAGATGTTCCCACAGGCGAAACAGCAGCTACTTCCCATTTTGGGCAGGACCAGTAAAAAGAGCAGCTCCACTGGAGGCAACACACTGGGCTTTCAGCAAGGAACTCAGCAAAAAAAAAAAACTCATCTCCTCATGGAGCTGCATCCCAACCCCAGTTTCTTGTGTTTCTCCGTCTTTGCCTCCATGCATCATCCCCTATTTACACCGGGAAGCCAAACTGCAGAGGCTGCTGGTTATAATTATACAGTTACCCAGCAGATATACAGGCCTGAATCACCAGTTATTTTTAGCCCCATTACCTAGTCAACTGGAGCTGGATGAAGAAGAGCCTCCACTCCTCCCCGCGCTACGCCCCGGCCCCCTTGGCTTTGCTTAGTGCTGTGCCTGTACGGACCACAGCGCTGGGACTGGGCACCACCTTTCCAAGGCCAGCAGCTCTCCTTGCCTGTGGCCAGGATCCAACACTCACCTCCCCAAGCCACCCTCACCAGGAGCAATGCCACAGGCTGTGGGCCAGGCAGTTGAGATGCTCTCGTGTTTTCCCTGGCCCTACCAAAAGGCACCAGCTACGTGTGCCAGGCTACAACTGCACGGATGGCAACAACTTGTCTGGGCAACCTCACCAAACCCATCACCAAAAAAAAAAAACCCGCCTTGTCCATCTCCAAACCCTCGAGAGCTCAAGCGATGCAGAGGAGCTTCAGGGTGGCTGAGTTTCTTAGAAAGAGATGGCAGGCGGGCGGGGGACAGCTGGGGACGCTCGGCTCCTGCGCCTGGAGCACACCCGTTCCCAACACTCACACAGGGATCTGTCACTTACTTCTGGGGGGGGAAAAAAAAAGCCTACAGAATGAGCCCATCTCCCTCATGCATTGCAAATTGCAGAGAAGAATAATGCTGGGGAGTTTTTAAGCACGCGGTGGTGAAGCTCTAGTCTCTAGGAGACGGCAGCTGCCTGGAGATGAGACATCACGCCGGCACGGGACCCTGGCCCACGCGGGAAGCGCTGGGCCAGCGGCAGCACCACAGCTCCTTCTGGCCTTAAATGAAAGCTGAAGGGGCGAGGGCCCCTTACTCCCACACAGGAGTAACTGGGTGTATTCTGGAAGAGCAGGCAGGCAGGCTGCTGCCCTGCAGGGCTCCCAGCTCGGCTGCTGCAGCCCCATCCTCGCTCCTGCAACCACCCACCCTCTGGGGCAGATTTAGGGATGGCACAGGGAACTGAGCCCTTCCAAGCTGCCCCTTCACCCCCAGGTCACTCCAACAAGCCTAAAGGCTTCGCTTCTCCCCAGCCAAGACCAGCTCCTGCCTGGCAGAGGCTTGACCTGACGTGTCAGAGCTGCAAAGGGACTATTTCCCTGGTGATGCAGTTGGCCCGTCCATCCTGCACCTCCCCAGAGGGTTTCCCTCGGGTACCTGTTGCACCCGCCCAAGGCATCGCTGCTTGGCACTGGGGCCAGCTCTCCTGTGCCCGCTGGGAGAGCCAGCAACTCAACCAACAAGTTGCAGGGAGAGAAAGCAGCAGCAGCAAGAGCTGCATGTAATCACCACTGCAGAAAACAGCGAGGGGAGGGTCCGAAAGCCAGAGCGTGGCCACGCTGAAGTTTTCAGGCTCAGCTTCTCAGCAGGAGCAAAGCCCAAGAGGGGGTGTTGAGGGGGAGCAGGGTGCTGAGGCCAGGCTGACGGGGAGCTGTGTGCTGCGGCGCTGGGCAGTGGCCAGGCCGCTCGGGGGCACCCGCAGAGAGGGTGGGAGGGGAGAGAAGCAGGAGTGGGTGTATGAAAGGATAGAGGAGCACAGAAAGGAGCAGAAGGAGACTCTGCACCCTCTGCTCAGCCCTAGGAGGGAAGTCAGTGGGATAAACTGAGATCCCCTGCGGGGCACAAGCCAGAGGTTTTCAGCATCCTCCCCTCCCTCTGCCGCAGGGAGGGGGCAGCCTGTTCCCAGAGCCACCGTGGGGGCCAGGGGCTGCAGGGCGAGGGAGGCTGTGCCCCTGCCATGTGTGAGTAGCAGCAAAGAGGGCAGAGGCAGGCAGGCGCAGGAGGGGACAAAGCCACCACCCAGGAGATTCGTCAGCTCTCAGAGATCCGTCCCCAACGGGATGGGTGGCTCCAGGTGGGGTGGGGTAGCAAAACTCCAGCAAGACATCGAGGAACAGAAGAAAGACCAAATCCCCCCTCCCCCGCTCGATGGGCACAGAGCATCCTAAAGCATGCACGGTTCAAACTGGATCAAAGACACATCCCTGCCAGCAAGGGGGGCTTCCAAATCCACGCCTGAGGAGGGGCTGGGGGGCTCCCCGCGGGGAGAAAGTGCTCAGCTCCCTGCAAGGCTCCGAGCAGAGCGCGGCAGGGGAAGCAGCAGCAGGGTGAGGAGAGCGTCCCCGGGGGCCAGGGCACCCCTCTCTGCACACCGAAGGAGAGCAGAAGGCAGGCGCTTACCTGCGGGCTCCTGCCACGCACACGTGTCCTGGGCGGCCACTGAGGCAAATCCGGGGAGCACAGGGGGGGCTCGCAGGGGACGCAGAAAGGATATGGCCAGTCGATGAGCTTCTTGGCGTATTTCCTCACGATGTTCTCTTCCCCAAAGAGAAAGAGCGATCTGTTGACGGTGAAGCAGTTCTGCCGGACAGGGATGGGGTTGTACAGAGCCATAGTCCGGGCTCGCTGCGCTTTGGTTTGCTTGAAGCCTCCCGGGGTCCCTCCCGCAGGGGCAGGAGGTCCTTGCCGGCTCCGGTTCTGGTCGGAGCCCCCATCCGTGGAGCCCAGCCTGCCGGCCACCGCCTCCCCAAAACGAGCCATCCTGGAAGAAAACACACAGGTGAGCCGAAGCAGCACCAGCGAGGCGGTGGGGTGGCGTGGAAAGGAGGGGGGAGAGAAGAGGGAGGGGGGTTGCGGGGCGCAGTCCCAACCACAGCCCCCTCCTCCTCTCCGGCTGATGCTCAGCTCCGTTTCTCCTCCATCCCTCAGGGGAAGCAGAGACCCGCGTGGAGGAGGAGAGGCAGGAACGCGTGGCAGCGGCTCGGCAGCTCCAGCACGGCACGGCGGGCAGCCGGCTGCCTCCAGTGCCCCCAGCACAGCCCCCGGGCAGGGAGGGCAGGGAGCCGTTGCTCCTGCTCAGCCGAGGACGCACCGGTTCGGTCCCTAAGCACCCACCGCCACGAAGCAACGGGTTAAACCCAGCTACATCCTTCGAGCCCAAACCAGCCTCTTTTAACCCCTCCACCCCCTCCTCAGCACGGCAAGCCCAGGGACTGCCTGCCAGCACAGACCAGGCAGGCAAAGGGCTGGCGTCCAAACCCTTCCATCCACCACCCCCCCGTCGCAAAGGAAGACGCAGTTTGGTACAGCACCGGGCGCAGCAGCGGAGGGGAGCCCGGGGGAACAGGTTGCAGCGTGGTCCAGCCTAGTTGGAGCCAAGCGTCCAACTCCCTCCTCCTGACTCCATCTTCAGCAGCCCGCGGGAGCCCCGGCCAGCAGCGGGCTGGATCCCCTGGGCAGCGGGTTAGGGCTGGATCCCCCCCTGGCAGGCACCTGCGGCCACACGGATGGATGGATGGATGCGGAGCTCGGCTCAAGCCCCTCGCTGCCAGGGCAGGAGCCGAGGCGCAGGGCTCCAGCCGGCTTCTCGCAGGAGCAAGGGGCCACCAAATGACAGGCTCGGCGCGCCTCTGCAGCTCCGGGGACAGCTCTGCTTTAATGAAGTCAGTGGCAACACACGCGCACACGGGCGCGCACACACACACACGCACACACGCATGCACGCCCGGCTCGCTCCCTCGCTCCATCCAGTGCATTCTTTTGGCAAGCACGGGAGCTGCCGCAAAGGAGGGAAAAACCTCAGAGGCGAGGGGAGGGTCTGAAGGGAACAAAGGCAATAGAGGAGCACCCCCCCCCCCACCCCAGCCTCCCCAGCTCTCACCAGCCCCTCCGGCCCCGCTGCGGGGATGTTGCCAGCACATGGGTGCTCCTAGGTGAGTGGCTAAATTGGGGGGCTGGGGAGAGAGGGGAAGGCGGGGTGGGGGCTCTGTGGGGGCCTGCAAGGGAGGCGAGAGGCTCAGCCCGTCTCAGCATCTCTGCGGCCGCACACACCGACCCCTCAGCTCATCCCTGGGAAACTTCAGGGCTGGCGGCTGCCCGGTGCCAGCCCTCCCGCGCCCTGGCACACACATCAGCCTCCTTCGCATCCCCTCCCCGCCTCGCGCTTTGCTTTTTGGTACTCGATGTCGGCCAGAAGCAGCAGCAGCTCCTCGTCCGAGACGTGTAAACAACCGGGTCTGGATGTGCCCCTGCAGCAGGGCCAGTCGGGGCTCCGACCCCACTGCCCCCAGACCCCCCTGCCCCCAGCCATCCCGCGGCAGGCAGAGGGCTGGGGACGTTATTGCACCCAGGTAGCTGCCAAAGGTCCTCTGGGCTGGCCAGGCCCCGGTGTGGGGGCTGCCTGCCCACCCACCCAGCTTTGGGGAACCCACCCTGCCCTTCCTGGCACACGCAGGGACTCAAGGCTTCCCAGGGGTGTCCCCAGTGTCCTCCCTCCCCAACAGGCAGGGCACCAGCCTCACCTCTCAGCACACCCTGCAAGCTGTTCACATGCAGCATCCCCCACCCCACCCCATCCAATCCCACACCCCAAGAGCTCCCCAGAGCCATCAGCACTCACTGAAGGGCTACCAGCACCCACAGCTCCAGCCAGCTTCAAAACACACACTGTGTCCCACGATGCTCTTTGTGCACCCCACCACCAGTAAACCTGGTCTGCAAACACAGCATCTGCTGTCCTGTGCCCCACATTTGCTGTGGGGCAGCCAAAAAAAAAACCCAAAACAACAAAGACTTGTTTTTAAAAGTCAAGCCCTTAATCACATAGACTGTTAACTCACTCGGGCAAGGGCTGGGCCCTTGGTGCAGCCTCACAGCACCTCACCACAAACTTCCCCACCTTACAGGCACTGCTGGGATCAATCAGCCACGGGGCTCATGGGTTTTTTTGGTCCTGGCTCTCACAGGTGCATTGCCAGGAGCCTTTAGGTCAGCTGGGTGAGGAAGAGGAAGGTTCAGGCCCTCCTCGAAAGATAACAGAGGAGTGTTTGCAAAAATAAGGGTTGTGGGATCATTCTCCAACCTCAGTCAGACGCTGAGAGCCTCCCAGCTCACCACCACGTCCATCTGCTGCAGCCCTGCTTGACTTTGCTCCTCCAATTAGCCTGATGACAGAGGTGGGTGTAATTGGGGGGTTTCAGCAAGCCCCCCTGCTACGTCACCGCCACGCTGCAGCACAGAGTGGAGCAGAGGCGGGCAGGTCCCTCCCAAAATCCTTCCCAGGCCACTGCCTGGCCCTGGTGCAAGCCAGGCTGACCCTGGGTTTTCATTTCACTGACAACAAGCAGCGAGGAGCCCACACCAGCTACCGACTAATTACAGTCCCTTCGATTCATTCCAGGCAAGACACTGCCCTAAACAAATCAATTATGATTTGTGGCTCATCTCCTTTGCCTCCTCCTCCCCACCACCAGTGCAGCATTGGAGGCGATGCCACTCTCCCTACCTACCAACCCTTTAAGCCACTGTTAATTAAGCCCAAGGCTGGGCTGATTGCCAGGGGCAGATCCACAGCTCCACAGAGCTCCTGCCTCCCAGCCCTCTCCCACCCCCTGAGCCCACTGGCATACCCCCCACTCAGCCAAAATGCTCAGGCTCTGGCTGGTACCCGGAGGCCAAGGAGGATGAGGAAGGCTGGACTCAGCTCTCCCCTGGCATCCTCTGCTCAGAGGCACCGTGCCTGCTTCAGCACCGGGTGCAAGGGGCTGAGGAGGAGGAAGCCAGCATTCCTCCCACCCTCTCGAAGCAGGGAGGAGCGCGCATCTCACCTGGACGGGTCTGTGGAGGCACCAGGCTACATCCCCTGCTCCCAGGGCTCGGCTGTTGCCTCTGCTCTACATCCACTGCTGCAGAGCAGAGCGCAGGATGACCCCACCGGGAGCCTCTCTCAGACAGCACTAAAGGATGGGATATTTATGAGAAAGCAGCTCCTTAAGAGAAGATTGAAAGCAGGAGGGGAAAAAAATGAAGTGCCTGGCTCTGGCAAGAGATGCAGGCTGGGCTTGCAAGGATGTTTATTGCCGCTCTCTCTTGACCCTCGCCCCTCGCGCTGGGATGGGCGACTCAGGGAGAAGCTGCTGCCCGCCTGATTCAACACGGCACAGAGATGCAGAGCCAGCTCTATGGGGCTGTTTGGGTTTGGTTGGTGGGTTTTTGTGTGAATGAAGGAAATCCAAGAAGACCAGGCAGCAGCAGGTGCCAGGACAGCAACGCTCCTGGGACACACGGGGGTTTAGAGACAGCCTAACCACCCCCTCCCCACACCACCACTCCGTCCAAGCTTCCTCCTGTCCCGGCCATGCAGAGCCGGGGACCACCGGGGACCCCGGGCTGCCCCTTCCCAGGGGAGGAGCAGCCTCGCTCCGCCATTGCCATCTAGCGGCATCTACCCCCTCCCCGGCATCACCAGTCTCGGGGCTCGCCTTTGCCCACCCCCCTTTTTGCCTGCCCTTCCCTCGGGGTGCTGTGAAGCAGATGCACCAAGCCCCCACCGCACTTATGGCATCCCTTCACAAGGCTGCCCGGGCACTGCAGCTGCCTCCAGCCCACTCCAGGCAACCAAAAATCCACCTCTATGCCTTGCTGGGTACAGGCAACGTTATTGAAAGCCCCGGGGAAGGCAGAAGCTGCTGCATGTGTCAGGGACTGGTCCCAGGCAGGCAGAGCCTCGGGAGGGGGCACAGCCAGCCTCTCCTCCCATGACTGATGTTCCCGGGAGCTCTGACGGGCTGCACCCCTCTTCAGAAGCGGCTTTTGGCATCCTGATTTTATTTCTAAATAAGGCTTTAGCTGTGCTGAGAGGAAAAGAAAAATTGGGATCAAATGAGAATCGTCTCTGGTGCTCTGGCCACGTGTCAAACCGGGCCTGGGTAGCTGTGACTCAGAAGCACGTTTATGGCCGTGCAGGAGTGGAAGCGGGTGTTTTCCAGGAACAAATTCATTACCTGCTGAGTTAGGAAGGGACTTTGTCCCTGTTTGCAAAGGGGAAGCCCTGCCCAGCCAAGGGAGACTGAGCCCCCCGAGGCTGCTGCAGCTCACGCCTGACACCCAGAACGCAGGTGAAGAAGGTCCAAACAGCTCCAGGACAGAGTCTCCTGGGGATGGTACCACACCTGATGTTCATCTGCACGGACATTAGCAGCTGTGGCAAAGGCCAGAACAGCTCTGTTGGCATCTCTGCTGCCCACAAAACCCTGGGCAGGGCACAACTGGCTCTGCTACACTGCAAAGCCTCTGTCCTGCCTTCCAGGGCAAGTGTTTCCTCACTGCCATCTGCTCACTTCTTTTTGGTAGCAGCCTTACCCAGCTCAGCCCTCCCCCTGCCTTCCCCAGCACTAAAAGCAGAGAGGAGCAGCAGCAGCACCTTTCAAAACTGCCTGGACACATCCCCAGCTGAGACCTGAAAGGCTGACTTCTCAGGGTCAGCACAGTAATTTATTCAGGGAGAAATCAGTCAGCAAGGAGACCAGTGCAAACCAGCAAATTTCACACCAAGCTATAAACTATGCATCCAGATTTAAGCAACTGTCACCACTCCACCAAACTCCTGCCGGTCTCTGGGCTTGAAGCAGCCACATCAGGTGTCACACAGCAGCACATTGCAGTCACGCTGCATTCGGCTGGCAGTGTAATTTGCTGCACACCGTCGTGAAACATCCCCACATTCACAAACACTGCTGGTTTAGTCACCCACGAGTCCAACACCCAGGCTGGGCATCTTTAAAATCAACCAGACACCAATTTTGTAAAGGCTTTTTGGTTTTGTTTTTTCCTGAGGTGAAGGAATGATCTTCTGGAAGTGAGGAATTTCTATTTTATATATGTAATAGAGATATTTAGAATCTCCCCTGGACAAGCTCTTGCAAGCAGGGGTGCAAGCAAGGGAGATGCAGGAGGAGCGGCACTGTAGCTGCTCTCAGCCAGCCTACCCTCCCGGTAGCTCTTTCCCAAGACACAAGATGCAGGACACCTTGCATTCCCACCCCCGAGGTCCCTTTCCCTAAACTCTCATTTGCAAGAGTTTGCTTAAGGGAACCCAGCCCAGAGCATCTTTAACCCCGTTGTATTTTAAACACACCTGACAATTCTCATCAAAACACCACAGGAATCTGATGAGCTCGTTACCCAGACAGTCCCACTCGAACCCATTACACCCCAGCAAGACCCAGCAGTCCCCAGCTTCTCTAGGAGGGAGGTGCTGGAGCTGATTGCACACATCAGCCACTTTTTTTCAGGGAGCTCCAAGCAGAGCCTGGAAGAAAACCCGTGAGCCTCCATCCCTTGTCCTCCTCCCCTCCCTGCACGCATGCAGATGCCTCCCAGTGGCTGATCTGTTGTGACATCCATCTGTGTGAGCAAAGGAGTCTCCATAAGTCAGGTGAGATGTCAAAACAGGGCTCAGGCATTGTGTGGATAATCTGCTGCTTTTGTGCTCCTCAGCACAGGGTAAATGTGCAGAGATGCTGGTGCCACAAGCCGGCACCAGGTCCTGAGCCCTTGGGTTCAGCACTGCCCACAGTGCCCTGGGATCAAAAGCACCCCAAGCTAAACTCCTCACGTTCCTCTTGGATACACCACAAGTGCCCAAAGGCACCACAGAGCCTTGAAGTTGGATGTTCCCCCACACTGCATGGCTGTGGGGCTGGAGCAGCTCATCCCTCAGAGTTACTGATCGAATAGAAAGATACCACATCTCAAACCAAAGGGGGATTCTGCACCCAGATGACTGCAGGCTGAAAGGGCTGGAAGAGCTTTTAAAGGACAGCCAAGAAGCCTGCAGTGCTGTGCATTTCTGGGGATGTGCATCCAGCCCTGCAAAACACTCTCAGGAGTTGGTCTCAGTGTTTAATCTCACTCTTGTCACCACAGACCTCGGTGCCTGCACTCACCCACCTCCCCACATGCTGCTCCGCTCTTTGTACTCTCCAGAAAGCCCAATTGAAAGCCAATAGCCACCCTGAAGGGGCTGCTGACAGCTCAGGCAGAGGTGGGTGAGACCCCATCCCCTCTAAAGCACCCCAGCCAGGGGACAGCATGGCTTTGCCCAGGTGCTGGCTGCAGCAATGCCATGCGGGGGGGAGCATCCCCAGGCTGCTGCTGCTGCTGCCCACTCTCCTATTTCGCACCAAAACATCCTACACTGTTTCCCATGACCACAGTGCTCCTTGGGCTAACTCTCTCTGCCTCAGGCTGGGGAGACTTCAGCAGCTTAGCTGAAGAGGCCTGAGCTAATCACCCATTAATAAATTGCCCGAGTGCCCTGCTGCTTTATTTAGTCTTGTGAGTTGGGCTCTAATTAGCACGTACAGACATCCCAGCTGCTCTGGGCAGGCATGCACCAAGCCCAGCCCCTAAAAAACAGGGCTGCCCCTGCTTTTCCATCACGTTGAAGTGAGTTTCCATCCCTTCTTCCAACCCCCAAATCCCTCTGCACCACCTCTCTCCCTGGCTGAGTCACGAAGCATCCCATGCGTGTGAGATATCATCACTAAGCCCTGGCCCTCAGCACCTCAGCTACACGGCTTTGCTGTGTCTCCAGGGATGGGACTCCAGCAGCTCCCTGGGCAGCCTGAGACAGGGGCTGACAACCTTCTCAGGGAAAAAGTTCTTCCTCATCTCCCATCTAACCCTTTCCCTGGTGCAAGTTGAGGCCATTTCCTCTTGTCCTATCACTCGTTACTGGAGAGAAGAGACTGATTCCCACCTCACTACAACCTCCTGTCAGGTAGTTGTAGAGAGTGTCTCCCCTAAGCCTCCTCTTCTCCAGGCTAAACAACCCCAGTTCCTTTCATCAGACGTGCTCCAGGCCATTCTGCAGTTGCCTGTCTCTGGACATGCTCCAACACCTCAATGTCTGTCTTGTAGTGAAAGACCCAAACCTGAACACAGTATCGGAGATGCAGCCTCAGCAGCACCGAGCACAGGAGAACAATCACTTCTGTGGTCCTTCTGGTCACACTATTGCTGACGTGGCTGGGGATAAGCTCCAGCACATTTTTTTTCCCTAGTTAAAGAGTCCCCAGCCAAGCAACGAGAAACAGCAGCTGTTTTGGGTGACCCACACACCCCTATCCCTGTGCCTATGGATGAGAGCAGACTTTCCCATCGAGCACGCAAAAGGTAAGCAGAGACAAGAAACACAACTCTCCTCTACTTTTCTAAGCAAGGTATCTTGATGTTTCCAAGGTCAGCTTGGGAAATCAAGAGCCGCAATTGAAAACTGCTTTAGTACATCTTCAGGAACCTTCCTAACCTTTCACATAGGGGTTTTTTTTTTCAGCTCGCACATAATGACAACAGCCCAGAGCAGGGATTCATGTTTGTCAGGCACTAACACAGCAAGTACTTTCTGAAGCAGACAGGACTGACTGGCCAGTGCAGGAAAGAAAGGTCACAACCCTTCAGAGACAGCTGAAAGAAGATCATGCCCCACACACAGACAGACTAGAAACTTCCCCATCAATGGCACTGGTTAAGTGGAAGTGCCATTTCCACAGCACAAGCAAGTCTGCAAGGAGCAAGTGTCTCTGGGAACAGGTTGTGCACTAATCCTCACAGCTGGCTTTTCACCAAACTCCCAAAAACCTTTCCCAGGTTGGAAAGCTTTTGTGGTTTGGAATGAAGAAAATGCCATCTTGAGAACACGAAACAAGAAATCAACTAGGCTTTAAAACACAAAACGTCGAGATAAATGGGAAATAAGTTACAGTCTGATTTTGCTAGACACCTCCTGAGGTCCCTTCTACCCTGAATTATCTTATTACCTTGTCATCTCCTAAATGCAAGTAGTAACTGGGTGAGTAATACAGCTTAGAACATGTGAAGAGAAAATAATATGAACCATATACATCTGAAAGGCTGGAAAGGACCTCTCCCCACCAACATCTCCTGGCCAGCAGACAGCCTCCCACCAAAATCACAGAGGGACAGCCAGCAGATGCCTGGAAGAGGAGACAAGGTCAGATTATTCCAGGGGAGGGAAAGGACGAGGGTATGAACACCAGAAGTCTCATCGCACACTTGCTGCACCAAATCATGCTTGCAGAGCTCAGTGCAGGGAGATGCTGCAAAAGCAGAACTGATAAAGCAGAGGGTTGTGCTGCCATCCAGAGGGACTTCGACAGCCTGGAGAAAACAGCAAAGGAACAGCATGAAATTCAGCTCCATGGGAAATGCCAAGTCCCTCTCTTGGGAGAGAAAAAGCCCCAGGCTGGTGGACCCCAAGTTGCCCATGAGCCAGCAGCGTGCTCCAGCAACAAAGGAGCCTCCCTGGCTGCAGTAGGCAAAGTGTTGCCAGCAGGTCAAGGAGCTGCCCCTTCCCCTCTGCTCAGCACTGGTGAGACACATCCAGGGGCCCACTCCAGGACTCTATGAATACCGGCCAGCAGGCAGCAAAGGCAGAGCCAGGCTCTTCTCTGTGGCACCCAGTGACTAGACAAGAGGCAACGAGTACAAACCATAACAAAAGAAACTCTGTTTGTACATAGGAATAAGCTTTTTGACTTTGAGGGAAACAATTTGGGACAGGCTGCAGGGTCTCCATCCTTGAGCCTGCTCTAGGCAACCCCACTTGAGGCTCTTTCACACGTCACTGCCTTCCATTCATTCTGTGCTCTGAGACCTGGCCAGCCCCAGGCCAAGAGGGAAGCTCTCTCTCCAAAGGCTGATTCCTGGGATAAGCAACAGTGCAAGTCTGCTACACAGCCCTGAGACGTACCAAGGAAGCTTCCCAACACCCACAGCTGAGACTACAGCAAGGGAAGCGGGAAGGAGATGTGACAGTATGGGGGGACAAAGCCAGAGGCGGCAGCTCCTGAGTGGAGGTATCTGTCAGGAACCACCTCATCCTCCACGTTCAGCAACCAGCTCCTAACAAGCCCAGCTCCCTGGAAGAGTGGCTCAAATAGACTGTGACTGTCCACCCTCCCAGCAGCCCTTGGGAGGCTTTGCAAAGTCTCCTGAATTAACTTAGGAAGGGAATTCTTCCTCCAGGGTGTGCCACAAACCCACTTCTCCACTGCCAAGTTACCACAGAAAAGCCATATTTCACTGACCTCAGGTTTAGCACCTTCACAGCCCTTTCCACTACCTGCACTGCTGCTCCTGCAGGGTAAAACAGAAGCAGGGAGAGTCATATTCACTCATCAGGCTCTTGGAGAGATTGATTACTTTGCCCTGGGTTGCAGAGGACTTGCACAAGAGATGTGAGTGTATGTCTATGAAGGATGTCGTCAGGTACAGGAGCCTGGCTTTGCCCGTCACCAACACCTTTGGGCTTTCACCCACAGAGCCCCTTCCTGACAGCTGACTGCCCTGTCCTGACCTTCCTGCCCACTCCCCTGAGTTCCCTGGCACACAAGGGCAGATAGCTCAACAGGAGTCCATGGTGAAGGACCTGGCTAAGCTGCCTCTGACAGCGACCGGCACTGCCAGAGGAAAGTCACCTACCTCCCAGGGCAGGGTCAGGGAGGGAGGCATGAGGTGGGGTGATGGACACTGGACACTGGTGCCAGAGCCAAGACTAGGAGGCCATGCCAGGGCATCTTCTCCCTCCCTGGCAGGTAACAAGGACTGCTCTTTCACAAGTCCCCTCACAGCATTGCAGCCAAGAGCCAGCACACTCCTCCAGCCCCTCACCAAGGCAGGACAGCACCAAGCAATGCCCCACAGAGCCGAGCTGGGTGGGCAGGAGCTGCTGCTTACAGCACAGCAGCAACACCCTCTGCATCCAACGCCTCTCCTGAAACCGTGGCACAGAGCTACCAGCACCTGGTGACAGCAATTCAGAGCCATCCTGGACCTTGTCCCTTACCTGGACATCTGAGCGGTGCTGAGGCAACGAGCGCTGGTCCAGCCAGGGCCACGATGCTGCCAAAGCAGCCCCAGCTCCGGGGCATTGCCCAGGCAGCCTCTCCAGCATGGAGCAGCAAACAGCAGCGCTGCCCTAGTTGTGCTTCTGCTCTCTCCAGCACTGCAGCAAATTAAAGGCAGATGGTGCGGGGCGCTGGGGAATATGCCGGGAAGCAGCGAAGAAGCTGGCGGCCCAGCACATGCCAAGGAGGGGGATTTGTGTCATTCAGCACCAAGGGGAAAAAACAAAAGGGTTAAAAAAAGTCAGCTTCATTTGTAATCTGGGATGCAGAGTGTGCACAGGCCCAGCCAGACTGCCAAATCCCACAGAGCCCCTGAGCTCTGCTAGCAACACTCTGTGCTTTTTGCCCACTTTCTTCCCTTCTCTTGCTTCTTCCAATAAAACTGCACAAAGGCAGAGCTGCAGTAACATTATGCTCCAGCCCAAAAGGCTCCCTGCAGTCTGTGCTGCAGGTATGGATCTGAGCAAGCAGCAAAAAGCTCTGCTGCCCCACTGTCCCACAGAGCACAGGCTCCCAGACAGGCTACAGGGACCTCACCTTGGATCATTCCATGCAAGAGAATTATAGAATCACAGAACCCTTTCAGTTGGAAAAGACCGTCAAGATCATTGAGTCTGATCACTCCCCTCACCCTGCAAAGCCCATCAGTAACCCCCAGCCCTCAGCACCTCAGCTGTGAGTCTTTGCAGTATCTCCAGGGATGGGACTCCAGCAGCTCCCTGGGCAGCCTGGGACAGGGGCTGACAACCCTCTCTGGGAAAAAGCTCTTTCTCGTCTCCAGTCTAAACCTCTCCTGGCACAACTTGAGGCCGTTTCCTCTTGTCTTATCACTCATTACTTCAGAGACTAACCCCCACCTCACTACAACCTCCTGTCAGGTAGCATCAAAGCCATCAGCTCTAAGACGGGAGATCATTTTTAATGACCCTGTCCTTCAGGAGCACCGTCCTGTACCGTGGGCAGAGAGCATCACTTCCTGCAGGACACAGACCTGCCACCCATCACCCACGTGTTCCAGCGCCCACTTACAGCATCCCACCTCCACACTGTCACCTCCAAAGTTGGCCAAGACCCACCTGCTTCCCCCCCCAGTCTCCTCTGCTCTTGCACTCCCTGCCCAACATCCAGGAATTGAGTTTTCCCATCCATTGTTGCTGCAGCTGGCATTCCAAACGAAGGGCACAGCTTGCATTCCCCAAATTGCAGCAGCTAAGCTCAACAAATAGCCATGCACACGTGGTTTTAAGCTATGCAGGGCAGACTGGGGTCCCGTCTGCTGCAACTCAGCTCCAGGCTTTTCTGGGAGGTTCCCCAGGTAGCTCTGCCTGTCCTTTAGCCTTAGCTGAGGGAGCAGCCACTCAGCCTCCATAAGCCACAGTAGGTGCCCTATTTGCTGGTTTTGACGTGGAGCTTGTCTTTTGAGCTCTCTTTAAACCAGACATAGTCCCAGTGATGCTGCCACGTGTACATGCCAAGGATGCCAGTGCTTCCACCATGACCACTCCATGCAGCAGCAGCAGGCCAAGCCTTGCTGAAGAACAGCAGGTATCTCAGTCCCCAGCTCTAACACATAAAGAGTGCCATGGAGGGCAGGGCATGAGGCTGGGACACTGGAAAAGGGGGTTTAGTGTCTGCCTGGGGCTTAAGACCCCTACAGAAGAACAAGGTGGGCTTCACCATAAAGTGAAGAACCACTGCCCCACGCATGCCTGAACAGTACACGGCAGATGGTGCTTTTTGCTCCCTTCCTCAGTTTCCCCATTAAGAAGTAGGAAAAAGAACATTTTCCCCCTCCTATTCTTATTCTTTTTAAGAGGCAAGCACATTTCTCTTGTGGGGTTTATTTCACCAGCAAAAGGAAACAGAGAGGGAGTCTTGGTAGGGGTCAGACTCGCCGATGCTAACACTGATGAGCGCAAACAAGCCTTCCCTTGTCTTCTCTTTCCCCCATCACGTGCCAGAAGAGCAGCTGCACACAACATCTGGCTGCACACCAGGAACACTGCATCTGCAGAGACAGAGCTACTCCAGGGAGGCAAAGGCCTCTCATGCAGCAGGTGAGGGGTACACACAGCACTCGCTGCCCATGCCCACCCCATAACACTCAGTCACAGCTGGCAAACAGCACCCCGAGGGCTTCTCCAGCAGCTACCGAGGCGCTCCTGGAGCCTCGGCCAAGCAGCACCACAGATGTTCAGCAGCAGCACATCAGGAATGAGTGTCGGAATGCATTTGTGCAAGACAGATGGCACTCAGAGCACAATGTTTAACCAAACACCCACCCCACCCCGCCCCCGAGAAGCCTCGCGAAGGCAGCGCAGAGCTCTCTGAACCACCCTGGCTCAAACCCAGCGGGTTTTGCCAACAAGGAAGGGATAAAAACAGAGTTATTTTGGGTCTGCCACGGCTCAAAGCTGAGCAGAAAAGCCATTTTCCAGGTTCGCCGTGCTCTAACACTTATGACCACACTGGAGCCACAGGAGAATCCCACCCCCAGCAACAGCTGAGCTCAGCAGTGCTCAGCCTCGGAGTCAGCACCAGACTCACCAGACAGAAGCCCCTCGGGTGATCCAATCCCCAGCTACCTGCAGGATGAGCCCTTCCAAAAATTAAATCACAGGGAAATCTCATTATTACTAATAAAATTATAGGTAAGGAAATTAATTTGCTGCTTCTCCCCCACATGCTATCTGCCAGGTCCCAGAGAGCATCCATGGCACCAGGTGATCTCTGCTCACCATCCTGGCTGTTGGCAGTGTTTTTGGGAAATGTCGCTGTTTTGGGAGTCTGACGTTAAAGTAGGAGTCTCTGGCATGTGGTTTTTTGCAGGCTGATGGGGTAGCAGGGCACCTAACTCTGGGAGAGGCACAGATGCAGCCCTCTGGGACTCAGCTTGCCATGCCAAGATCACTGGCTCCCCAGAAAGGGGCCCGGCAGAGACAGGCAATGAGGCTCTGGTTCTCAGTGGGACATGAGGTCTCCAAAGCCCAAGGGCTGCCAGGAGTGCCAGAGCCTGATGTCTTCCCACACCAGGGGCTTCTGCAAAACACCAGCATCTCCACCTTCTGCAAGCATGGCTACTAGGCTGCAGGCTTGGGCATCTGCAAGGAGAGAGCCTCATGAGCCAGACCCTGATAACTGCGAGCCCAGGCTGGTAAAGAGAGGGCAGCCCATCCCAAAGCTCAGGGATGCACACCCACCAAAGCATCGCAAAGCGGGCTGAGGTGCCAAAACCGAGCACCTGGGAGCTGGGAAACACAAAGGTTGGACCATCCCAGCCTGGGGAAACACCCGGTTAAACAGGCTGGGATGACAGTCTGCACATTCCCGCTGCATTAAAGATGGCAACGCGAGGCTTTGTGCTAAACGGAGCAGCTGAGGGTGGCGAAGGAGCCACATCCTGCACAGTACGAGCAGGAAGGGCTCCAGCTTCAGCTCCCCACCACAAAATAGAGCTGTAGTCATCCAGGCAGTTAATTAGCCAGCAGCCCTTGTAGGAACTCGCTCCGCCAGCCGACAATTAACGAGGCCATCCCTCTGCTTCCTGCCCAGCCATGATTTATTCATCTGGCATCCCCAGTGGGTCGCAAAAAGATAACAAGGCACCGAGCTCTCGCCGAGCACATATGTCAATTTATTTCCCCTGTGTGGAGCTTCCTGAGTCACCGGCCAGGAGGTTCCCTGGGCACAAAGGGCCAAGGGCTGAGCCAAAAGGGCTGGAGAGAGCCTGCCTCGCTGACGGGCTGCCCTCCAAATGAAACAGGCAGGAGCAGCCTCTTCTGGGCACGTAAAGCATCCCAAAGAAATCCCACCAGGATGTCTTCACCAGCGGAGTGCTGACCCGCGCCTCACCAAATCAACGTGCCACGTTAATCAACACAGAGGCTCCCGCCTCCTTCAGGCGTTTCACCATACATTGAGTATTCCCTAAACCAGTGCGGGGTTGGAGCAGGATGTTCTGCAGCAGCTTATGCCAGGCAATTTTACAGAGTAGACACAAGGGGGGGAACCTTGTCATTTCAATGCAGGACTGAAGGCTGCGGCCTTGGTTGCGCAGCGAATGCTGGGCAAGGGAGAAATAACCCAGGTCGAGGAGCTGGGGTTTTCTTACAGCACCAAGGCAAACTACGGGAAGAAGTTAAAGGAGCATACGAAGTCAAACGAGAGCGTTCCACTTCTGCCAAGCACTTATGTTTTCCCAAGTCCATTAACATCTCCAGCTTGCTCCAGATAGAGGGCACTTAGCCTCTATCCCTCTGTCTTCGGATGCCCTTGAATCAAGGCTCAAGCCACGGTAAATTCAGACAATAACGACCTCACATGCATGCAAAAGCCACACTAAAGCCAAGGGAAACTGTCGTGAGGACTTCCCAGACACAGAATTTCCAAGTTTCTTCTACCTCCCCCTAACCGCCGCAGAATCTGGGGAATGCCCTCATCCACAGAGACCCATTTGCAACAGTTCAACCAGATGCCACCCTCCAACTCAGAGACAAGAGCCATCTCTGAGCAGTTCTGCCAACAAACACTCACACCCAGCCCACTGCTATCACAGAACCATGGAATTTGTTTTGGTTAGAAAAGATCTTTAAGATCACTGAGGCCAACCTCTCCCCTCACCCTGCCAAACCCAGCACTAACCCATGTCCCTCAGCACCTCATCTGTGAGTCTTTTCAGTATCTCCAGGGATGGGACTCCAGCAGCTCCCTGGGCAGCCTGGGACAGGGGCTGACAACCCTCTCAAGGGAAAAAAGGTTCTTCCTCCCCTTCCATCTAAACCTCCCCTGGGGCAACTTGAGCCCATTTTCTCGTGTCCTATCACTTGTTACTGAAGAGAAGAGACTGACTCCCACCTCACTATAACCTCCTGTCAGGTAGTTCACTAGCTTTGTTGAGCATCTCTGGACATGCTCCAGCACCTCAGTGTCCTTCTTGGAGTGAGAGGCCCAAAACTGAACACAGTATTTGAGGTGCAGCCTCACCAGTGCTGAATACAGGGGCACAACCACCGCCCTGGTCCTGCTGGCCACACTGGTACGAGCCAGGATGCCATTGGCCTTCTTGGCTACCTGCACACACTGCTGGCTCACGTTCAGCCAGTTGTTGACCAACACCCCCAGGTCTTTTTCTGCCGAAAAACTTTCCAGCCACTCTTCCCCATCTCTTGCACACGTTCCACACACTCAACTCATCCCATCCAAAAACCACCACAGTCCAGACCAGCCTGAGCCCTGGCTGCTCCACAATGTCCCAACTGTTGGAGGCAGGACTGCTCATCCCGTTAGCTTTAAGCACACAGGGCGAGGAAAGGACCCAGAAGAGGTTTAGCAGGGCAAGGACAAAAACAAAGCCACAAGATATCTCATTCCCTGTGTTTCAAGTTACTCCCTACCTTGAAAAAAAATCGTCCCTGGAAAAACAAAAGCAATGAGGAAAAGCAGCCCAGCTCAGGTGTGCCAGGAGATTGAATGTGACTTGTGTTGGCTGCTCCACTGGGCTGACACCAACACGAGAAGCCGCCACGACAACCCTCCAGCCCCCTCCAGCCCCACGGAGGATGGGCAACCCTCCCGCTCCCCTCGGCTGCCCACCTGGGCTGGGGGCTCTCCGGTACTTACTCCCACTCCTTCCTCCGTGCCTGCGGCGTGCTCTGCATCTTGTGTGCCTCATGGGCCTTGATAATATCCCTCTGCTCGATCAGGCCACCCCGCCGGCGCTTGATGACGTCTGGGCTCACGGGGACATACTGGCCGAGCCCCAGGTCGAAGGTGCTGCCCATCTCCATGATGGCATCGGCATCCTGGGACCGGGGCTCGTAAAGGCCATCGAAGCTGGCGGCCCGTGCCACCAGAGCCTGGGCCAGGCTCTCAGGCTCCAAGAGGTTACAGGACTGGGTGGTTTGCATCAGACCGAGCCGGTGCTTGCGCCACGTCTCCTCTTCAGGCAAAGCCAGGACGTAGCGGGGGGAAGCAGAGTCCAGCTCGGGCCCCCTGCCCGGGGCACCGACGGAGCACGCGCCGAATCCCAGCATCTTTGGTGCCGTTGTAGCTCATCACTCTGGATGGACAGAAGACACAGAAGGGGGGTTCAAGGCCTTGCTCCATTTGCCCCTCAATTCTCTCCTTCCCACATCAACTGAAAGTCCCGTTTCTCCTGGGCATGCTGAGCTAGACCCTCTCCAACCAGGCACAGGCCCTACAGGACTGGACCCCCACAGCTAAAGGAAGGAGTAGCACCTCCTGCTTTACCGCTTTCCTCCTCCTCCTCAATCTGGGCATCCCTGCACCTCTTGGATCTGCAGGTTCCTGACCACACAGCCACCACCCCCCCTCTCCCTGGGCTCCCCAGAGCAGCACAGCTCCCTGCAGCCAGACCGCAAAGAGCTTAGCCCCCATACTGTCTCCAGGATCAGAAAAGGAGATGACATCTGGATCAAATCACCCCTGCACAGCTTTTAATTTTTTTTCCCCCTCTTCTGTGTTTTAGCTTTTGCTGTGGTTTGAGAGGAATAAAAGGGGCTGGCATGGCACGGTTCAGCTGGGAACACAACCTGTAACCCCCAACATGGTTCTCCCCATCCAGCCCAGCAGACAGTCATATACTTTTGCTCCGGCAAGCCCCTGAAATTTCCTGCCCCCCCCAGTGCTTGCCCATGGTGGAGGTGAAAGAGGGGAGGAGAGAAGAGCAAGGCTTCACACCAGGGCTGTCACCCCCTTCCTAACCATAGCCCTGACAAGGGAGGAAACAGCCCAGCAAGGGAAAGGAGGATTTAACTCTCCCAAAATAGAGCAATGATGCTGTAAACTGAGCCCATCCATCACCTTATCCCTTTCCCATGGTGTTATTTGGAGACACCTGAACCCCTCCTCCAGAGCAAACAGGCAAGAATGAGAGTTAGGAGAAAAGCTGGGAAGTCACCACACCAGAAGCAAAAAGCAATTCAACACGGGGGGTGGGGAGGGGGAAACAAAACAAGTGTAACAGAGGGGACAAAAGAGAGCGTGGGCCCCAGGCTTGTCAAAATGAGCCTGACGGCCCTGCACCACAGGGGAATGGCCAGGGAAGCATCCCATCCCATCCCATCCCCTTTGCGTCTGTGGTTCTGCACTGCAGAGATCAAGTTTGTAAAGCAACTCCCAAATTTAACCCTGCCTGGCCCAAGGGATACTCACACCCCTTGACAAGCTCCCTGAAACAAAAAAAAGGCACATGCCAATAAAAGCCTCAGGAAACTAATGAGCACGGTGATAAGAGGAGTTAGGCTGTTCCCACTGAAAGCTATAAACAGATTCTCCACTTCACTACTTTGCTTACCCACATGACTTAGGCAGTTTTTTAAAGTCAGTAATTGCTTATTTTTCAATCCAGTCCCGAGTACCTTTACAATTTCTCTAATGCAGGCCCTGCCTTCTCACATCTCTTTGCTTCTTCTCAACCCTCTCCTGCTAAAGCTTATTTCCTCATCCAGCCACGCCACGTTTTCTTTGGGGCTGATTCCCAGGGGGATAATTAGCTAAGAACAAAGGAGGACACATCCTGAGGGCAGGTCTAGCATCGACACAGACACCAGCTTTCCTGATGCCTACACCAAGGCATCTCCCACCTGGCTTACTCCAGGGTCACCAGGCTTGGAAACAAGTGAAAAACCTCAAGCAGAGCCCTCAAATGAGAAAGTTTGAGGAAATAAATAGAAATAATTAGCTCTGCCTCCGCCTAAGCAAACAGGGCTCACGCTGCCAGCACAACGAGCCACGTTCCCTCCGGAGAAGCGAGAAGCAGGGAAAGGAGGATGCCAGAACATTTTGTTAAGGAAAGCTGATGAGGTGACGTGCTAACGAGGGTGCTCACAGGATGTCACACACCGTGTGTGCGAAGCGCCTGACATCAGGGCACCTGCCCATCTCCTAGCCTTTGGTTCCCCGCTCCCTGCTCCCCACACTGAAAACAAACCCACTTTATTTTTACACAAAATCTGAATTAGTGGGAAAAACACCACATTTGTTCATGTAAACAGCAGAAGCCAAATTAAACGCCAGCCCTGCCTCCTGCAAAAGGGAAACCTCTGGCAAGCCAAGAACACGGCTGGTTTTGAAGGCACAGAGTTATTCTCTGATCATGGTGGTGGAAAGCCACAGCTCTGCCACCAGCCATGGACGGAGTCAGGATCATGGAGCTGGTTGGCAGCCCCACCTCCGTGACAGGCTTCATAGGATCGTTTTGGCTGGAAGAGACCTTTAAGATCATCCAGTGCAGCCTTTGTCCCAGCCCCATCAGCCACCAGCCCATTGCCCTCAGTGCACAGGAGCAGAGGACACAGCTGCACAGCAACAGCACTCCTGCCTGTGTGGGACAAAGGTGAGATGAGGAACAGCTACCATTGTGACACACAGCAGGCTTTCAGTAACAGAAAATGAAGTTTCTCGAGGCTCTTATCTCCAAAATTCCAGTCTAAAAGTAACAAAAGCCAGGAAATTTACCATTTGCTCCTGCAGCAGAGAAGTCATCTAGATGAAACTGCAGCCATAGAGTACTGAGAGCATCAAACTGACTTACAGAGTAGATAGTCAGCTGTGAAAGCATTGGCACTCGTGCTTTCACCTGCACAGTCACTGGGAGCATGCAATGCTCCCAGCATAACCCAGGGGACATCTGAGGACACAGACCACCCAGCTGTGCTGATGCATGGCCAGAGCTCACCCCATTAATGAGGATCTCATTAGAGAGATCACACCCAGCATCCATCCCTTCCTTCCCATGCTGGGACTGCCACTGCCAAACTGGGACAGCACAGTGAGCATCTCTTGCCCCTTGGCCTGCACGTCAGCATGGGACATGACCCAGGGCACCATCCCACAACACAAGCCACCAAGCAAGAACAGCCTTTTCAAGACCTCTGCACCAGAGGACAAGTGATGGAATGAAAGACACTCACGGCTGGTCCTCTACAGCATCCTGAAGTCAGCCACACACTGCCAAGTGACTCAACCCCATTATCTCAGCCCAAACTGCGTGTCACAGCAAGGAACATAGGCTCTGCAGGCAGGACACCCTGGACTCCCACATCATTCCCTTCTAGCAGCTGATTAACTAATCAAGAGCTGCAGTGAGAAGCAGGTTCCCAGCAGCATAGCTGAGGAAATTCCTTTTAGGGGTTTTCTCTGTGTTATGTGTTTGTGTTACAATGGCAGCAATCAAGTCTTTAGCCAAGTAACTATGTATTACCATAATAACTACACTCAGCACTTAAGGCCCTGGGTGAGCTCTTTGCTTCCATTATCAGAATAACCTTCACCAAAACCCCCAGAGTTAAAGCAGAAAGGCTTAATGCTGTGCTGGCCCTCAGGGGCTGATCTTCCCCAGACAGCACAAAGGGGCTGGCACTCAGGGCTGAGCTCCAGCATTGCCACCAGCCTCAGGCAGGCAGGGAGGCAAAGACAGCTGCCTGGAGAGGACACAAAGCCTCAGCTCAGGGTAGACAAACCTTTGTTGTATGCAACAAGCAGCAAAGCTGCCAGAGTCTTCCAACCACGGTCCAACAGCCTTCTCTGAGCACTCCGGGAATGATTCTGATAGCAGCATCAGAGCAAGAAGCTGCTCTGATGCTGCTGCTTCCCTTTGTGAGCAAGTGTCCCTCCTCTCTCCTGATTGAGCAAGGAGAGAGCACAACAGAGGCAAGAGCAAATCCCTTCCAGAAGATTTGTGTGTATATATAAATGTACATATGTGAGTGTCTAGGATGCTGCCTCCAAGCATCTTGGGGACAACCCAACCCAGGCAGAGGGTTTCTCTGCTTCACCAACTCACAGGAGATCTCTCTTCCCTGAGCTTGGCTGGTCTCCCTGGGAACTCACATGCTCAGATATTTCAGCCCCACTCCATCCTTCCCAAAGAGAAAATTGCTCCAGATCATTTTCCCGTCACCCCTTCTCTCTAGCTCACTAACTTGCCTCTCCCAGGCCATAGAGGCCACTTGGTTTTCAGGAAAATCAAAGGGCACCGGCCTCTCTCTGCTGAGCTGTGCTTACCCCCAGCTGCCAACTACTCCCCTGCTCAAGGGGAGAGGGAGAGCTCATGCAGCGCAGATAAGCAGAGAACTAAACCTCACAGCGTTGGGAAGAAATTCAGCGTGGGGCCCCTCCAAACAGAGACAGATGGGCTGTGAGAGCAACTGATTCATCCTCATGGCCTTTATCTCTCCAGCCACGTGTACTTCCCCTCGCAGCAGCACAGATGCCATGGTGGGCGAGCACCTACTTCAGAACAGCTCTGGACCCCTCCCGGCCCCCTGTCTTGCACCCAACGAGGTGGCTGGGGATGCATGGCACCCTGGCTGGGGAGCCAGCTGGCAAGGGTGAGCTATTTTCAGTCAAGTCATTTGTTACCAAGGAAGAAGTTTGTTGGATTCAACTCCCCTTCCATAGCCCCCACCACAAAGGCAGATTTACTGTGGCTCTGCTGGGAAGAGTTGCTCTCAGCATCCCTGGTATGTGTCTGGTAGCCAGTGCTGCATCCTTGGGAGCTTTGTACGACACCAGTAGCAGAGAGACTTGAGCAAGGTGGGAAAAGAAAGAGAGAAGACACATTTACAGACAAAGACTCCCTGCACAGACCTATTCCTTTGCTCAGCAAAAGGTGCAGGTGAAAGGGTCAAGTTAAACGTCCCATTAGCAGAGAGCTGGAGGAAGGCAGCACCACACACACCAGCGTGTTTGGGGCAGAGGGACGTGGTGCAATCAAAGCAAGGCTGCTTAGCTTGTTTCTCAGGAAACATTCGTTTCTCATCACTCATTCATGCATAAATCCATTTTCTGGGACATCACAGCACGAAGACACTAAAAAAAAAAAAAAAAAGACCCCTGGAACAACTGCAAAGATCAGATGGAGGAAAGAACACAGCTCCAAATACCCAGGAGCTGCTTCAGGCCAGGGGATGCTCTGCAACCACACACCTGACAACCTGGGAAAGGGTTTTTCTTTTGCCAGAAAGGATTTTCACAGCTGGTGTGATGCTCCAGCAGCAAAGCCTGCTCCCTGGGGCTGAGCACCACTTCTGCTTCCCAGGAAAAGCCTGAATGGGGCCAGGCTACTGCTCAGACCTCATCACACCTAGGAGGCATCTCGAAGGCCAGCAAGCCCACAATGGGTGCAAGGGCTCTGCCCGTGCCAGCAGCGGAGTGGCACAGCCCTGGGTATGAAGGCCCTCTGGCAGAGCATCACTCCCAGAGGAATCAGCTTGAAGAATATCAAAACATGAAGTTATCTCATCTCTCCTTAAAGAGCAAAAGTTAAACAACCCCACTATTATTTATATCAATGTACATCAAAGAAATCAGGCCTCCATCTCCAGCATAGAGAGGCATAGAGAGCCAGAAACTGCCAGGGCAGCGAGCCCCCAGCCTGGTGAAGGCTGCAGGCAGCAAGCCCCAGCCCCCAGGATACTTTCAGGGCATATCCAGGAACAGACATGACGCTGCTGGGCTGGCAGGGAGAGACAGGGCTCTGGCTTGCCTATCAAAGGCATTTCAGTGATGGGGTAGCACCAGGCATGAACAGAGAGTAAGGTGTCCTGCTGTCTGGGTACACTCACCCTGACAAACAACCCAACGCCCAAGTTTCTTTCCGCATCACCTTTGAGGCCACCACATCTTCTGCAGCTCTTCCTGCACCCCTCTGTGCCAGGCCACAGATTTCTGCATCTCCAGGTAAGGCATCCCTCAACACACACCCATCACACCTACACTCCTGACAGCAGTCCCACACCAGCACCCATCCCCACCAGGACCCCAGTTCCCCACCCCAGAAAGGAGAGAAAACACAGGTGGGCAGACCTGAGAGCGTCCGTGCCATCAGCCGTGGGCAGAGCCGGGGAACGCAGGACAGCGCCCAGCACAGTCGGAGCTTCCCTTCCTCCTACAGCTGGGACAAGGGCAGAGAGATTGCTCCGGTGTGCAAGTGCTGGACTCAGGCTTGCCTGGCACAGCACTGCTGCTCTGCAAAGAGCATGGGACCGAGCCTGGCCAAAGAAACGACAGGGGACGGGAAAGCAAGCGGTGATTTGTGCGAGAGCAGCGTCTAGAAACCAGCAGCGCTTGGAGCCATCCGCACACACAGCCAGAGAGCGTGCCCTTAAGAGTTTGCTTTCCAAAGAAGGGCAGAGACAAGGCTTCTTAAGATAATTTCCAGCTGTAATCACTGGGCCACCCTCCAGGAATACAACTGCTCCTGCACAAGAGTACGAGCTGTCACCCCTCCTGGCCACGTTGCCTCCTCCCTCCGGCTCCCACCACGTAGAGGATTTTCTGAGAAAGGCACAACGATCCTCCGGGTTGCCTGTCATTCCTGCAGCACGGGGCAGAGAGCCAGCACCAACATAAAGGGCACGGATGGAAAGTGGCCCAAGTTCACGGGCCTCAACGTTGTCCCCTCATCCAGGCACAGGGAGAGCAGCATTCCCGCATCCCAGCCCACCACTCCAGTAGCTAGGTGGAGGTTCTCCTCCCCTTCTACTCTGCCCTGGTGAAGCCTCGTCTGGAGTCCCATGTCCAGTTCTGCGTTCCCCAGCTCAAAAGAGATGGAGAACTGCTGGAGAGAGTCCAGCTTAGGGCTACCAAGGTGATGAGGGAACTGGAGCATCTTTCTTATGAGGAAAAGGCTGAGAGACCTGGGATGGTTTGGCCTGGAGAAGAGAAGAGAAGGCTGAGGGGGGACCTCATCAACACTTATAAATACCCAAAGGGTGTCAGCTGGATGGGGCAACATTTTTTTCCTGTAATGCCCAGTGACAGGACAAGGAGTAATGAAAAGAAGCTGGAGCAGAAAAAGGCAAAACTCCTTTGGTGTTTCAGTGAGGGAGTCCTGGCACAGGCTGCCCAGGGAGAATGTGGAGGCTCCTTCTCGGGAGGTTTTCAGGAGCCACCTGGACACATTCCCCTGTGACTTGACATAGGTGATCAGACCTGATCTAGTAGGGGAGTTGGACTAGATGATCTCTAAAGGTCCCTTTCAACCCCTGCCGTTCTGTGATTCTGTTCCCATGCCCCCTGACGGAGGGGAACCTGCTTTAGCAGGGGTTGGACTGGATGATCTCTAGAGGGCCCTTCCAACCACCACCATTCTGTGATTCCCTGGACACTGGGTAAGCCAAGTGCCAGTACTTGCGGATAGTGCAGACAGAGCATCCCCATACCCGAGTTTGGCCTGAAGTTATGCTTTAATCAGCACACAGCAACAGAGCTGGTTCTGCACATCACACCTCGGCTGCTCCTGCACCCAGGGCTGTGGGAAGCAGTGCTGCCCGAGCGCAGCAACTCAGCCCGAGCTGCCTCATTTCAAAGAGGACAAGTGACCCCAAACAGCGTCAGGGTTCAGCATCCATCTTCACCACTCTCAGCTCAAAAGCAGCTACAAGAATTGCTAAGGTATGGAGAGGAGCAAGAGCTGCCAGCACAAGCCAGAGTGTGTTAGAGGTTGCTGTCAAACAGAGAAAGAAAAGAAGCTTTTAAAAATAAATAGAATGGTCTCTGGGAAACACTGCTGGCAGAAGGGAGCCCTGCCCTTGCTCCTTAGCACCTGGAATGAGGCAGCACACGTGGAAGGGCTGAGAACAGAGCATTGCCTTTGGTGTAGGAGCTCAGAAAGCCAGGTCAGCTCGAAGCCCAGGACGCAGAGGATTTGACAGAAATGCAGAAGGAATAACAGGGAGCCACAGAGCATCCAGACCTCCTGAGCATTGCCCCAGGAAAAGTTTGCTCCCTGATGCCAAAGCAGGCTGAACACACATGGTCCCAACATGGAGCATGATACCCACTGGGTCTGGGCTCCCCAGAAGGCTGGTCATGGGTGTGAGGAAGACCTGAGGCAGCCCAGGTACTGCCAGCACGGGCCCTGATTGTGGCTTCATGCTACAGCTTACAGATTCTCCAAAAAACACCTGGTTCAGTCAGGAGCTGCCTGCTGGGATGGGGCAGGAAAGACACACACACACCTTGGACTACCGCATGGCAGGAGGATGGCATTCCCTGGCCATCTTCCCATGCAGCTTTCTGGCTTCTCAACCCTCCCCTGAGGCTCCACAGCAGCTCTTTGACTGTCCTGCTGCCCTCCAGCCAGGAAACTTCCAAGTAATAACGCAACTCTTGTTGAACCTGACAAAGCCAGGGAGAAAAAGTTCTCTTTTCCAACAGTGCCTCTGCTGAGGTGACTCACAAACCACAATGTGTGTCATTACTTAATAGACCTGCAAAGGCAATTATAGGATCATGCAAACATCAGATTCCTGGCACAAGGAGTCACAGCACCCCTGAGAGGTTAAAACAAAGGGATGCTTTAAAGGTGAGCGACGGCAGGCTTTATTCTTAGACTTTTGTTCTCCTTACGTAGAAGGACTCATTGAAAAGGTCTTATTGTTTGTGCAAGACAAAAAAAAATAAGCCTCTTGCACAAATTGCACAGTGGAGAAGGGAAGGGATAGAGAATAAGCCTGTCCTGCCATGCTAGAGGCTAGGAGCAGAAAGCTCACTGTGCAGCCTCCGCTGCAGGGTCCTCACCAGCAGCTCCAGCCACAGGGACAGGGCAGAGCCCAAGTCACTGAGTAAACAGAGCAAGACCTTCCTGGTTGAGCCTCAAAGGAGGAAAGCCACGTTTTCCTTTTATTTCCTTCACTCAGGTGCTCTAAAACCCTTCCCTGTTTACCTCACACCCCACACAGAGGCGATCATTTCACCTTTATTCAGGCTTGAGCTGGGTTGGCATAAGTGGACAGTAAAAAAGGTACTTCTTGCCTCTCAGCATAACAGATGCACAAATCCAGCCTTGGGGACCCTTTAGCAAACGACCAGCTCCCATCCTGGGTAGGAGAGCACATCTCACCTCTAAGAAGCTGAGTGTCCTGAAAGTCTGGAGCAGACTCTGCCTTTCCTCATTCTCACCTGTCCCTGCCACCCTCAACTACTCCCAGCTGCCACAGATCCCCAGAGCTCACCCTTTGAGTGCAATTTCTCCCCAGTCTCCTACAGTATGTGAGATGGGAATATAACAAATAAATAGGGAAGCTAAAAAGAACACTTCAGCGATCCTGCTTTTTCCACTAGGCCTTGGGAAGCGCCCAGGGTTCACCTCCCACCCAGTGCACACACCTCCAGGAACTGCCAGGGGCCTCTCCTTTCCTCAGGAGAGGCCAGCAAGTCCCTCAGGAAAGCCTGGGTGCTTCCTGATGGCTCCTAGAGGCAGCCACACTCCCGGAGCTTGCAGGGAGCTGTGGGCTAAGGCAGCCTGGGCACAAGCCCAGACACCTTGCTGAGGTGCCAAGTGAATCCTTAGCTGGTCTGGGAACCATCCAGGCAAGAGGAGGGGCACAGAGCATGGCAGTTTTAAGATGCTGCTCATGCAGCTACACCAGTGGCCTCCCCGCTTCCTGCAACGCATCTTTGCCCCCCACTCCTGGTACCAACTCCCCCTCCAAACCCCAGCAACAACAGTCCTTATTGCCTATGCTCTCTGCCTCGCTTTGCCATGGCAGGACCTTTCTCTGGGATCGAGGCAACCACCTCATCATTAGGCTCCCTCAAAACGTTTCTTCTTTCAACATGAGCTCATCCAGCTCCACTCTCCCTTCTTTTATCAGTTTGCCACAATTGCTGGCATCAAGCTGTCAAGGTTGCCTCCCTTCTGCTCCCTCTTTATTTGTGGCATTATTTCATCTCTGCTGTTTCATCCCTCTGAAGCACGTTACTTGGAACAATTTATACCAAAGCAAACTTCAGATAGCTGCTTCGTGGGACACTCATGCACGGTGCAAGCGAGCTCAAAATACAGATGAGATGAGTGCATGGAGGAGAGGAGGGCAGGCATAGCCAGGAATAACAGCCTAGCTACATTGACAATAGCCAGAGCCTGCAAAGACCCAGCAGGCAAAAAGAGCAATGGGCATCTTATTTCTTACACTATTCCTTCTATTTCTTCAGACATGCACCAGTCTAACGTAGCATCCAGTGCAGACCAGGCACGGAGCTAGCACGGCTTTGCTCTCAGCCATGCCGACTGCTTCGCTCGTCAGCCCCATTCCTCTGACTGAAACGATGCCCAGCAGCTGAATTAGCTCACAACTCCATCATTAAATTGGCCCTTTATACGGCACTGTGTGTGCTCAGAGCTCGGACTTCACCGTATTTGCAAACACCAGCGATTCCGGCGTGACAGCGCGTAAGCGGCTGCCGATCCCTGGCCCTCCCCCATCCATCCAGCCAGCCCTTCTCCATCTCCAGGCAGGCAGGCGAGGCTGTTCCGCGGCTGACAGGCAGCTCTTTTTACACTCGGAAACTGCCATCTGTAATTTTTAGACATCTTGAGGATGGCTGAGGCCCAGCAGCGCGAGACTGCCGGCGTATGGCACTCAGCCCGCAGCCGCCCGGGGGTTCTCCTCCGCCACGGCACCGCGCGGCTGTCCGGCGCTGCCCCCTCACCTCACCACCAGCCCCAGCACGTGCTCACACTGGACACCACCAGAGAGCATTTGATGTCAGAGCCCTGGCAGCTCACAAACAGGCGCTGCTATTTCTGGCAGCGTCACTCCCCCCTCCTCTCTTCTCTTGCCCACTCGCTCCTTCGTAAATAGTTTAACGCCATTGATTTCCCCATGCCAGCCATCCACTGGCTGCTGGCAGGCTTCGGAGCACCAGCAAGATGTTCGAGCAAGCTGGAGAGATCCAAGAAATCATTCTTCACAGTCCCCAGCATCCTATCTCTATCCCTCCAAGTGGCAGCAACCAAAATTCATCTTTCCCTGGAGGGTACCATGCTGACACATCCACCCTTCCAGGCTGGAGCTGATACATGACTCCCATATAACATTTTGGGTTTAAATCAGGTCATTTTCAGAGTTCCAAACCTTGTTTGTGTGTTAGCCACCAGCAGAACTGCCTGTGAGACAGCTCCAGCATTCTTCCAGTGCCTGCTTGGCTGTATTAAAACCCTATTCACACTATACACTACTGGAGAATCACCACCCAGTTATACATTTGTGCTTCCTCGGATTTTACACCCTTCCCTCTGACTTCAGGGGCACAGATAGACCCTACAAGCAGGGACAGCAATTTATTACAGTCCCCATCTGTAAACAGGAGATGCTTAAAGCCTGTGAGCACACAGACAGGATCAGTCTCAGAAAGCACCCAGCAGAGGCTCCACAGTTATCAGCACTGCAGCCAGGACCAGGACTCTCCAGTAAAACCAAGGGGAAGCCAAGACCAAACTTCTGGCCTCCCTCTGCTCCAAGAGCTGCTTGCAATTACCCATGTGTGTGCAATCACTTGGCATTAAAGAAGATGAAACAGCATCCTCAACCGCACCAAGCACTGCTGAGTGGCCACCAGAACACACTGCTCCTCAGCCAAACCTGGACCAGACCACAAGTCCCTTCCAGTCCTCCCTCCTCGCCTCCAAAATTTCAGGAGACAGATCCCAAAAACCTGAATACAGTAAGTGCTTCTGTTTTTCACCTCATTTTTAAGATCATAAATCAAAACATTTACATGTTTCTGTATCCTTAGCTGGAGGAAACAAGAGGATAAGGCAGCCCAGAGCCTGCAGCAGTCAACTCCTGAACTCACAAAACTAAAGACCCCCCCCCCAAAAAAAAAGAGGAGAAAGTAGGCTAAAAATCCAAACAAACATATCTAACACAACCAGCACAGAAGGAGACTTTTTCAAGCCATACATACCCTTTGGAAACACATTAAACATCCCAAGACAGCTTTTATATATTGTGTTAGGACCCATGCATAGCCAGAAGGAGGTCATTTGTCTTCTCTTCCCAGTGATGCACAGCAACAGGCTCTGGCAGCCCGGGTGATTTAAAGGCACCAGCATCACACAGACAGCACCAATCTCTGTTGACTGTCTCCACCTGGTCCAGCCTCAGAGGAGCCCCCACCTCCAGGCAGGTGTTGGGAAGTTCAGCACTCAAACAGTCAACCCTCATTGTAAACACCTGAATATCACCAGACAGGTGAGGTCTCCATTTGCACTTCTGAGCCCGGGATCCTCCCCACCTGACCAGCGTCACACCACCACAGCAAAGCAGCTTCACCCGGGCAGATGTCACCATTTCCCAGTGCAATCCCATAAAGCAACATTAATATTGATGTGCTACAAGAGCGTGAGATGAGGTGATTGGTTCCTGGTGCAGGGTACTCGTGTTTTCCACTAGGAAGAATCCAGCATCACCTGGAAGAGAGAACTCTGTATCTCCAGGAGCCATGTTTCACTGGCTTGCCAAGGCTAGTCTCCTCCAACAGAAAAAAAAACCAACCTCACTGAATTATTAAGGGAAGTGATGAATAACAGAGCAAGATGAAAACACCCTTAAGTCGCTCTCATGTCTGTCCAAATTGATTTGGGTTTTTTTAGAGCATTTAAATCCTCCCTTTGACATGACACTGCCCCTGCTGCAGGATGCTCCAATCTCAGTGTAGGCCTTTTATTAATAGGATACATATTTGATCCAAAAAAACAGCTTCAGCTTTTCTTCTCAACACCTCACCCCAGCTCTCCCATACAGGTGGGATATTCCTCTGAAGATGACAGGGTTAGAGTATCACACAGACACAGGCACACCCTCTTCCCCTGTATTCAGTGCTGCTGAGGCTGCACCTTAAAATGCTGCATCCAGTTTTGGGCTCCTCACTATAAGACAGACACTGAGAGGCTGGAGCATGTCCAGAGATGGACACCAGAGCTAGGGAAGGGTCTGGAGCACAGGTCTGATGGGGAGCAGCTGAAGGAGCTGGGGGNGTGAGATGAGGTGATTGGTTCCTGGTGCAGGGTACTCGTGTTTTCCACTAGGAAGAATCCAGCATCACCTGGAAGAGAGAACTCTGTATCTCCAGGAGCCACGTTTCACTGGCTTGCCAAGGCTAGTCTCCTCCAACAGAAAAAAAAACCACTGAATTATTAAGGGAAGTGATGAATAACAGAGCAAGATGAAAACACCCTTAAGTCGCTCTCATGTCTGTCCAAATTGATTTGGGTTTTTTTAGAGCATTTAAATCCTCCCTTTGACATAACACTGCCCCTGCTGCAGGATGCTCCAATCTCAGTGTAGGCCTTTTATTAATAGGATACATATTTGATCCAAAAAAACAGCTTCAGCTTTTCTTCTCAACACCTCACCCCAGCTCTCCCATACAGGTGGGATATTCCTCTGAAGATGACAGGGTTAGAGTATCACACAGACACAGGCACACCCTCTTCCCCTGTATTCAGTGCTGCTGAGGCTGCACCTTAAAATGCTGCATCCAGTTTTGGGCTCCTCACTATAAGACAGACACTGAGAGGCTGGAGCATGTCCAGAGATGGACACCAGAGCTAGGGAAGGGTCTGGAGCACAGGTCTGATGGGGAGCAGCTGAAGGAGCTGGGGGTATTCAGCCTGGAGGAGGCTGAGGGAAGACAGATCACTCTCTACAACTACCTGACGTGGTGGGGCCCTGGTGGGATGGGTCCCCCAGTTGCCTGCCTGCCTGCTCCCTAGCAGCTGCCCCACAGCCCCTGGCCATGGTTTGTGTTTCGTGGAATGGAAAGGATCCCTGCCTTTGTCTGGCTTCCTGGGGTGAGCCGCATACCGTGGATGCTGGGAGCAGAAGAGTGAGACTGCATACCAGAGCTTTCCAAAATTAAAAAACAAAGAGAAAAGCCTTTGGGGAAGAGGCTGAGATAATTAAAACATTAATTCAGATTGCAGCTTTCGCTCCAAGCGAGCTGGAGTCACCCAGAAATCTCAAGGATGGATAGCGGGGGGTCTGAGGTGCAGCTCCTTCCCCAGGCACACCAAAGCCCTCTCCATCGCCCCAGCAGCCCCCTCGCTAGGGCAGAGGCTGGAAAGCCACCTTCCTCCAGTGGGAATCGTGGGGAAAACAAGCTCCAGCTCTCAAGGAGCAGAAAGAAAATGAACTACCTGTAACAACAAGTAGGAAACAGGTGACAGCTCTGAGGCTAATAAACCCTCCGAGCAACACTAACAGCTTTCTGCATGAGCAAAACAGATAAAGTGACTAAAACAAAGTCACGACAGTCACAGGGAAGTCAACCGAGACATGAAAATGACTGAGTTAAGTTTTGGCAGTTGGCTGGCAACAGGCACTGGGAAAGCAAGCAGGCAGAGGAAGCTGCAGCATCCCCACTGCCCAGCTCCACGTCCAGCTGTAGCCTGGCTGCACAGTGCTGGAAGAGCGACACCTCTCCAAAGAGCCCAACACAAGGGTAAGGACCAAGGCTAGTATTTGTGCATTGCCCTAACTCATGGGGAGAAAGACAAAACCCTGCAGCAGGGTGAGAAATTGTCCCTCCCAGGCCTTTAATAACACGTGCAAGTGCTGCCAGCCCAGGGTGTGGGGCAGGAAAGACCTGCTGAGAAAAGAAAGTTTCAGCTCCAGAAGTTGCAGGGGAAGAAAAAAAGAAAAGGTCACGTGTAGCTGGAGGAGACTGTCTGCTCCAACACAGCAGACATGCTCCAGTTCAGTTTGGCTTTTTATATCACATCCACCGGAAGAAAAACATCACCAGATTTAAAACATGGCTTTCAAACCTAAATCCCTCAAACCTTCAACTTCCTATTCCACCATGCAACGTCAGCTTTGGGTCTTTTCACAGCTTGTACCTTCTGCTCACCCCTTGTCCTCATCCGTTTGCCTGGTGCTCGACAGCAGCATTTCAGCTTCAAACCCTGTACACGGCCACCAGCCCACACTGCAGTGCACTGGTCTGA
>WBNH01007484.1:0-18385 GCA_013401255.1 Urocolius indicus
CTGCTGCCCACACTCTTCTTACTACACCCTAGAATGCCACTGGCCTTCTTGGCCACGAGAGCACACTGTTGGCTCATGTTTAGTTTGTCATCAATGTGTCATCATTTACATAAACAAATCCCATTCCTTGTAAGAAAAGCCAGCCCCTAACCACCTGCTGCTCCTTACAACCTGTTCTGCAGCAGGCTGATGAGCCAGCCTGCCTTTACACAGCTTCAGAAGGGCAGCATCAACGCGCTGTGCCCGTGGGGCTCACCTGCAGCACCTGCGTTGCAGAGCGAGTGCGGTAGGAGAAGGTGACGTTCCTGAACTCCACCTTCCCATCCACGTGCTCTGGGGCCAGGGCCCCGTCGCTCACCATCGTTGGCTGGCGGTCGATGAACTCAAACACCTTCTCGGCGGCGCCCACTCCCTGCATCAGGCCGCTGTACACGGAGCCCACGGACTGCAAGGGAACAGGCAACAGTGAGACCCTCCCGTGCGATGGCAAAGCCAGGGCCACTTGGAACAACAGCTGAGGCATTCCTAAAGCTTCTGTCATCTGATATTAACTAGAGGAGAAGAAAGCTCTCTTGCCTTCTGCAGGGTGTGGAGGGGATGTATGGGCTTATCCAAGGAAAAATACATCTAAGGGGTTTGGGTTTTTTTTATTCCTGTGTCCAGTTCTGGGCTCCTCAGCTCGAGAGAGAGACAGAGAACTGCTGGAGAGAGGCCAGTGCAGGGCCACCAAGATGCTGAGGGGACTGGAGCATCTTCCTTATGAGGAAAGACTGTGGGACCTAGGGCTGTTCAGCCTGGAGAAGAGAAGGCTGAGGGGAGACCTCGTTAACACTTACAAGTACCTAAAGGGTAGATGTTGGGAGGATAGGGAGTCACTTTTTTTTTTTTTCTGTAGTGCCCAGCAACAGAACAAGGGGTAACAGGCACAAGCTGGAACACAGCAAGTTCCACTGGAATATGAGGATAATTCTGTCTGGTGCTGAGGTGAGGGAGCCCTGGCCCAGGCTGCCCAGGGAGGGTGTGGAGGCTGCTTTGGAGGTTTCCAAACCCACCTGGACACCCTGGGCCCCCTGAGCCAGGGGAACCTGCTTTGGCAGGGGGTTGTGCTGGATGAGCTCTGCAGGGCCCTTCCACCCCCCACCATTCCATGATTCTATGATTGTGCTTGGGTAAACTCAGAGGCGACCAGAAGGAAACACATGGATTGGGAAGAGAAGATGTGCACCAGGAATCATATGACCCAAACTTCCAACAAAGTCCTCCACTCATCTCTCTTTGCTCAAGACCAGCAGCTCCCCTACCCAATGGCTGAATGGAGCCCACATACAGCAGGACATTGCAGCAGCTCCCACAGGCACATGGCTCATTCCCCAGCACACTGCCTCACACACCAAACACAGAGCAGCTCCAGCAGGGACCCTTCTAGACAACTGTGTGGCTGTTCCCTGCTGGGAAACAGTTCTGAGGGATTTACCATTGCAGTTTCCTGACTACAGCTGCTGCATACCAACACTGGCTTCCCTGAAATAAACCCCCATCAGGTTGGCTTTCTTTAATCTTAAACCCAAGGCTGCAGAACAGCTTGCACTGCAACTGCTCCTGCCATAGGGAATGGGGGAAAACGCCTCCCTAAACCAAACCCACACCAAAACCACAGCCTGGAAACACCAGCAGAGCCTGCATTCATCCAAACAGATGGTGAGAGCTGGGCAAGCTGCTCCAGCTCTGCTCTGCCACTGCACAAGGGCTGAAGCACTGCCGAAACCACGCTCAGCTGCCAAGAAACCTCCCAGGCTTTATGCCTTTGCAAGGGGAATGCAGCCCTGGGTGGGCTCTACCATCCCACCCACAAGCCCATCTTATTAACACACTGCCAAGGCAGCAGCTTGGAGCTGGTTCCAGGGAAAGAAAAGGAATTATGTTACTTTTTAATTTTTAATTAAGTTATTAATGAAGCCTGAAATTTAACAGGCAGCTTTGTAATCCCTCCATCCTTCATGCCAGGAAACGTGGCAAGCAGCCTGGACTCTGCCCCTCAGCAGGGCCAGCCTGACTCCTTTGGCCCCAACTCCTTTTTTTGGGGATGAACTGCTTTGGCTGCATTCAAGTTGTGAGGCCACAGCAGGAGGGAGCACTGGGGACAATCAACCCACTCGTGGGCAAAGCCACAACACCAAGGGAATGCATCACAGCAAAGTCAGCACTGGATCTAACCCTGAGACTGTCCTGAGACCTTCAGGCAGAGAAATATCATCTCTATATGGAGTAGGCCAGAGGGATAAAACAGACTCACCTCCATGCAGTCTCCTAGGACAAACTCGTAAATGATGAAGGAGATCAGGTTTCCACTTGTCATTTGCCCTGAGATCACGAGGTGCCCACCATAGTAAAGGATGCTGACCTGGACTACCAGGAGCGTCAGCTGAAAGCCAGAAAACACCCCAAAATCAGCAAGGACAATGATATTTTTGTGGATTTGTAATTACGCACACAACAGCCCATAATTCATGTGCTGACATTTATTCTTTGAGCCCTGAGATGAGCCTAACAGAGAGAATATGATATGAGAAGGGAAAGGCAGTTCAAGTACCTGGGCTGATTTAAGGAGCTAAACTGGCATCTTTCAAACAAAGCAGAAGTCCAGAGGGGCAACAGCCAAGAAGAGAGGATTTATCTGAACTGACAGAGCATCTCATGAGCTTGTCTCTTGGACAAATGTAATAATCTACACTCAAATGACTCACCTCACCACTAAAATAAACTTTCTGTTGTACGAGTGTGACACATTTGAATTCAGAACACAGAATCAAGTCAAGAGTTAATGCCAAAAAAGTCTCCTTGCAGGTACAAGCCCCTGAAGCATAACCTCAGCTCTTGCCTGAAATCTGTGTGGGGGTACCACCTACTCTAGAAAGGAGACAGATCAGCTCTGAGATGACAAATACCAGCCTCTGCCTCTGCTTCAGAAACACAGCGATGCCCTGGTGCTCTGTGTGATGTGTGCAGGACAGGCTGGAAATTCACCTAGATCAAAATACCAGGGGAAAAAAACCTTCCTCTATCGCTCTGCCACACTCTGACCTTTTGATCCTGCATTCCCTCTGAGAAAGGCTCTACCAGGGCTGTGCTAAATCCATCAGCTCCTTTCTAGATGAGCTCTGCAGGAAGGGATTTTGAGGGTTTTTGCTTTCTTTGACTCAGCAGGATCTGTGCTGACCCAGTTCACGCTCAGCCTTCACCTGAGGGCCCAGGAACTATGCTGAAAGTGCTCCCATTTTGCTCCCAGGCTTGGGAAGCCATAATCTCCCATAGCTGTACAAGGGCACCATAACTTGCAAACTCTTCACCAGAGGCTCCTTAGATCATCGAATATGCAGAGACAAGGGCAGCCTCAAGTGAGGGTTTTGCACAGCCAACGCAGGACAAGTCCCAAACCATCTGCTCTTAAACCAGTGAAACAGCATTTTGCAAGACAAAAACCAAAACCAAACAAATAAAAGCCCACCCCAAAGTCCAGCAGCCTCCCTCTGCCACCACCCCCACACAGAAGATGTCTGTTTCTGAGCTCAGCTGTTTGCAGTGGGAGCCACGGAGATGAGCTGGCACCGGCACGCAATGCAGCAACACACCAGCACCAGCTCCCCCGTGACCTTCAGCACTTAGTGCTTACATCCCTGTTGGCAAGGGCAAACAGGCTGTTTGATGGCAGGAGGCAGCGCTGCCCGAGGTGGGGAGGGGATAGATTCTTTTGGTGAATGACAAAAAGAGATGATAATCAAGAGGCAGAGGATTAGTGACAGCACCGGGGCCGAGCAGCGGGAGAGAAGCACGTGCCTTGTGCCACGTGGCATCTGAAGCAACGTCCCCTGGCCAACCCCAGCCCCATGGAGGGAAGCCCCAGCACTGGGCACCTACCCCGCTGGACCAGACGTAGTAGGTGTAAGCCATGGCCTCGCGCTTGTTGAGCTTGTACACCTGCTGCAGCTTCTGCCAGTACACGTCAGCCTCCGCCTCCTCGTTGGCAAAGCTGCGCACGGTCTTCATGGCAGAGATGGTCTCCTCAGCCGTGTTGTTGGCCTTGGCCAGAGCGCTCTGCACGTCCTTGGAGAGCTTCTGCAGGGAGCAGGAGGAGGCAGAGGGGGCTCAACGGGTGCTGGGCTGCCTGTGGCACATCTCCCTGCACACCCCGCGCTCTGCTGGGCTCAGGAAAAAGGCCCCTGTGACATTTTCCAAGGCCATGGGAAATAAGTATGAGCACTGGGATATATTTAACAGCTGGGGGTGTTCAGCCTGGAGAAGAGGAGGCTGAGGGCAGACCTTACCACTCGCTGCAGTTACCTGAAAGGAACTTGTAGCAAGCTGGGAGTAGGTGTCTTCTCCCAAGTAACTAGTGACAAGACAACAAGAAACAGCCTCAAGTTGCCCCAGGGGAGGTTGAGGCTGGAGCTGAGGCAGAATTGTTTCCCTGAGAGGGGTGTCAGCCCCTGTGCCAGGCTGCCCAGGGAGCTGGGGGAGTTCCCAACCCTGGAGGGGTCCCAGAGCTGTGGAGCTGAGGTGCTGAGGGCTGTGGGTTAGCGGTGGGCTGGGCTTGGGACAACCTGGGATGCTGTGCCAGGAGAAGAATGGATTCAGTGTGCTGTCTCTGAAGACGGACCTGGGCTTCAGAAGGGGAAGTGCCATGCCCAAGGCCACTGCTGCTGCTCCTGATGCTCTGATGAGACAAGGTCAGCCTGGCCCAGGAGCCATTCCAGCCTGGGACAAAGGCAGCTCTACTCCTGCCAAGAGCTCTAGCAGGAGTCACAGTTGGGTGAGGCAGCATCCAAGGACACTGTTTTGGCAGCACCCATGCGCACCGTGCCCTGGCACAGCAGAAAGCATTGATAACTGAGGTGGGAGCGGCAGTGAGGGACTCACATGGTCCATGGGATGTGTCATTAGCAACGAGGAGCAGCCCATGGCCCACGGAAATCCCCAGGAATAGGGAGGGAGCTCAGCACTGGGTTAAACCACCACTGAGTCACTCCAAAGGAAGAGGAGAGATTACATCAGTACAGGCAGGTGCATATGGGACATCCCACAGCCAAGCTACCTCTCCTTTCAGAGCTGAGATGGCTCCACTCCCAAGCATGAAGCAAGGTAAGAGTTGAGGCTGTGCTTCTCTGCCCACATAGGTTTAATGTCACCTTCCTGCCCCCACTGCTGGCAGCAAAGCACTCCAGCATCAGTCCCACCAGCTCCAAGGCTTCACCAAAGCTTCAGGAGGGGAACAGCTCAGTGCTGTGGCACACCACAGCTGTGCCAGCCGCTCCTCCTCACCTTGTAGTACTTCCCATAGATATCAGACACCAGCATGATGATGGGGAAGCCCATGAAGGTGACGAGTGAAAGCTTCCAGGAGAGGCTGAACATGAAGAAGATCACCCCCGCTGCCTTCACCATGTTGCGCAGGAAGATGTTGATGTTCTGGGACACCAGGTCGCTCACGATGGTCGTGTCTGACGTCAGGCGGGAGATTACGTCCCCTGCAGCCACGAGGGGTTGGGGAAGGAGAGAGAGAGGACACATGTCACCACAGCAGGTCACTGCCTACCCACATCCTATGTCCCGAGGCAAGGGACAGATGGAGCTCCTCATTCAGTCCCTCACTTGGGGTCTGAAGGGTGGTACAGAACAGAGGTGACTCTCCAGCGCTGTGGAAGTGAAGCAGAACAGAGGAGCCTGGATTGCTGCATGAAACACATCTGGAGGCACAAGCTACACCCCTGGGTTACCAAGGATGGCTCAGGACAGCACAGGGGACTGCAGCAGCACCTGACACTGAAGGGCACGCCACGAGCACACGATGGGCAGCAAGTATGTGGATGGAGTGTTTGCTGGACAACTGCAGGCACCTTCAAAGCTTTCAACCCAATCCTGAGAGTTCTAAATGATGTCAGGAGCCCTCCAGGAGCTCACTGGGGACTGCTAGCACCTTTCCCCACCATCCTGGCAGGATCAATTGGGAAATGAGGTGGCTCCATGGACACTTTTGAGTTTAACCAGGTGCCCCACAGCCTAAAGCTGACTCAAGTGACCCTGAGGACATAGGGCCAGGTGAAGCTCCTGCAGTGCCCTTTGGCAGAGCTGACAGCAAACATCACCCTGAATTCCTCAATTCTAGGAATGTGTTTGACTCCAGCTGAATTCCAGTGCTTCTGTGTAAGTGCAGGGTTACCTGTATCCCACTTCCAACAACAGCTCTGGTGTGCTGAGCTACCAGAGCATGGTGCAGCCATCGCTAAATACGGCAACAGCCTCAAAACTAAAAATACCACCCAGATTAAAGTAAGAGTGCAAAAAGTTACAGCAGGCTGGGATTTCCCTCCCCAGAGCAGCACAGGCTGGGACAGGACTAGAGTGCAAGCAGGGAAAGGGACAAGCACACACAGCGAGCTCCACACATCTGAGGCTTCTAAACACAAGCACCCGGGTGCTGTCTCTGGCTGCCCCCGATCTGCTGCGCGCTGGGAGGACAAGCCAAAGGGACAGAAGGGGGTTTGAGCAAATGTGGGAGGAAGAGGAACCAACCTGTGCGATTTTCATCAAAGAAACTCATCTCCTGAGACATCAGTGACCTGAAGAGGCAGTTGCGAAGGCGAATGTTCAGTCTTGCAAATATGAGCGTAAAAAAGCCGCCGCGGATACCTGCGGCAAATGAGCTAATTGCAGATAGGAAACGTTATAGAGCAATGGACACGAACCCGCTCCTCAGCCCACAAACACCCCACAGCCACTGCTGCACTCCTACCACTTGCCACGCTGCCAAGCGATGGCTCAGCCAGCCCACACCTCTTCCAGGTGCAACCAAACAGCACAGGGAGGGCTGGCCCTGGCCCTGCTGGGGACAGCTTTTGGGGGGGGTGGCAGCGCTGCCAGGACAGCGTGCCCCAGGGAGCTCGGTCTCTGTGTCTGCTCCTGCTCCCCTCCCACTAGCAGACTGATGTGGAGGGCTGTGCTGAGGCCTCGTGGCTGCCACCACAGCTTCTCTGCACCGTCACAGCACAAAGAAACCAAAGCACATCCCTGAGATGTGGCAGGGATCCGGTGGAATGGACACAAGGTGAGACAGCTCATGCCCACCACCACCACCACGAGCTGCTGTGGGAACCACCCCCCTCCTTGTTGGCAGGGCCAAAAGCAGCCCCTGCCCTTACCTTCCAATGGCCAGCAGTGACACGACCAGCACGGCTGTGGAGAAGCGGTCCATGCTCTTCTGCACCACGATACCATCGATGGCCAGCCCTGTGTAGTAGGGCAAGAAGGTCTCTCCTGCCAGACAAGCAAAGGACACAGGGTTTCAGCCCACCATGTGGGATCGGTGCAGGACCTGTGCTTCCACCTGCAGCAGCCCATAGACAACTCCATGCCCACCACAGGGATACTCAGCCACTGCACGAGATGGCTCACGGGGCAGCCTCTAGTGGCACATGGGGCTGTTTCATTTGCCAGTGTATTTTATAGAATCATAGAGTCAGGGAATGGTGGGGGTTGGATGGGCCCTGCAGAGGCCATCCAGCACAACCCCCTGCCAAAGCAGGTTCCCCTCACTCAGGGGGCACAGGAACGTGTCCAGGTGGGTTTGGAAACTTCCTGAGAAGGAGCCTCCACACCCTCCCTGGGCAGCCTGGGCCAGGGCTCCCTCACCTCAGCAACAAAGGATTTGCTCCTCATATTCCAGTGGAACTTGCTGTGTTCCAGCTTGTTCCCTTTGTCCTGTTGCTGGGCACTACAGAAAAAAAAAGTGTCTCCCCATCCTCACAACGTCTGCCCTTTAGCTACTTGTGTTAACGAGGTCTCCCCTCAGCCTTCTCTTCTCCAGGCTGAACAGCTCCAGGTCCCACAGCCTTTCCTCGTAAGAAAGATGCTCCAGTCTCCCGATGATCTTTGTAGCCCTTCATGAGACTCTCTCCAGCAGTTCCCCGTCGCTCTTGAACAGGAGCCCAGAACTGGACACAGGACTCCAGATGAGGCCTCACCAGGGCAGAGCAGAGAGGGAAGGTGAACCTCCCTTGATGTGCTGCCCACACTCTTTTTCATGCTCACCAGGATGCCACTGGCCTTGCCCATGAGGGCACACTGCTGGCCCATGTTTAGTTTGTCACCAACCAGCACCCTGAGGTCTGTCCCTGCAGAGCTGCTCTCCAGTAGGTCACTCCCAGCCTGTGCTGGTGCAGGGAGCTGTATCCTCCTAATGCCTTTTTGCTTTGCCTGTTTTCATTTCTTACCCAGCTCATGCAGGGCTCCCCTCAGCATCCTTGGGGAAGCAATGCTGGGCTGCTGCCAGGAATCCCCCCACGGCTCCTTCCCTCCCTCTGAAGATGGGAGCACACCACAGCCCCCCCCGTCCCCTTCGCTCACCCAGCGCAGCCACAAGGAGGAAGAAGAAGGCGATGCCCAGGAAGAAGGCGTCAGGTTTGGTGTAGGACAGCAGTTTATGGATGGTGGGACCCGCGGCCTTCTCCCGCTTGTCCCTCGGGACGCTCCCGTCGCAGCTCTCCTCCGCCTCAGCGCGTGACTCGGAGCCGGGCCCCAGCGCCTCGCGGGACGAGGTGACACAGGCCAGCAGCTGCCACAGCCCGAAGGTGGCCGCCAGCGACACGTAGGTCCAGGCAAAGAGCCCCCAGAACCAGGGGTCCCTGATGGTCCTCCGAACCTCTGAGTAGAGCAGCAGCTTCACCATCATGTAGATGCCCATGAGGAGGCAGATGATGGCGATGAAGGTCCGCGACGCCCTGAGGCGCCGGGGGCCATAGGCTGTGTTGGTGGCCACCCCGATGGCGGCGCCCAGCAGCACGCAGCTGCGGTACAGGCAGCCTCCCCAGACGTCCAGCAGCGAGTTGAAGATGTTGAAGTGGCGCAGGTCTCGCAGGACGTCCCAGCCGCCACGGCCGTGGGTGTAGAGCAGCGTGGTGACCACCACGTCGGCCCCGCTGAGCGCCAGCGTGCTGGCCACCGCCTTCCAGGCACGCATCCTTGCTGCCGGGCTGCCGAGGCACCTGGGGATAGCCCTAACACTGAGAGGACGCGGTCATGTCGGCCTCTGCTGTGGGGTGAGAAGAGAGGGGAACAGGGTTGTTATTCACCCCGGGAGGTGGCAGGGAAAAGGAAGCAGGACTGGGGGACAACCATGCCAGCTCCCCACCAGCCCGTTCTGACCCTAGGCACCATCACCTGCTCCTCTCTTCCTTCCTTCCTGCACATGCTCCAAGGTAATCCATAAAACGAGAAGCAGAAATTAAGACAAACTTCCCTGCCAGATGCCTCTGCCCATGCTGAATCCCAAAGCAGAAAGCTGCATGTGTAAGTAGGAAGCTTTGTCCCCACTTGCCGTGGCAGCCGAGTGCTGCCGGGATATCTGCACAGCCCACGTGTCCTGCGCTACGGAGCCATGTGGGTGATAAACTCGGACGGTCATGATCCGAGTCCCTCCCCATCTTTCCCAGCAGAAGGGAGAGCAGCTCAGCTTTGCAACAGACCCCTCCTTCCCACACCCTCCCATCCAAAAGAAGCCTCAGTCCCTGGTGCAGCAGCCTGTCACACCTTGCTGTCCTCAGCCCCCTTCAGCGTTCATTTGGAGCAGCTCACTGATCCCGCCGTGCTGTCAGCCTGCGCTCCAGAAACCCCGAGAGGGAATTACAAAGGGGGATGGAAACCCACAGCCGTGTCCCGTGGGAGAGGGAGGAAAGCTCCGAGGCGGGTCTACCCAGCGACAGCGACGGCGGGGCTGCACCTGAACCGGCCCAAAAAACGGTGAAAAGATGGATTTTAAGGGCAGACGTGCCCGAGGGATGGACCCGAGCCTCGGATTTGTGCCGGTGACGGTGCACGGTCTGGCACAAAGGCTGCCGTGACCGCAGCTAACGCCGCAGCCACCCGAAAGCAAAACCCCCGTGGGCAAGGCGGCTCGGGGGCCGGGCAGGTGGGCTGCAAAGCCAACACGGGCCGGAGGGGGCAATCCGCGGCAGAACGGGGGGGTTATGGTTGGGGAAGGAGGGCTGGAGGTAAAGCCAAAGCAGCGGTGTCACGGAAGGGCTGCACACGCTTCCCAGGGTGCTCGTTGCTGCCATGCGCTGCAGAGCTGCGCGGAGCCGGCCCGGCGGAGCAGCAGCAGCAGGAGGAGAAGGAGGAGGAGGAGGAGGCGGCCACCGCAGCAACCTGGCACCCGCAAAGGTGTCCCCAAGCTATAGCGCTGCAGATAAAGAAGATCCTTAAACCTCATCCCGTGCTTCCCACCTCCCCTCCCGGCGGGAAGGCGCCCGGGAACGGCCGTGCCCGCCATCGCTTATCCCGTGTGAAGCGCAAGGACCGCGCAGTCCCGACCCGGACGGTACCTCACCCCGGCTGCGAGCGCTCCCGGCTCCGCTCGGCCCGAGCCCGTGCCCAAGAGTCCCGGGAACAAGGTCGCCGCGGGGGGCGGGGCCTGGGCCGTGGCCACGCCCCCGGACACGCCCCCTCCCCATCGCCGCGCCGCTCGCCCGGGACAGCCCAGCCCGGGACAGCCCAGCCCGGGACAGCCCAGCCCGCTGCTCCCCCCGGCCCCACGCACCACGGCGTGCCTGCCTTTATCCCACCCGCCAAAAAGAACCCCTTTTTGTTGTTTATTTTCTTCTCCCCTCTCAGTTTTTAGAGTTATTTTATGGGTTTTGTTCCCCAGGGGAAAACACAACACAGCGATGGGCTTTAAAAACCACCCGGACCAAGGCTCGACGTCCTCTCAACGGACACCCGAACAGCAGAAGGGGTTAAATGAAGCCCCAATGCCGGGAAGGATTCGGTTTGCAGAAATCCAGCTTATAAAGGACTCTCTTTTTTTTGCCCTTCGAGTCTCCCTGGCCAGCCCTGGAGGGGAAAGAAGAGCTCGGGATGTTGCCTGGGTGCACCCCTGCGCTCAGCTGGGCTGTGGAGGTGACAGAAGGGCCGGTCCACGTGATTATCCCAAAGTTTCTCTGTGGTTTTGGAGCATTTGGGCTTAAAACCACCGCTCTAACCTTTGCCAGGCTGCAGGGTTCCTGCATTTCACTCCTTTTCTGGAGAGCACAGAACATCACCGTTACACAAAGGGGAAAAAAAGATCCATTTTCTCTCTGCCTGGGTAACCAAAACCAAAAAAGAATCACATTCCATCACAGATTTTTATTTCTGCTAATTAGTGCTTACAAATGAATCAAAAGGAAAAAAAAAAACCCTCACATCAAGCCATTCCCACACCCCCTGGGAACAGAATCAGACCCGGGTGACTCGCCCCGGGGCAGGCTGGTGGCAGGACAGTTTTAAGGTGTAAGAGACATACTGCAACGTGGCTAAGCCAGGTCTAGTTTCTGGTTCTCTTCTCATCTGCTCCCTCCCTGGGCTTTCATGCAATTACTCCCCAAGGGGGCAACTTCCAAGCCACAGTTAAAGTGCAGCTTTTTGCTCAGAGCGAGTCTCCCGCTGCTGAACGTGGATGGTGCCGCTTCCCTCGGCAGGAGGGACGGGCCGGGGGCAGATCCAGACACCGAAGGGACTGAACAAGACACCTTTGTCTGAACCTTCCCCTTCCTTTCTCCCCAGGACTGCACCCTGGGCTCCCACGCTGCCAGGGCACGAAGCCTGGGGAGAGTTTGTGCTACGAGACACCCCCTAAAGAAGCCTTGGGGGCCTAAGTGGTTTTCTTCACCCCAGACATGCTCTGCTCAGGCGACAGCACCGTCTCGATCTTAAAGGACACAAACTGGCCCTTCTTCAGCTTCTTCAGGGAGCTGCTGGCATCACTGCCAAACACGCTGTCATCCACTTGGAAGGCAAGAGAGGGGAGGCCCCGGCTTTTCCTTTTCACGCTCTTCCGCTGCCGCTTGTAGGCCGTGCTCACGTTGGCCATCACCTGAAAGCACAATCCCTGGGGTTGGGCTTTGAGCTGCTGCTTAAAGAGAATCAGCTGGGCTGGCTCTGATGTGAGCTCAAAGGGGGAGGGCTGGTTGCACCCGTGGGCAAGGGAGGGACCAAGCAAGGTGTTTCCACATCTGATTCTCCCCAATCCCAAACTGGCAGGAGACCTTATGTTAAGAAATCGTGGGTTTTGTGGCCTTGCAGCTCTCCAGCAGCAGAGGGCAGAAGGGGATCTGGGCTGGAGTAATGTGGAGCCAAGGGAAGCTTTTAGAACCGCCTGCTAATTCCAGCCTCACTCTTGGCCTGTCTGCAGGTGAGTGTCAGTGACTGGACAACAGAAGTGCCTTCAAAATCACAGAATCATTTCCTCGAGGCTCCTGCAGTCCCAGCCCTGCCCTCCCCCTGCCCAGCCCACCACTAACCCCTGGCCCTCAGCACCTCAGCCCCACAGCTCTGGGATCCCTCCAGGGCTGGGCACTCCCCCAGCTCCCTGGGCAGCCTGGCACAGAGGCTGACACCCCTCAGAGAAACAGTTCTGCCTCAGCTCCAATCTCAACCTCCCCTGAGGAAACTTGAGGCTGTTTCCTCTTGTCCTGTCATTTATCACTGGGGAGAAGAGACCAAAATCATCTCACTGCAGCCTCCTGTCAGGGAGTGTCAGAGAGGGCTCCTGCCTGCCCTCAGCCTCCTCTTCTCCAGGCTCAACATCCCCATTCATTCCCTCAGCCCCTCCCCAGCACCCTTGTGCTCCAGCCCCTTCCCCAGCTCTGGCCACGATCCAGGCTCTCAATGTCTTGTAAATAAGAGGCCCAACACTGAACACAGCACTCGAGCTGGAGCCTCACCAATCACTGCCCTGCTCCTGCTGCCACACCAGTTCTGATCCCAGCCAGGATGCCCTTGGCCACCTGAGCACGCTGCTGTGCGTTATGGACTCGATGCTTCGGCGTTACCCAGAGCTCTCGCTGCTCGTGCCACAATGTGCATCTCATTTCACAAGCAGGGAGCCAAGCTGGTGAACCTGAGCTGCCACAGGGACCAGCTGGGAAGACATCCCTCACATCCAGCTCTCAGGCTTCCTCACTGCTCTGTTTTACCACCGCTGTTGCCTAGCAAGAGGAACCACAGTCCAGGAGGATGACACAGCCCTGTCTGAGGATACAAAACGACTCAGAAAACAAAGCACTTGAGCCTTGTCTATTATTTTGTTTGGCACACATTGCCAAGTACTTTAGAAGGGACACTGAGGAGTCAGAAAACCAAGAAACAGAGATAAAATGAGTTGACCAAGGTCACCTATCACATCAGGGACAGTCAGGAGCTGAATGCTGGCTTTGCTCCCCAAAGCCAGCTCCCTGCCCACTGGGCCTCCATGATAGGCCCAACCTCCCCAGATTCCCTCCTTCCTCATTTCAAGAGAGGGTTACTTTTAACCTTCCAAATGACACAGCACGTCCCTAAAGGCTTTTTGTCCCTGCCTAAGGACAGACTCCCTTGCCTGCTTTGAGTTGCAGATTACAAGGCAGAGTGCTGGGCCACAGCTCTCATTAGCCTTGACGGGGTAAGCTCACCAGTCCCTCGTGTTCCATCACCCAGCTCTGAGCAACAACACCACCAGCTTCCCCGTGGCACTGAACGCTGCTGTCTCAGAGGCTCTGGCTCTGCTCCTGCTGCCCTCAGCACACATCAAGGTGCCACTGCCCACCTCTCCTCCTGGGCCAGGCCTGGTGAGTCTCATGGAGTGCCTGACCTGCCTCTGCCTCGCTGCTTCCCAGCTGGATGTGTGGCTTCCCTGCCCAGCTCAAGCCCATCAGCGACCTGCTGCATGCCATGAGAGAGCCCACAGGCAAAGTGAGACAGTGTTTCTGGCCAGGCAGGGCCAGGGGCTCTCCCTGAGCAGGCACAGGCTGAGGCAGGATCCTGGGACAGGCCCTTCGGTGCTGCTCTCACTGCAGACACTCTGGAGAGGGAGGATGCTCAGTTGCAAAACCATTCTCAAGGCACCACAAGACTTACAATTTCTTTCACGGCGTTCTGCTGCTCCTGAGCGGTGGCTGTGAAGGGTGGGAGGCTGCCTGCTGTGCCAGAGCCAACCCCCTGCTCTTTACAGTCCTTGACAAAATCCACCTGCAAGGTACAGATACGGGGGTGTTACCCTGCAACCCTGCCCGTGGCTACAGACTGCAGCGAGCCTGCCCGTGCCGGGCCGTTACCTCGGAGGACAGGCACACGTATCGGTTGAACATGAGGAAGAAGGGGGGATACTTTGTGACAGAGTTGACTGAGGTACGGAAATGGAAGAGCAGAGGGTCGAGGTGGGTGTCCCACTCCTCAGGCTTCTCGTTCACCACGCTGCAGATGGAGGATTTGAGCAGCTCAGCACCGCGGTCGTCGGGGGCGGCGCAGTCAGTGGGGGTGAGGAGCTGTGAGATGCTCCAGCGCTCACACAAGTGCCGGCTGACCTGAGAAGGTGGGGGGTCAGGCCCAAGGGAGAGCAAGGCAGGTTGGTACCACAGCAGGCAGGAGCCTGTGCAGCAGCACACAGCCACTGAGCCCACGCCAGCAGATGCTGCTCGGCACAAAAAGCTTCCCCAGAGGAAATTAAGAGCGTGAGAAAATGTGTTGCAGCCACTGGTTTTGCCGTGCTGGAGGCTTTGCACAGCGCTGGCAAGATGGGCTGAGCCCAAGGCAGGGCAGGAATCTCAAGGACATGATCTCACAGGATCTCTATTCTGTGCCTAAAGGACTTGTACCACAAAACCACAACCTTAAATCTGGGTGAAAGCGCTGGCCAACCATCCACTGCTCAGAGCAGGGCTGGCACAGGGACAAGGCAGCACCAGCTCCTTCCCCTCCCCCGCAACATGACACAACACAACTCTGTCTTCAGGATCTGCTGCCCAAAAAACAACCTGCTGAAGGTCCTGTTGCTTCCCACTGGACACCCCCCAGCACCTGACCTACCTCCTCACAGAAGTCCCAGCTCTGAGTGGTATAAATGTTCTTGGACGCTCCAAACCTGAAGGAGAAGAGGACACACAACTGGTTTTAGCCCCTCAGCTGCAGGGCAGAGCCAGAGGAATTCAATCTTCATGGGTGATAACAGGATACAAAAGAGACAGAGACTCTCCAGTGGAGCTGCTGTTTGAAGAGGCTCCCACGACCTCACCTCCCAAAGAGCAGAGGTCTGCTGGCTCCATCTGTCCCAACACAGCCAAGCCTGTTTGCTTTTGGACAAGGCAGCTGGAGAAACAAGCAAAAGCTTCTTGCTCTGAATGCAAACCTCTACCAGTCACATCCATTTTCCCACAGGGACAACGTCACGTGGTGACATGAACCACGTGAATGCAAAAGAAACACTTTCTAGGAGGGACCAGGAAATGGTTTTAAAACTTCAGCAGAGATCTGGGGCACTTTTGGCCTTGGGGCTGCTTGGAGAACCACTTCTGCCTCTTTCTCCCCGATAACAAGAAGATAACAGGCTCTTCCCCAGTATTTTGTAAAAAGCAACTGAGAAGCACTGCCTGATCTCTCCTGTAGAAGGGAGAGTTACTGCTCTGGTGGAGAACTGTCGTGTGGACACTGTGACACACACCCCAGCGTGCCCCATCTCACTGCAGAAGCACAAGGTAACAAGTAACAGAGAAGCCCACCTGTAAAAAATTGTAGCCAGAGCTTTGGCCACTGATAAAGGATCTTTTTTCTGCAGAGGAGCAGCCTCGACCCACTTAGTGAAGTAGTCAGTCACAAGGAGGACATGTGTATTGCTCTGGCTCGTCTCAGGGAAAGGTCCTGCACAAAAAAAAGCATCAAGAGAAATCAACATGATGCTGCAATATCAAAGTTAAAACCCCAGCCCAGCTAAACAATCACTGCAAAAAAAGGCCACAACTCAGGACACAGAGTTTAACACCAGTGCTGCCTGTGCTGTCCAGAAGGTTACTTTGATAACCATAAAAGCTGAAGCAGCTGAAGATTCAGAAACAGACTGTTTAGACATCATTGTTACATACTGCTTCACAGAAAACACTTCACTGGCAGATCTCTAATCAAGAACACCAGATGCAAGACATTAGACACAGGACACCAAGAATATCAGACATTAAAGGGTTAAAGCTAGTTCTATCTCATCTGTAACACAACTGACAGTCAAATGAGGACAGTAACGACATACTTTGCCTTTATATCCAATAGCTGCTTCCCACCCAGCCTCTTAAAAAAACCCTTTCTAAGAGGGATAATGGACATCAGCTGTAACACAAAAAGTTCTGCTTAAATAGAAGGAAAAGCTACTTTACTGTGGGGGTGAGGGAGCCCTGGTCCAGGCTGCCCAGGGAGGGTGTGGACGCACCTTCTTGGGAGGTTTCCAAACGCACCTGGCCACACTCCTGTGCCTCCTCATCAAAGGGAACCTGCTTTAGCAGGGAGCTGGACTGGAGAAGCTCTGCAGGGCCCTTCTAACCCCTACCATGCTGTGAAAGATACACCCATGGCAGCTCAGTTCTGGGCAGTAACAGAGGCCCACAGCTCCCATTGTGCATGTAGCTGAGCCACTCACACGGAGCAGGCTGCACCCCAGAGGGCCACGTGGCCTCCTTGGCACCTGGCCACCCAGGCAGCTTTCCCTCACACACAGCCAGAGGCCTGCCATGTTTCCTGGGGCAGCTGGGGAAGCCTTGGGAAGCCTGTCTGTCAGCACAGGCAAACACTCACCATGAATGTCTAATCCCAGCACTTCCCAGGGTGATTCCACTCTGACGGGCCTCGCCCGCCGCAACACGTGCTTGTTGTGCTCTGCGTTCTGGCATGTCTCACACATCTTGATCTGGGAAAGGACAAGACATATCAAATGTCTCCATCAAATGCTGGTGGATTCTGTCAGCTTCAGGCTGGGCAGGTGAAGAAGGGATGAGAGGGACAGCACTTCTGAGCAGCTGCCTTCTGCTCAGCAAGAACAGCGGGGCGCAAGGAGAAGAGGTGAAACCACAACAGGCTGACACAGCTCAGCTCTCACAAAACTCACCTGACAGCTTCTCCTGACACAGCAACCAAGTTTCTCAACGTGGCCTACAGCTAAGACATTTTCTCACCCTGTTTTTAGGCCAATATTTATTGTGTTTTAGACTTTCACTGCTGGCTAGAAAAATCATCAGCCCTGAGGTGAGGGAGCCCTGGCCCAGGCTGCCCAGGGAGGGTGTGGAGGCTCCTTCTTGGGAGGTTCCCATGTTCCTGTGCCCCCTTGAACAAAGGGAACCTGCTTTAGCAGGGAGTTGGTCCCTTCCAACCCACACCATGCTACGATTTCCCTCACCTCAACACCAAAGGAGTTTCTCCTCCTGTTCTCAGTGGAACTTGCTGTGTTCCAGCTTGTGCCTATTACTGCTTGTCCTGTTGCTGGAAAAGTGTCTTCTCATCCTCCTGACATTTAACCTTTTGGTTAATGAGATCTCCCCTCAGTCTCCTCTTCTCCAGGCTGATCAGCCCCAGGTCCCACACTCTCCTCAGCAGGAAGATGCTCCAGTACCCTCAGCACCTTGGTGTCCCTTCACTGGCCTCTCTCCAGCAGCTCCCTGTACCTCTTGGGATGGAGAGCCCAGAACTCCAGATGAAGCCTCACCAGGGGAGAAGAGAGGGAGAGAGGAACCTCCTTCAACTTGCTGCCCACACTCTTCTGAACACACCCCAGGATGCCATTGGCCATGGCCACGAGGGCACGTTGCTGCTCATGTTTAGCAGCACTCCCAGGTCTGACACAGCCAATGCTCTCCACTTACCCAGTCCACCACATCCCTCACAATCCCCAGCCAGTAGTAGCGGCTCTGGATCCTGTGCACAGTCTTCTTCTGGCCCAGGTGGTTCCCAATCTCAGTGAAGTGACTCTCCAGAAAGACTTGGCGCCTCCGCTCGGGATCCACGATCACCTCCCGCTTCTCCTCCTTCTTGGGGCCCACATAGTAGAGGCAGCCACCTGCAGAGGCCAGAGCTTGATCTGAGGTGACACACTCTCACATTCACCTCAGCAAACAGGTAATTTCCTAGGGCAGGAAGTGAGACACAACAAAGGGGTACTGCTGCCTTGGGAGCTTCTGGAATGCCCCTGGAGAAGCTGCTGAACTGGAATCCTCCCTGCACCAACCCAGTGACCTCTTTTCTGCAGCCAGGGCTGAGCAAGATCCTCTGCTAAAATAAAGCTGCCCTAGCCTCCTGTGTGGTGCCTCAGGATGCCACAATCCCCACTCTGCAGCCCAGAAATGATGCCATTTCACAGAGAGGGCCACGGTGCACTCCACAGCTCCCTCTCTGCAGAGGGCAAAGAAGGACCATAGAACCATTGAATCATTTCAGTAGGAAAAGCCCTTTGAACTCCTGCAGTCCCAGCCCTGCCCACACCCTGCACAGCCCAGCACTGACCCACAGCCCTCAGCACCTCAGCCCCACGGCTCTGGGATCCCTCCAGGGCTGGGATCTCCCCCAGCTCCCT
>WBNH01007484.1:28825-171573 GCA_013401255.1 Urocolius indicus
GGGGCGGGGCGGGGGCGGGAGCGGGAGCAGGAGCGGGCCCGGGCCGTGTGCAACAGGCCGAGGCGCCCGGGGCAGCGCGGCGGGCTCTGCGCTGCGGAAACGGCCGAGGGTGGGCGAGGAAAGCGAGAGCCCGCGGCTGCCGGCACGGGCTGGGGCTCGACCCTCGCTGCGGCTGCAGCAGCTCCGCGGCCGCCGTTGTGTCAAAGCACAGAACCGGGGAACTGTGCGGTTGTTAAAGCCCCTGAAGCTGCTGCAGCCCCAGCCCTGCCCTGCCCTGCCCAGCACTGACCCACAGCCCTCAGCACCTCAGCCCCACGGCTCTGGGATCCCTCCAGGGCACTGCCCCAGCTCCCTGGGCAGCCTGGCACAGGGGCTGACACCCCTCTCAGGGAAACAATTCTGCCTCAGCTCCAACCTTCCCTGGGGCAATCTGTCCTGTCATTTGTGAACAGAGACCCCTCCCCAGCTCCCTGCAGCCTCCTGTCAGGGAGTGTCAGAGAGGGCTCCTGTCTGCCCTCAGCCTCTTCCAGGCTCAACACCCCCATTCATTCCCTCAGCCCCTCCCCAGCACCCTTGTGCTCCAGCCCCTTCCCCAGCTCTGTGCCCGGCTCTGGCCACGCTGCAGCCTCTCAGTGTCCCTGTGGCAGTGAGTGAGGGGCCCAGCACTGACACAGCCCTGGAGCTGCAGCCTCCCCAGGGCCCAGCACAGGGGACAATCCCTGCCCTGCTCCTGCTGGCACCCCAGTGCTGATCCCAGCCGGGATGCCCTTGGCCACCTGAGCATGCTGCTGGCTCCTGTTCAGCCGCTGTTGATGAGCACCCCCAGGCCTTTTCCATCTGGGCAGTTTCCAGCCCCTCTGCCCCAGCCTGCAGCATTGCCTGGGGTTGGTATGGCCCAAGGGCAGGACTCAGCTTTTGGCCTTGTTAACCCTCATCCCATTGCCCTCAGCCCATTGCCCAGCCTCTCCAGCTCCCTGGGCAGAGCCTTCCTGCTCTCAAGCATTCTCGTGCCTGTGCCTGGACGTGGCCATGATCCCCAGGCTGATCCCCACCAGGGCCTGCAGGCAGAGCCGTGCCCCACGGCCCCAGGGCTGAGCCTCAGCAGCCACAGGCCACAACCCCCACCTCTGCTGTGAGGACAGAGCAGCCACAGGCTGATGCTGCCCCAGCGTGACAGGGAACCAACCGCCCTCCCCGAGCCCAGCATGGAGCCCATCAGCCCGTTATTCAAACCACCAGGAGCAGGAGAGTCAAGGAGAGGAATGAATTTTTAATACTCCCATTTGCTTTTAGAAAACAGCTTGTGCACTGAGCTGCATCCCTGTCCATCAGCCCAGACTGCAGCACAGCGATGCTGGATGCTCTCGTTGATTTAAGAAACAAACGGGGTGACTCCTGAAGGGTGCAGCTCAGCATGAGCAGGGGGGAGCAGAGAGGGAGTTTAACACAGCACATCTTTGCAGGGCTGGTGGGGTCAGGGTTGGGTTTCAGGGTTTTGGGGCCGCTGGCTGTGGTCTCCCCCAAGGCACCGCTGTCATCCCTCCCTGCAGGGGCTGAGGCGCCATGGCCCACAGCCGGGCACGGAAGCGATCGCGGAGCAGGAGCAAAAGCAGCTCTCGGAGCAGACAGGAGAGGAAGGAGAAGAAAAGGAGGAAAAGCAGCAAGGACTCATACCAGGGCAGCAGCTCTCCTCTGCAGAAGCCAACCTCTGGGCGTCACAGACACAAATCGAGCTCTGTGGGAGGTAGGGAAGCGGGGAAAGGCCCCTGACGCCGCGCTGCCACTGCATTTTCCTGGGGCAGGTGCGTGGAGGGGGCTCAGAGGGTCCCTGCTTTCAGCTAAATCCGTGTCTGTCTCCTTGCTGTGCCCATTTCAGTCCCGTTCTGACCAGTGTGGAGCTCTACAGCACCTCCATGTGCTGGTCTGGCAGTGTGACACTACATACTGTGATGTGTTAAAGGTGTCAGTGCAGAGGGACCTTTGTCCCGGGGTCTGAAGGATTTGGTGTTAATGCAAGAAAGAAACCAGGCTGGGAGGGGGCTGTCCAGCATCCCCAGAGCTGCTCACTCAACCTCTTCTTCTGTATTGCAGAAAAGAAGAAGGAAAGAAAGGAAAAAAAGAAGAGGAAGGAAAGTACCTCTTCCTCTGAGACATCCTCTTCCTCCAGCACCTCCTCCTCATCTTCCTCTTCCTCCAGCTCATCTTCCGATGGTTCCAGTGACAGTGACTCCAAAACAAAGAAGAATCGACACGGCAAAAAAAAGCAACGGAAACAGAAAGAGAAAAAGAAGAAGAAAATGAAGAAGAAATCAAAAAAGAAGTCAAAGGAGAGAGCTAAGGAGGAGAAAGCCAAGGGAGAAGTGGTGCCCGGTCCCTCGCTGGAGCAGTGGCACAAGGAGTCACTGGTGGACACAGGACCAGGTAAGGATGGTGCTTCCCTTCCTGGGCCCCCCAGGAGGTGTGTGTACAGTGTTACCCGTAACATCCCAGCAGAGCTGGGTCTGGCTCTTGAGACCTGAAGTGGCCCTTCCTTTGTGTGGTTCATCCCCACACCCCGAGTGCCGCTGGGAAAGCAGCGCAGCTGGTGTCTGCTCAGTGCAGGAGTGGGGCTGTGCCCCCTGAGCAGGGGCTGACCGAGCAGCTCAGCTGTGACCCAGCAGCACAACTCTGACCCAGCAGCTCAGCTCTGACCCACTGCTGCCTTCCCCAGTGTTGACAGATGAGCAGAAATCCCGCATCCAGGCCATGAAGCCCATGACGAAGGAGGAGTGGGACGCCAGGCAGAGCGTCATAAGGAGAGTCGTGGATCCAGAGACAGGGAGAACCAGGTATGAGCCCTGGGGAAAAGGGAGGTGGGGTGGCCATCCCCATCCATGCCCATCCACAGCACTGCAGGGGAGCACTCAGGTCCCCTGCAGCAGCAAAGGCCTGAGCTGATCCCTCGCAGCTCCCTCCTGTCAGACTTCGTGTAACTTGCCTGGGAAGGGACATGTTTAGCCCCAAGTTACTGAGTTGTGCTGAGGCTCTATGAAGGGCACCAGGCTGTGTCCCAGCCAGGAGCTGTGGGATGCAGACACCAGGGCACCCTGCTGCTGGAGGCAGGAGGTTTGTCCCTTGTGCTATGAAGAGTTCAGCTCATCCTTGTTAAATGCAAGTGGGGCAGAACAGGAACCAGAGAGGTGACTGACACCTCCTCAGCTCATTGATTCACCCACTTGCCCTTCAGCTCCAAAGCACTTGTCCCTGGTCAGCACCTGGGTGCAAGTGAGGAGGGAGAGGGGGTGTCCCTTGTGCTTACAGACAGCAAGCAAACCAACGTTCCTTTAGCTGCCAAACAGAAATGCCCCAGTTTTTAATAAACTGCGTCTTCTCAGCAAGCAGAAAACATCATGCTGAAGAGAATTGGGTATGACAAGTCCAGTCTTAAAATAGAAGGCAGCCTGCAGGGCTTGGGGAGGTGTGGAGCAAAGGTCAGTTCCCTCCCAGGCATGTAATGAAGACAATTACATTTCTGTTCACATTTGGAGGTGTGAGCTGCCTCTGGCACTGCTTGGAATTTGCTCAGTAAGATGCTCCTGGGTCTGGCTGCCTTTCAGGCCCAAAGTGGCTCCTGTTTCTGAATGGCTCTGCAGTTTCCTGGGGCACCCAGGACCAGACCTGAACCCTGGGTGAAAAAAGGAAGAGGTTTTGCAGGGGCTGAGGCCACTGCTGGTTGGGGTGGCAGAAGATGCTTTCTTTATAAGTGTTTTCTCCTGCTGTGTGTGTGACCAGCCCTGCAGACAGCTGACAGAGATCCCAGTCCAAGGCAGGGCTGGCTGCCCATGCAGGGAAACACTGATCTCTCCTTGCTGTGGTGTGATGACACGGATCCCACAAGAGCAATGGGAAAATTTTGCTGTGCTCTTTAAGCTTGATTCAGCAAAAAAAAAAAACCCATAATAATCACATAATGCACCTGATCCTGGGCACGTGCCACTGTGAGGGAGCTGCTGGCCACATGCCTGGGCTGGGCACAGCAGCAGCCCACGGGCTGAGGGCCTTTCGAGACTGGCAGGAATTGGCTGGTGCCCCTCACAGCTCATGGCCTTGTGCTTGGCTTCCAGGCTTATCAAAGGAGATGGAGAAGTACTAGAAGAGATTGTGAGCAAGGAGAGACACAAGGAGATTAACAAGGTGAGGGGGAACTGCCCCCAGCACGAGCTGATGGTGGGTAGAAAAGTGCTGTCTGTCTCACCTCCCTGGGGACCCCACTGACTCTAGCAGGGCAACCTGAGCCCTGGCAGCTCTGCAGGGACCCCCATGGGGGGGTGCTGGTGGCCCTTCACCTTGTGCTGTGAGTGCCTGTGTCTCTCCCTGTGCAGCAAGCCACCCGAGGGGACGGGCTGGCCTTCCAGGTGAGGACGGGGATGCTGCAGTGAGAGCTCCACAGCAGCCCCTGCGCTGGGCCCATGCCAGGACGCTCCCCAGGGGCACTTCCAGCTGCGCTGTAAGTTACTGACTGGGAAGGAGAGAGACTTTAATGGATCATCTCTCAAGCAAACAGCTTCTCCCCTCCCTCTCCTGACTGGGGCCATAATGCACTCAAAACTCCTTGCCTTGGTATCTCTTTTGAGGCCAGAGCAGCTCAGCAGCACCCAAGGGACAGGCTCACTGGTGCTGAGCACCTCAAGGTGCTGCAGCCCCTCAGCTCTGGGCTTTGGTGGGCAGGAGCCAACGCTGTGGCCAGGACAGGCCATGTGCTGTGGCTGCAAAATACCCAGCTGGCTGCTGCTTCTTCCCTTCACAGGTTCCTTGCTGGATCTGCAGGCCCCAGGCTCAGCCAGGGCTGCAGCCTCACAGGCCCTTCACACTCACCCACGCTGCTCAGAGAGGAGCAGCCGCGCTGCTGCGTGGCTCTGCTCAGGAGGCAGCTCTGCTCTGTGCCTTCCTGTGCCCACTCTGCTGTGCTCAGGGCCTCCACTCAGCCCTTCTGCAGCTTCATCTCACTGGGAGAGCACTGACCTGGCTTTGCAGAAGGGGGGGGCTTTGCTTTGCTGTCCCTGCATGTCACTCCTGTCCCTTCCCCTCAGCCGAGGCCTCAGGGCTGGGGGGGGGGGGTGGCTCTGGGCTTCTTGATGGGCTGTGAAGAAAAGTCCATAAATCTACAAACTGTAAGGAACAAAAATAAAAGGGCAAACAGGTTAAAGGAGAAGTGGGTTGTGCAGGACTGATCTGTTGTGGAGGGTTTCCAGGCTCTGGCCATTGCTGTAACCCCATTAAAGTGGCCCCCACTCACCTCTTTTGTTCCTAGAGTCTCCCCCCAAAAACAAGCAGACAGAGAAGAGCCTTCCCATTTCTTTAATCTGTGTAACTCACAATGGTACTGTAACACAAAGCACACCCAGGCATTGGAACGATGCACTAACAGCAAGGAGGAGAAGGAAGTTGTACAGAAGGTTTGTCACACACAGGCGAGGTCCGGGGGCCACCCGGCGCCTCCCTCCCTGGGGTGGGTCCCCACACACCCTCTGACCCCTAAAGCCATTTTGTATAAATAAAATATAACATGGTGGGAGTATAAAATTGGACAGTCAACAGGCAGAGAGGGGGCTGAGGAGAGGGAGGAGGGGGGCGGACCGTAAGGCTTCTAGATCTAAGAGTAGATGCAGCAAACGGCAGCGATACCTGAAGAAGGGGCTGCTACAGCAAGCACGGCGGCTGCTGGCGGGGCAGGAGGGGGTCACCCTTTGGCCAAGGGCTGCTCTCAGCTCGTGGATCCCACACACTGCTCGTGTTTTTGGTATTAGAGTTCTGCCTCATCTGACTGAGTGATCTGGCAAAGCCAGGGAAAAAAAAACAAGAAGCAACCCCGAGCCCCAGCAGGAGGGAACACGCGGGCTCCTCTTGCTGTGAAAAGACTTGAAGGGGACAGCGTCAGGTAGAAAGTCTGGGCCCGAGGGTGCTGTAAATACAAAAAGCTGCTCGGTATAAAAAAATCTGGAGCTCCCCAGCACAGTTGGATTCCCATGGGAACGAGTGTTTGAAGCAAGCCCAAGGCCGAGGCAGCGTGTGCAGCGCCGGGGCTGCAATTGTGCTCGCGTGTGAGAGCGGGACGGGGGCTGCCCGAGGAACGGCCACGCCGAGGGCTGCAACACGCTTCACACTCTTTCCTTCCAAAGCAACCGAGTTCCTTTGTACCACAAGAGAAAGGAGGAAGGTCTGTAACCTGACAGTGCCCCTTTAGGAAGGATGGGACGTACATTCATCTTTTATCCCCCACAAACTGCGTCCAAAGAGGTGGAAAGGCATCGGGTCACATGCATTGCTCTCCAAACGGCTCGGAACAAACATTATAAACACAGAGTGAAACTATTGCTATTGTTGTGTGAGTGAGGAGCACGTTGCTCCTGGCTTGGGATAGATGAGGCAGATGGGGGCGGCTGGGGAGAGATGGATGCACACGAGGATGGACTGAACCGCTGGACAAGAGGAAAAACCTGACTGGCTTTTATTTCCTGGTAACTCCCTCCCCCCCTCATCTGGTATTATTGCAGCAAATAAAAGGTCCTGCTCTACGATTGCTTCTCCTGGTTGGATCTGTACAATGGCAACAGATTGGGGGGGTTGGGGGGGAGCAGGGAAAGGACCTGGGTGAGTTTTGAGAGGCTCAAACAAAGGATGAGGACGGAGGTGCGATGATTGTCGGTGTGACGGGTCGGGAGCTGCTCAGCACACGCAGCGGTGGAGAGGTGAGAAGAATATTGCACTTCTGCATCGACAGTTACATTAAACTTGGTCCATAAAATAATTGCTTTGTACATAATGCCTGAAACAAAAAGCTACATTTTTTAAATAGTAATAAACCCTGAAGGTTCCAGTCCCTCCAGACAACATTAGGTATGGTTTTTCTTTTTACCCCTCCCCCCCCTACATAAATAAATAACTTTCAGGTTTATATACCCACTTCTTATGGTGCAACATTTACATTCTCCTGCTTTACACTATCTACACGTAGGAGCCCGCGACGGCCCGGCAGCGCTGGGCCATGTGCAGCTCACACCTTGCTTGTGGAAAGTTGCATTTTGCAAAGGCCATATCCAAAATCTGCGAGAAATGGTGGCGTGGTTTCGGTAACACCACGGGATGGAGCTGTGGCTTGGCTTCCTACTGGGGTGGCAGCTGTTGGGTTGAACGTTCCACTCACAGAAAGCTGGGGACAGTTCACCTTCGCTTCTATGAACCCAGCGAGCTCTGGTAGTACATTCAGAGAGAGCTGAGCCGGCAGAAAGGGAAGTTTCGGTACCAAAAAGTCATCAGATACATTCTGTAATTGAGTCATTATCAAAGACAAGCGGCTGAATGTTTCAGCAGCCAGGCTGCAAGCCGTGGGAGCCGCGCCGGGCAGCGGGCAGCTGGCTTTGGCTGCTCCAGCAGCAGCTCTGCCCCGTCCCTCCTCTGCCTCTGCTGCGACCCTCCAGCGCCACGAGCCCATGGCATCTACCTTGGATGTGTGAGGAGCTGGGATCTGCCTCCCGTGGCCCAGAGCAGCGTTCACAGTGCTGTGTGATCTCAGTGCGGCCGTCCTGCGCTTCGGCTTGAAACAGGTAAGAAAACGGAGCAGCCGGTCTAAAAAAAGCCCGTCGTTATAAAGAAGATCCTCAAAGTAGAAAGTGATATAAAGACAGGGAAGTGTGTGTGTGTAGAGGAAAGCAGGGTTACACGGGGAAGGGCAGCTCCCCAAGACTATAAAATCTCCATGTGAAGAGGCCAAATGGGCTCCCCGAGGGGAATTTCCCTCCACCCCGGGAGGGAGGCACCAGGGCCCTTTGCCTGGCCAGGGCCAGGACTGAGGGGCTTTTTGGCAAGCCCGCGCTCCAGGCACTGTCCTCTGCTGCTGCAGAGTGCTGAGCTCCTGCTCCTGTGCCATGGTGTCACCACAGGCGTGCCAGCAGCAGCAGCCGGCACCCAGCCCTGTGCCAGCACCTCTGCCACACGCCCGGCCTCTGCAGCGCATGAACTGTCAGCTCAGGCACATCCACTGAGAAACACACCAGGAAAATTTAAGATATGGCCTTTTCTGAAGGTTGCCTGACCTCCTTGGCACACTTCCTTCCAGTCTCCTTACTGCTGGAGAAACTTCTGCACAGGTTTTTTTGTCCTTTTTTTGTTGACTATATACATATCTATACGTGTGTGTGCATCTGCATCTGTGTGTATATATGCACACACACAGCCTGGCTTAGCAGTGGTTCATTGCCATGCACTACAGACAGTTGGGTGTAGCTACATGAGATGGTAACAGGTTTCCATTCTAAAAATCATCAGTGCAAAAAAAAAAAAAAAACCAACCCAAACCAATGAGGTTTGAACAGTTCAGTCCCTACAGGTCAAAGAAGCAAGTCTGGTTCCCATGGAAAGCTGCTACTGAACTTGGAGGGAACCTGGGAAGAAGAACATGTCTGGGAGGTGGGTGTTGAGAGAGTCAGACCCTGTATTTGGATGAGAACTGCAATGCAATCTGGCTGCTGAGTGCCTTCAGCTGCTTCCAAGTATACGGTGGGTGCTTTCGGAAAGGATAGATAGTGAGGGTATTTGGAGACTTCCAACAGCAAAATCAAGTGTCTGAGGTTTGTAACAGCTCAAAGGACATCGCTTGTGTTCCTTCTTTAATGGGTCAGTTCCATAAGTAAGAAGTACCAAGAACCAGCCCACTTCCTCGGGTGTGGATCTGCCCAAGGGTGTTCTGCCCCTGCCAACGGCATCCAGAACACCTCGATGCTTTGCCACTGCTCAGACTCCTTCACAAAGCGGCTGAAATTGAAGCTCTTTGTACAGGTAAAGCTTCTGGTCGCTCTGCCTGGCACAGCCCACACAACAAACCCCTCAGCTGGGGCTGTCTCTGCTGGGGAAACAGCCACAGCTCGTGGAGCCCCGAACCCACCCTGCGCCGGCAGCAGCTGAGCACCTCAGTCTGACTCCTGGCACATGCCAGAACAAGTTCCCTGCGCCTCATCCCCTGCTGCTGCGGCCCTGACAGCGCTCGGTCACGCGTTTGGGAGCGATGGCTAAACAAGGCGAGGAGGCACGTATTTACAGTCACTAAACCTGGATAAGAGAAGGAGGCAGGAAAGAGCACAACCTTGACCTGGAGACCTTTTTTCCCCCTGCCCCCCAACAGTTTCCAGCCGTTCCTTGAGCTCGTGCTGCACAAACCTGCCGCTCCCGCCGCCAGGCCTGTGCCTTCCACGTGGGAACCGTCCCGTCTCGTCCCACACCACCGTCCTGTTAGTAAAGTAGCACCATATTTACCCTTGCAGCCCGTTACCGCCGGCCTCATCCCTCTTTCCTTCTGTTTCCTCCTCCGCTGGCTGCAGCTGACAGTCGCTGGCTCTGGCCCCAGCTACTTCTGCCCCAGGAGGCCAGACTCCAGGCGGGAGGCGGCGCTCCGGCCCCAGCAGCCCGTGGCGATGCTCATGCTCCTCTGGCTGCGTTCCCTGTCCCTCTCCTTGTCGCCATCCGACTGGCTCTGGGTGCGCTCGGGGCGGTGGCTGGAGCTGGGGGCCGAAGGCTGAGAGGAGATGGTCCTCAGGAGGTGGTTCCTCTTGCGCAGGAAGTCGGTCTGGCTGGGCAGCCCGAAGCTGCCCTTGCGCAGCGCCATGCGCGTGGTGTTCTTGGCGGGCCGCGCGCGGTGGTTGTACTCCAGCTGGGCCAGGTGGGCTGCGTAGCCCTCTGTGATGAACTGCCAGGCAACAGGGATAAGGGCAGCAGTCAGAGCCACGGGACGTGCTTCCCAGCTCTACGAGGGTTAACGAGGCCAAGGGACGGGTCCTGCCCTTGGGCCACACCAACCCCAGGCAATGCTCCAGGCTTGGGGATGTGTGGCAGGAAACTGCCTGCACCAAATGGGCATGGGGGTGCTCATCAACAGCGGCTGAACAGGAGCCAGCAGCTCTGTGCCCAGATGGGCAAGGGCATCCTGGCCTGTATNCCCTGACAGGAGGCTGCAGGGAGCTGGGGTAGATGGGCCTGGCAGTATGAGATCAATGGTTGGACCTGAGGAGCTTAAAGGTCTTTTTCACCCAAAATGATTCTGTGATTCCCTCATCACCCCAGCAGCCTTTGGCTGTAACAAGTTCTCTGAGGTGATGTACGTGACACAGAACCACCTGGATGTGATGGATCCCGGTACGTGGGGCAGTTCCTGTCCTCTTGGCAAACACTATCCCAGTCACCAGTCCTAAGATGACCAAATTCCCATCACCCTCCCGTGAGAGGCCCCCGGCAGCACCTCCAGGGCTCAGAAAAGCCAGCTCCTACCTGACACTGGCTCTGCAGCTTCTTGGTGGGTCGGCCAACGATGTAGATGTGTGTGGGCGGGAGGCTGATGGAGCTGTACACAGAGATGTCCTTAGTGGACCCGTATGCTGCATGGATCCTCATGTGGAGCTGTGGGGAGGGAAAGCAACACCTTCTCAGAACATATGCACACCCTCTGCTGCTCAACAGCAGGGCTTTAGGGGACTTTTGGGTTTAAAAATAGCATTTGTGGGAATTTTGGGTCAATAACTTCTGTAAGTTCCCAGCTGGATCACACACTGCTGTGCAAAGGGCTAATTAACAGAGCTGGGCATGTCCACAGGCCAGAACAAGAGGAGTAAAACAGCAACATGAACACAGATCTCTGCTTGCTGATCCCACAGCCTTTCCTTGAGGTCTTCACTGCCTACTCAGCACTGGGGGAGAGGTTTGCAACCCTCCCCTCCCTGTACAGGCACCATCTGTTATTCAAGGCTATCCAAGTGCTCAGGATACTGGCAGTTCCTTCACTTGCCAGACAGAGAACACCTTGTTTTATCTGGCTCTTTCTGGAGGCTCTGGGCTGAGTGATGTTAAGACCTCCTTGGGGGTCACACACTTGGGAAGATGCTCTGCAGAGCCTCCCATCAAGGCTGTGTGGTGCAAGGCCATTTCTGCAGCAGCTCCGTGCCCTCCCACGTGTCCTATCCTGCTGGTTACACCACAGGCAGCCTAAATGCCACGAAACAGGTGAAAAAGAAGTGTGCTGTGTGGGCAGGGGAGGCACTGCTGCCTCTGTTTCATTAGGTATTTAGGAGGAGCAGCGATGAAATGGAGCAGTGCAGAGCAGAGATGACAATTTAACAGCGGAGACACTTTTGTGGAGCAATAAAAAGGATGAAAATAAAATGGACAGATTAATCTTGCACTGCAGGTTACATCTCTGCCAAGAGCCTGGTGCTGACAGGGGCAATTGGCCGAGGAGCAGCCTCAGCCCACGCTAGGATCCTCCTCCTGCAGACTCAGCCTTACGTCTGTGATGAGAGATTTGAGGAAGTTGGCCTTGTGCCGCAGCGGGTCGTGCACCAGCCCGTCGCAGAAGGACACGATGCCGTGGGGGAAGTTGTGCTGTGCTAACCACGCCACCACCCGCTGCTTCTGCATGTCAGGGCGGCCCGTCACGTAGATAATGAGGTAGCCGAGGTCTTGCCAGTGCCTACACAGGAAAGTCACAAAGTCAATGGATTGCAGGGCTGGAGTGAAAGAATCAAGGGGATCCCCCAGGCCCTGGGACTGACCTGACCACGTCGACGGCCCCGGCGCGGACTTTGGGGTCACTGCCCATGATGGACACGCTGGCTGCGAAGGAGCCGTCGATGCTGAACACCACAAACTCCGTCCCCTTGGGCAGGACTGTGATGTAGCTGTCAGCATAGGTGTGGTCACCCCTGAAAGGGAGACAGGTGTTTATAAGCATCGAGGCGTTCGGTGTCCTGCGGTGTGCCACAAGCCCAAAGCAGCAGCTGGGTCTGGCCCAAATGCTCTGTAGCGTTGCCACTCGGTTACAGCAGTGACAGGCCTCTGTGTTCAAGCAGGGATGGATGCCTGAGTGTCAGCAACTCAATAAAGTAGCCCCAAAAAACCACTGCTGGATTCACCACTGAGAAGATGCTCCTTCCTTCCCTCTCCAGAGCTCAACACCAACAGTTGGAGCAGAGCTGGAGCCCCTGGGCTGCAAATTATCAGAGTTCTGTCCCTCAAGGACAAGTTTTTGGTCATCACAGAATCACAGAATGGTGGGGGCTGGAAGGGCCCTGCAGAGCACATCCAGCCCAAACCCTGCTCAAGCAGGTTCCCCTCAATCAGGGGACACAAGAACGTGTCCAAGTGGGTTTGGAAACCTCCCGAGAAGGAGCCTCCACACCTTCTTTGGTACTTGTAAGTGTTGACAAGATGCCTCCTCGGTCTGACAGCCTTTCCTCAAAAGGAAGATGCTCCAGTCCCCTGAGCATCTTGGTGGCCCTGTGCTGGCCTCTCTGCAGAAGTTCCCTGTCCCTCTTGAGCTGGGGAGCTCAGAGCTGGACACAGCACTCTAAAATAAACCCAGTTGTGCAGTTTTGCAGGTGACAGCAAGGCCACAGGTCTGTGGTACAGAAGGCCTGTTCCTGCAATGGGAGCTCAGTTAACAATGCTGCTGCTGATGCAGGAGTCAGAAATGTGGATCTTCCCGTACAGCTGTAGAGTAGAAATGGCTTTGTCCCTGTTACTGGGAAGCCAGGCTCAGAAACCACCCAAAAAGCAGAGCTGCTCTGCAAGGAGGAACCATATTTTAGACATTAAATTCCTTTTTTGTCCCTCTTGCAAACTTTTCCACAGAGAGGGTTGTTAAGAACTGGAACAGGCTGCCCAGGGAGCTGGAGGAGCCCCCAGCACTGGAGGGATCCCAAAGCTGTGGGGCTGAGGTGCTGAGGGCCAGGGGTTAGTGGTGGGCTGGGCAGGGCGAGGGGAGGGCTGGGACTGCAGCAGCTTCAAAGGCCTTTTCCAACTGCAATGATTCTGTGACAAGCCCCGACAGCTCAGGGGACCTCACCTGACCACCATCTTGACAGGGTAGACGCCGATGCCCAGGCGCCGGTGCTCGGGGATGACGTAGGAGATGCGGCCGCTGCTGTTGCTGATCTCCGTGTCAAAGTAAACCCACTCTCCTGAGGGTGGCTGGGTCATGATGTGAATGTCCACCTGGCATGACAGCAAGGCTGGGTCAGCAACAGCAGCACAGACACACAGGGGTAAAACAGGCCAAGCGTGGGGACCTTCCAGCCACAGCCCTGTGACGGCAGCAGGGCCGGGTCCGGTGTCCGCTCTCTGCACTTCACAGATCAGAGCTGGGAAGTGCCCACACATCAGGCTGCTGGAATGAAACCCAGCCTGGCTGGTGAAGACCTCCATGACGAATGTTGCTCCTGGCACGAGGCACCACACAAGCCTGAACAAGGGGAATGTGGACAAGGAGGAAGGGTAACAAACCCTGTCAGGGACCAAGGGAGCACCCACCAGCCCCAGCTGACCCTGAGCCCCCCACTTTTCAGCACATGGTGCCTGACCCCCGTAGCAGCCACTGTACCTTTTCTCCTGTGAGTGTGACCATGTCTAAGGGACCATACATGAACCTTCCAGTTAAGGTCTGGGGCCCATCCTCATTAGCAATGGTGTCGTTTATCCTGTGGTTGGCTGTGACGTTCTGCACGAGTCAGGAGGGAAGGGAAGGAGAAAGGAAAGAAGAAAGTTTGCAGCAATGGACAGCCTCAGAGGGAAACACCAAACCTAACCCAACAAATTGGAGTGTGGGTTTCTCTGTACCATTCCCCCCACACCACTCTACCCACAGCTCTCAGTTGCAGAGAAGAATTTGCCCTGCCGCAGAGGTGAGACTGTGCCTCTCACCCACAGGGTGGGGTGCAGTTCTGACACTGCCTATTAACTCTTACACTTGAGATTTAAGAGGCAATACAAACAGCTGCCAGAGAAATTTGCTGACACTGTTTAGCTCCAGCAGACAATTGCACTCTTTCAGGAATCAGAGACAGTTCCTGGGAGCAAAGGGAACTGAGCAGAGAATTTGCATTACTAGACTTTGAAAGACATTCAGTCCTTTTCTCTGCCCCACAGTCAACATTTTCTGTGTTTTCCACAGAGGAGACCTTGCTGGTACAGATAGAATCACAGAATCATTTTGGTTGGACAAGCCTTTTAAGCTCCTGGAGTCCCAGCCCTCCCCTCACACTGCCTAGCCCACCAGTGACCCATGGCCCTCAGCACCTCAGCTCCATCATCTTTCAGGTGGCTCTTTCACAGCTGCAGGGGTAAGAGATGATCACCAACATATACCAGCAACACAACCCTCTGCCTGTGCCATGGACAGACTCAGCTGTGCCCGTGTTGGCTGTGTCAGTGCCATTCTTACAGCCCCAAATCAATCCCCCTCTACATATCACTCCCTCCCAGCCCCCAAACCACCCTCACCCGCAGCTTCACGTGTGTCCTCTTGCGGAGCCACTTCTCACGGGGTTTGGAAGGGGTGAAGACAGACACCTCCTTCCCATCCAGCTCCAAAACACTCGAGTTCTCATGCCTCATCACCTGTGGGAGGACAGAGCCCATGCAGAACTCAGTCACCTGTGTGGTGACACCCTCTTCTCTTGCCCATGCTGTTCTGCAGCTCCTGAGCCAGGGCAATGCCTGGACAGAGGCAGCCTCAGTTTGACTACTGGCTGTTTGGCTTGTCAGCTTGCAGGTTTTTCCAGGCTGTTCCCTTAATTGCAAGGACAAGTGGTCTCTTCTGAATTAGCAAAGCTTGTGGCCAGCACTGACTCAATCCTGGCTGGGAGGCAGGTCATTTAGATTGTGAAGAGGCACAAAACCGATTTAAACAGAGCAGGACAAGCTCTGCACTGAGATACCTGCCCTTCCTCCAGGCACTCGTTAGCCTGTTTCTTCAGTGGAACATATTGTCACTGTTGTGACTGTTCCCCCTTGTGCACAATTATGGGCTTGCCTGTCTCTGGCTCTCCCTTCAGCCCCATTAGGTTGAGTTGGATGCAGGGCTGTGGGTTTCACAGCAGCTGATCCAGAAAGGTGTGTGCAAGCAGAGATGTCTCCCTGAGCTTGATACAGCCTGGGAAGAAAGGATTTCAAGGATCTCATTGTATTATGGCTCAGCTGCCACCAGCACTGCCATCTCTGTTATTTATGGGTCCCAGAGTACTTGGAAGATAGCACTGAAAGAAAGTTTGCAAACAGAATCATAAATAATTGAGAGCTGCAGTCGAGGAGAGCAGGGATGGCTTAACAGCAGAGCTCCCACAAAGCAAACCCCAGCACCAAAGTGGGCAGCACAATCCACAGACTTGCTTTTAGCTTTGTTTTCTTCCAGTTCCACACTCTAAGTGTTGTTCCTTGGAGGGCTCACACTTTGCAAGGAAAAGAATTCCCCCTCAATTCCAAGGAACTGGAAGAAAAACGCTTGTTTTAGGAAAATCACATTTTAAACAGTAAATTTCCATCTCAGGCCAAATGTAATGTTGATCGAATCTGAGATGTCAAGACCCCAGACACCAGCACCTGGCTCCAGGAAAAATGCTTTGTACTGGAGGAATGAGAACTAAACCCCAGTGCAGTGATTGTGGTCTGAGCTCCTAGAGGAAACCACAACAACTTCAAAAGCCAAAAGGGAGAATCCAGCTCTGCCTGTCAACTCATGCCAAATCCATGCAAAACTTCTTCTCTGGTTTGACTGTACTTGGTGCTGTTTTTATTGGTACATTGATAAGTTTCCCTTAAGTTTCAGACTTGAGATCCAAAGTCACACACGTAGAGAAGAGCTCACTTCAAAAAACAAGTGGCACTGATAGGAAACAGCACTGGGCTCACTCCATGGCTCCCTGGTGAAGCTATGTGAAACCTCCAATGGGAAAACCCAAACCCCCAACTAACCTGACAGCACACTTGGTGCAGTTTGATGAGGAACAAAAAGGAGGGGGAAGGAAATGGATCTGCAGTGGGAAAAGGTGTTTTTTTCCATCTCTACGTGTCAAGAAAAGTTATGGAAGGTGATGTGGGAAAAACAAAGAGCACAAATATTTTTCAGTTCAAGAGAGATGAGGGGAGGGAGGACAACTGTACCTGTCTCAGCAGGAAGGACACAACATCTGTGGACTCCCAGTAGCTGGCATGAAAGAGATGTGGCAAAGCGACCGTGGGGAAAGCCGTCAGGGCATCGGGGCAGTAGAGAGCGTAGTCGATCCTTTTGGTTCCCCACCACTTGGCAGCAACTAGAAGCAAAAGAGTTGTTTAGACAAAGGGAGTTCACAGGCACAGCCTCCATCACAAATGGTATTTCAAGGCTCTGGCTCCTCACTCCAGGTATGCCAGGAGGTTGCTCCCTGGCTGGTTGCACTGATAAGAGGGAACAACTGACCCAGGGCTCAGCGGTTGCTCAAACCAAGGAGGGAACACACAGGAGCACCAGCACTTGAGCTCTCCTTAATTCCAGCAAATAGGAAGGCACTAGAGGGCAGGAGTTAATTGGAATCCATGTGTCAAAACACAAGGCAGAAACACATCCCCTTGGAGCTGTGGGAGGAAGGATGTGTGTGCTCTGCCCACCACGGTCCATGCCCAGGCATCTTCAGCCCTGCTTCCCACTCCTTCAGCTTGCACCAAGGAACAGCATCCACATGTCAGCCACACTACAGAGGATATGAATACTGGGAGCCCATGTGAGATGCTGAAAGGCATCACAAGGCAGTGTACATGGCATGTGCTGCTGGGACTGCCAGTCCCTGACAAGTCCTTGCTGCCCTCCTGGGCTACTGTGCTGCAGGCAGAGATATCCAGCCCAGCCTTCCAGGAGCAAAACCTCTGCAGTTGCCAACAAGGAAAGTATCTGACTTCAGTTTCAGCAGAGACTGAGAACATACTGGGATTTTGAGTGGGCAATGACACAGACAATGCAGAAGTTTGTACCTCAGGGAGTCAACAACTGGCACCCAAGTGACAAACAGCCACTGCTCAGCCATGGGGCACCACCACACTCCCACGTTGCCCCCAGCTCCACCCACACACACACAACTTTTCTAATTATCAATGAGCATGTCTCAGCCCAAAGCCTCAGATCCCAAAGGCATAGGCTGCTTTCCAAGCAGTGAAGAGTCCTCAGCCCCTGTGTGCTGCACCCTGGAAAAGCAGCAATGGGAATAGAAGATGGATCAGATCCAGTGAGCATGAGGAAGAGCTGTGTTTTATGCAGCTTGCAAGCTGGGGCTTTGACAAAGGTTTTCTCAAGCTTGATTTCACTCTGTAGCAATGTTATCTTTCTATGGACTTCCAGGAAGGCTGCCAGGTATAAGGTATGATCCACCAAACCCCTCTTGTTAAGGGAAATCTAGCTGGTGATGAGCACAGATGCTGCACTGAAAAATGGACCCACCAGCTCCTTCCAGAGACCTGCCACAAAGCTCCCACCGTGGCAACATGCAGAGAGTTACAGCACCAGCACATCCTTGTGCCCCAGCTCTGCTGAGTGCTCAGGCCACCCTCATGCTAATGGTTCTTGCTTTTCTGAAGGGCCATGGGAAGGAAGAGAAGGCCGTTGATGGACCAACGTGGCCCTTCTAGAGCACAAAGGCACCTCCTCACAGCCATTTCTGACTCCCTGTCTTCCAAACTGGCAGCTCCGAGTCATGTCTCAACCTTTCATGGCTCATGCAAATCCCCAGCTTGGGTAATTTGAGATTCTCTATAGAGAGCAGACAGGATTTACTCATCCATGCTCAAAAGACAGTGGTGGAGGCAGAAGCGTTGTCCCCACAGCTCTGCCCAGAAGAACTCCTGCTCTTGCCAAGTTGTTAGCTGTGTTATGATGGATCTTCAGAGCAAAGTGACAGAATTGCTTGTTAAAATGCAAGTCAAGAAGTTGCAAGTGCCTCAGTGAAAAGTGCACAGATCTGCTGTGAAGTTCTGTGGCTGAATGAGAGAGGAGGCCGACCAGAGTGGATTTATCCAGAATACCTGTCTTGATGTCCAGGTCGGGTATCCGATGAGCATAGGCTGCAGCCTGATTCCAGGGCCCTTTGAGCTTTCTTCCCTTGGGAGGGATTTCATGTTTATGCTGCCTATGCCTCTTAGATGAGCTTTGGGTAGGGGATTTGTGAGGGAGGGCGAGTAGGGACAGAAGGCTAAGGCCTCTGCAATGATTTAGGTGGTGTTTGGTTTCTAAAAGGAAAAAATAAAATACATCAAAACCAAGCAGAAAACACACTCATGGCACACACATGCTGCAGGCAACAGGGCTCTCATCTTCCACACAGTCACAGTGCAAGGGAAGCTGCACCCTACGGAGGGCTCCTGGAGGCAGAGCCATGGTTTTGCAGAGCCCCTCTTGTCTCCTTCTGTCCCTCCTTGAGGGAGAAGCACCGACTGCATCCAACCCTCAGTACCATGGCCTCAAGTGACCACCCCGATAACGAAGTCAAGCACACAAGCTGCAAAGCCAGAGCTCAGAGGAGATGTCAAGGGGCTGCCCCAGCCCTTGGGACAGGCTGTGGATGTGTCAGGGCAGCTGCAGGGCCTGCGCTGCTGCCACGGCTCTTCTCCGAGCTCAGGAACAGGCTGTGAAGTGTGTGGAGGAATACATGACACAAACCAGAAGGTGGGGAAAGCAAAGAGAGAGGAGTGCTGTGTGCGCCTGATCCCAGCTTGCAGAGGCAGGATCTCTCCGTGCTATCACAGGGCGGTCAGGCATCACCCTGGTGTAAAACAAACCACTGCTGCCCCCTGAGCTCAGCACCTCCCCGTGGGTGTGTAACCAGCACAAAACAAACACCTTCCTGCCCCAGGAGCCTCCTTCCCAAGCACATTAACATTTAGCAAGTGCTTGGCAAGATGTCTTACCAGGACAAATACAAGAACGCACATGAGGAGCTCTTGGATGTGCTTTGGGAAAGAACAACTCATTTGTCAGAGCACAGGTAGTTTGTTCCTGCTGCTGAGCGTTGCCTCAAACCAGGCAAGAAGTTACAGCAGCTCCTGACCAGCACCCACAGACTTTCCAGCCTCAGGGAGCATTAACTTTGGCAATTAGGAAGTGAATCCTCCATAACCCTGTAGGCTAATGTGCCAAGAATGGAGCATCTCTCAACTTTTGGCACCTGCCGAGACAAGAGCTTGGGATGAAGGGTATTTGGTGTGGGGTGTTTTTTTGGTTGGTTTTTGGTTTTAAATTGATATGGTTTTCAGCCTTTTTCAGTCTGAGTTAAGAGGTCCCTAAGGACACAGACTGTTAGTCTCATACCTCAGCTGAAATGAAGAAGGGCTGAGCTGTTAATAAGAGGCTGTTGTTCTCTGCTGTGTCAGCTGGGAAGTTATATAGGCCTTGGGAAAAGTAACAAATACACAATCTCTTTCATTGCTCGTTCAGCTCTGGAATATGGGTCATAACTGTCTGATTGAGCTGCCCTGTGGGTTACAGAAGAGATGAGTTTCTAAGGCAATGTAAGAAATAACCCAAACTCGTTCTTCCTTATCAGTTAGAGGGGCTTTCTCACCCCTCTCTTTTGGGATCACATTTGAGTGCTCTGTGTTGAGCCACATGCATATCGCGCATTTTCAGTCTAGCTGTGCTGATCTCTACCAGTTCTGCAGGATTTCTCAACAGCAGCACAGGAACATCCCTGTGGACCAACCCTCACCATGCACAGCAGCCACATCGTGCTCAGAGCTTATCAACTGTTACTCCACTCCAACAGCTCATCACCAGCACTGTCCAACATGCACAGCACAGCAGGGACCCCTATGTTGGAATCAAGTACAGCATCTGTTCCTCCAAGGGAAACGGTAACATGTGGCATTGAGTAGGGTAGAACCAGGTGAAGGTGGAATGATTCCAACTTCTTTTCTTTGGTTATCAATGGAAAGTAGAACCCCAGACAGACAGACAGAGAGAAGCTGCGTGGCTCTGGCGCTGGGACAGCGGCGTGGCAGCGAGGGGAAGTCTCAGAGGGGGTGAAACACTTACTGTTGGCTATGTTGGAAGCAGTGTAACTGTCTGCCATTCCTGAGACCTGGCTGGCAATGCTGATCTCACTGGCTCTCCGGAAGCCCCTGAACTGAGGGGCTGAAATGGGGGTGGACAGGGACGAGCTTTCCATGAAGACGGCACCATGAGACTGAACAACATCTGCTACAAAGTTGAAACAGGGAAATCAAAATATTAGACCAACAGACAAGAGGCTGGGCAAGATGAACTCAAGGGGAGGAAAGAGGCAAACAAGGCTGCAAAAACCTTTCAGAACTGATTGGAATGAAAAAAAAAAAACCAACAACCACCACAAAACTCATTTCATCGAAGCTCTGGTTGGAAAAGAAAGCGAACGGCACAGCAGGCAGAGACGTGTGGCTGCAGGAGCAGTCTTTGAGAGAAGCAAAAGAAGGAGCTCAAGAACCAAATCCAAAACCCCAAAGAAAAAAAATCCAAGCAGGCTGATTGGAAGCAGCAAGAAGCACGTGTCACACACACAGATGTGAATATACGCAACTTGATACATTCACATGGAGACAAGATGGCCAAGGGAAGGAGAAGAACAGGAAAACAACCTTAGGAAGGGGGTAACGTTTGTTTTCTTGAAACACTTAAATGAACATCTCCAAGATTAGAAGCATTAATGCAAAAAAACCCACAACCCATCCTCCTAAAACAACCCCAAGAAAACATTTTCATCCCTGGCAGGGACTAAATTTGAACTTGTGTTTTATTGTTGATGGATACAGGCAACACTAGTTAAACTGAAGTAAGGGCTATGGAAAGAAAGGAGTCTGGTGCTGAGCACTTACATCTCCCATCAGTGCTGGTGGGTCAGACACCAATTGGTCTCTGTGAAAACAGAGCTGCTTTTGTACAATGTGCAAGTCTGGATTTCATAGATCCCAAGCTGAGGTTTACCAAGTGTGGCCTAACCCTTTAGTACATAAATACAGAAAAGGAGGGTTTTGAGTCATGCTCACATGGACCTTATACATGTACTGGAGGGAAATGGGCCTAAAATGTTCAGGACTGGCCAACTGAGAGGTGCTGAAAGTCATAATTAAATCTGTGTGTTTCAGTTTTCTCCCTCCAACAGTGGCAAGAGCACCCACTCCTCTCTGGATGCCACACAGCCAAATTGTCTGTGGGATATTCTAAGACTCTGCACTGCAGAGGGTTTGGAATGCCAATACCAAGTACTTCACAGCAGGCAGCACCAGTACCACAGTAACGTGCAAAAATAAAGCTACTTACTATGGTTTTAACGTTGCCCACCTCTGCTGTACCTGAGGAGCAGCATCTGAACTCTATTCCCAAGCATCAGACAGAGCCCAGCCAGGTAGCTGATGCCACAGGGGAACCTGAGTACATTATTCCCACACAACAGCATCCTCTGCCTATTTCAGCCAGTTTAGATAACCTTGGAATTCATCCCAGTGTGTGGCTGACACAGGGTGTTGTTTTGGCAACTGGTTTATTTTAACATCGATCTTTCTAGCTTGGGGTTACTGATTTGCTTCCTCTGAGCTCTCAGTTCGCAGCAGCAGTGTCTGTGCCCACACAAATCCTGCTGCAGCAGAGGGAAAGAGAATGTATGAAGCAGAAAATGTGTAGCTAAGTGTCAGTAAAAGAGTTTTGCTCTCTGCAGGGAAAATCAGGCCACAAGCTGCTCTGTGTAAAAGCTTCGTGGACTGCAACATCTGAGCCTTAGCAGGAGCCTGACCTGATGAGGAGCTGCACACACTGCCCACGTTGTGCCTGAAAGGTCATTAACAGCATCACTTTCTCAGCACTTTCCTCCTCTTTTCACATTGCCTTGAGCTGCTGGCTGCCACCAGTATCCACAACTCAGCCAGCCCCACCAGGCCAGTGCAGCTTTCTTACTGCAGCACAAGCAAGAGGAGACAATTCAAGCAGAGGCTGTGCTTGGAGAACATGAACCAAGCCAGGAGCTGTGTTCAGCCCCACAAAAGTCTCAAGGGCCTCATTCTCACTGTTGCATAACTTGTGACAACCCTCTCATCTCTTCCCCTGTTACCCCTTCCTCTCCTTTCCCTTGCCTGTACAGACTGTGAGATCTTTCTCTGCTTAGGCACTCATCAAAGGGGTGTCCCACCACAGCTGTCACTCAGATGACCATCAGCTTCCCTGAACCTGGGCAGAAGCAAGAAAAGGTTTGCCTTGATCTGTGCTCAGAAAGATGCTACGTTCAGGTTTAACACTCACCTACCAGTGAAGCCTGAACTACTACTTCTCCCTGAAAAAAAAACCATCTGTGGCTCAAATTAGGAAGCAGCTGGAAGAGCCACTGGAGAGTGCTACAGCAGTGCTACAGAGGAGAAATGGCTGGGCCAAACCTGGTGCTGCCTGGCTTGATCTTGGCTCTGGCTCCATGAGCATGGCTTCATTCAATTCTGCTTCAATTTTTATCTCCTTTTTCAAGAATCCGGAAAGTGGATAAAGGAAGAAACAGTGACGTTTGCACTTGCTCCTTTCAGCCAAGTCTTGCTCTCCTGAGTCTGGATAAGGATTTTTTAGTACAACGAGTTTGAAACAAAAACATCCAACCTCAACAGCTGTTCCAACACCATCCTAGCTAGTGTCACCAGAGGAGTGATTTCCACTCCAATAAAAGCCTGAACTGTTCCAACATTACTGAACTTGAGCAGTTTACTACTGTCCACATTGGTGGCAGGAGTCTGCTCTGCAGGGGACAAAGTGCTGCCCCTCAGTAGCACTGCTGTGCTCCATTCCCCACAGGTTACTCTCATGTTTCTCCCTTTTCCCAAGCTACACACCCTCTGTCCCTGAAAAAGGACAGTTTCTAAGAAGAAAACAAGGGTGAGGAAAAGGCAGGGCAGGAAGCATGGACAGAGAACCTTCTGCTCCTTCAGCCAAGTTTCCTCGACCTCAAAGCTACAGTGACTTCCAGCTAAAACCATGGCATCTGACCTGCAGAATAAACCCCAAAACCTAACAACATATTTCTTAAACTCTTTATATTCTTTGCTCCTAAATCCTTGTGCAGCATCACTCTTGACATTCTGAAACCAAGGGGGCTTTCTTGGGGAGTGAGGTGACCAGGGTGGGATGTCACAGATGCTGCCACACAGGGACAGACCCCAGCACCTGTAACTGCTCCTGAAGGGACCACTCTAAAGCCTTCTGCACCACAGGGGTGGCATCCCCAGCCACAGATCTGGCAATGACAAATATTTTCCAGGTGCCAGGCTCAGTGGTAGGAACACTTTCATCAAGATGAGCTGTTCCCTTCACGTCACTAGGTAAGGTCAGAGATGTCCCTGGTTTATTGCACTGGCTGAAGTGTACTCTGTACCATGGCTGAAGACAGACTTGATCAGAGTAAGAGAGCTTCCGCAAGGGGAGATCTGGCTCAAGCAGTGCCCTGAGCACCCTCTCTCCCAGCAAAGGACCTGCTGCTGCTTGAGCTGCAGCACACGTTGGGCCAATGCCATGACCTGAGATTTAACTGCACTTCCACAACAAGGGGCATCAGAAAAGTCACTTTTTGTTTGCCTACCCATGGATCTGTAATACTCATTTCAGTCTTGTGCCTTTGCACTCACGGACTCGTTTGTCAGTGTTCTTACTAATTGTTTCCCACTAAGTGAAGTGCACTGGGCTGTCCTGCTGATGTACTGCTGCCACTGTGTTCAGTGCTTGGGGTGTGTGAATGGCAGATTTCAATATGTGCTATTTGCAGGTCAAGCTGGGGCACTGGAGCAGGAAATATTGAGTGCAATAAAATAGAGAATAGATCAAGTTCAATAAAAGTAAAAATTAAAAACTAGAAAGAAGCCAGGCAGCTGCTGGGCACAGGCAGGCCCTGGTGGCACTGCACTCACTGCTTACTGCTGAGGACTCTGCAGCCACTACCCTGACATCAAGAGCAACAGAAAGCCTGTGCTGTCGAGTAAGTTTTTATGCTTGTGTAAATCTCCCACAGTCCAGTGGCTGAACTGGGGCTCAGCACTTGCTACAGTCAAGTCAAGCACTGCCTGGCCATCCTGTGTGCTCTTGACACACAAGGTAAAGAGCAGAGAAGCTTCTAAAAGCTCTGTCCTGACAGCAGGAAATCTCAGATGACAGCTAAATGGCATTTCATCAGCGACCTCCAAAGTGATTAATTAATAGTACCAGATCCTTTCCCCTCTGCTTTGTTACAGCGCATCACTGCACAGGCAATGTGGCAAGTGTACACCTAAAAATCACCTCCATCTTCAAAAGAAAGAGAGAGACTGTCTGGAATAGTCAGCAACGTTGCCATCCTGTGTGACCACAAAACCTGGACTGAGTGTAAGCAACAAGGGTCAGTTTGTTAAAGACAACAAGGCAGCAGAACCAAACTCTCAATGCAAAACACTGACAAAGGAGTGAGAAGGGGCAGGTGAGACACACGGGGAGGAAACAAGTAAAACAAAGTCACATCTCATTAAAATCACAGACGAAGCACCAGCCACAACCAGAACAAATGAGGCCATGCAGCACTTCTGGTGGAAAACAAGGCAAAACAAATGCATCAAACTTGGCTTTTAAGGCAGAAATGGAGAAATTAATTTCAAGAAGCCACCAGGTACAGTCACCTCAGGGTCTGAAAGCCTCAGGAGCTGTGTTCAGCACAGCCACACGCAGTGTCCAAACACACAGCGCTCAAAGATACAACATCTCTTCTGACACAGACATTGATTAGGCTCCTGGCCATGGTGCAGCGTGGCTGACTGCTGGGGAGCCACACACTGCAGACAGCCCTGCCCCAGGGGATCCTGCACAAGAGCAGGGCCATCCAGGGACTCTGTCTTTCTGAGCCAAAGTCTCTTTTCCAGCAGCAGAGCCACCACAGATGGAAGAAAAGTAAGTATGTGGTAGCAGTGTGTCCTGGAACAACATCAGAATGAGGCAGTTTGTGATCCCACCTCCTTTTCAGGGTGAGTCTCCCAGACCCAAACAGCTTTTCCTGTGGCACAGCCTGAGACACAGCGTGAAGATTTCAACTCCAGGAGGCAACGGTACGATCTCCAAAAAGCACCCAAGTACCCAACACCACAGACAATACAAAAGTGTAAGATTACACACACTCAGCAAAACCAGCACTTTTATTGGAAACATCTTGCCAATTCAGTACAGGAACAGGGATACTTGTTTCCATGAAGCTGTCCTGGTGCTGGAGAGCACCCAGAGCACTACTGTCCATGAGGAGGATGGGATTGTTCTGGATTGTCTCAACTAGAAGCAGATGGGGAAAAAAAACAAAACAGAAGGACAAAGAACAACAGAGATGTGGCCACAAAGTGTTAACATACAAACAGTTACATCTGAGCACTTCAACTATGAGTCTTCAACGAAAATGCAACCTTTAAATCCAGTAAAAGAAACCAAACGTGGGTGACTTTCCAAATAGGCTGCCATCAGAGAGATTATCTGGTAGCAAAGGAGAGCACAGTGATGGCATTTCAACAACAAAAGGAAGGGAGTCCTCTGAACCTGCTTCTCCAAGAGCCAAATCCATAAATACCCAGCAGATCCAGACAAATCTTTTTACCATGAGAGGGAAAAAAACCCAGTAAGCTGTAAGGAGAGACTGACTTGAATCAGACCCACAGCCCACACAGTGCAAAGCACAGGAGTGAGTAGGGATGTGAATTTGATTTCATTTCATTCTGCCAGTTGGTTGTAACAGAACAGGGACCCAATGATTAGTACAGATGGGAAAATGAGAAAAGTCTAAGAAGCTTTCTGAACCATGGACTTGATGAAAACCAGCTCTCTGCAGGAGGAAAGATGCACAAGCAGTGTTACAGAAGGTTTTGTACATAACTAATTATAGTTTGAGCACCTGAATTTTACGTGATCTCCAAATCATACAGCTTAATTACAGCAGCAATTAACTTCTCTGGAGAGCCCTACAGCGAACACTAACTTCAGTAGTGGCTTTGCAAATCACAACACTGAAATCCTGACTCTAATGGAAAGGAATAGACTGTTACTTTATGCTAAGCAAGTGAAAACGCTTTGTCTTACATGAGAAGAGAACTCAAAGCTGCTTTTCTGTCAGACTTATTCATCAAGGCAGAGCAGCACCTCTTAAAATAACAAGGCTCAAACCTGGAGAGTGTTTCAAAAACCACTCTACTCTCCTTATAGTTGAGCTAATTGCTGCTTAACTCCTCTCCACTCATAGCAAGTGTCTCTCTAAACACAGCCAACTCAAAGGCCTAGGGAGGCAACAGCAAATAAGATCCCTGCTGTTGTACAGAACGATAACCAGGACACAGGTTGCTCAGGAGGCTTCTCCCTCTGGTTTCAGTGAGAATAAGGGCTTTGAAATGCATTTAAGAAGAAGAAGACAAGATGTTGAGGATTTTTGTTTTTAAGAAGCCACTTGAACCTGATACCTAGAATACACGCAAGAAACAAACTGCTTTTCAAGTTGCTATAGATTCCCCAAACTGTTGTAACAGGATGGGGTACAAATGCAATTGTGGGTGGATCCATTTTTAAAACATGTTGCAAAAAGATGTTTGCTAAATTTGACAAGTGAGTGGGGCCTGCAGAAAGTATTTTATTCACTTTATTAAACATGGGGTTTAGCTGATGCCGATTTAACAAATCAGACCTCCAGATTCAGCAATTACAACACAACCTTTAAAGAAACTGATACACAGGAGATTGCTGCTTTGGGCTCTCAAATTAAAAATTATGCAGAGTATCACCAGAATTATTCAGCTCTAGACACATATTCCTCTTCATTTAGTCTTGCATGTTTCAAATATTAAACAAATGGAAATCTACTGGAGCTCTAGGGAAAAAAACCCACCACCAAATCCCAATCTTTCTAGCTGGTGGCTCTGATATTCCACTCTGCTTTGCCAACATGATTTCTCATGTGCTGTTCAGTTTTACAGTAGTGACTCACTTGCGATGTTGACTTTAAGTAGCCACTGACTAACAACCTCTATGAGGGAAAAATAATAGTGTAATTGCTTTTCCTGCCCCAAAGTCCTGACTCTGCAGGGAACCAAAGGCTTTAGGTGAAACAGAAAGCTCAAATTTAGTTCTGCACAGTGGTAAGCTTCTCTGAGAGCTCCTTGCAATGAGAGCCTGCCCTGAAATGGCAACAGACCATGAGAGTCTCAGCACAGAAGTGAGGTGAAGATGGTAGGAAATAGAATTTCTTTTATTAGATCAACTGCAAGAGCATTGATGTAATGGGAGCTGAGGCAGGGCATGGTCAGGACACAGTTGTTTCAAATGCAACCCAGTAAGACAAAAGGGCATGCACATAGCCACTTCAGACTTTGCTACTGCTGCAACTGGGGGAGAGCAAGTGGTCATTGATGGCAAAGGAATCCTATGTATCCTAGGAGGACAAAGGATATCACTGGCAAGGTGGCAAGAGCCAGGCACAGTCACCAGCCTACTGATCTGCTGTAGCCTGTCCCATAAAAAAGCACAGGTTACGACCGAGCCAATCACCTCACTGCCTCACTGGTGACTCTGCTCTTCCCAGTCTGCATTGGCCCTCCAAACCTTAAAGTTCTACACTCTGCCAAGTTAATCATGTTTTACTCAGCCTCAGTCATAAGCACCAGCTTGGGTGTAAAGCAGAGACCTTCACAGAGAGGCCACCACGTCATGACTCTCAGCAGCTGATGGCCTGTGTGTGACAAGTGAAGGGAGTACGTGTCACAAGGCCCTGCTTTTGTTTTCCGGTAAGTTGGAAATAAGGCTAACATGAGGCCAGTTCTCTCTCTTGTAATTGCCAATTGCTTTGGTAATTTCATGTCACGTGTGGATACAACCCTTTGGAGAGTTAGTGTGGATCCCAAGTGACTTACCCAGAACAGCGGAGTTGCCGTCACCCAGCGGGAACCTCTGGTAACGGGGAATATTAAAGGGTGGCAAAAGGTAGAACTTCCTCTCCAAAAGAGGTTCGAGGCGTGAAGCAGATGGGTCTGCAGGGTGGAACAGGTTATAGACCTGCTGACAAGCTGGTCTGAGCTGAAAGACTAAAAAGATGAAGAAAAAAAACCCCTGAATTATCAAAAGGTTATTTGTTAGGATATTGTAAATATCTGTCTGGTGGGTTAAAAACAAAAGTGCTAAAGATTTATTATCTCCCTCCTTTTCCAGCTCAGTCCATTGAAACAATGTGTTACCGTATTTATAGACTCAAGTGCTGTCCAGTATTTGTAAATGTTTAGAAGAACATTTGAAGTAAATTGTATGATGAGGACTGGCTACAGCACAGTCATCTACCTCCCCTCCAGTGCAATAAACATTCTGTATCAGTGTTTGAGGTTTTATCAGTTTGCCTCATCGAATTGCTGCCTTTGTAGCAGAAGGTGCTTACATCACCCACTAACTGAGCCCAGCAGTTTACCATCAGGACTTACTGTCAAGAGCTGGAATGACAGTTTTTCGCAGTGCAAGAACCAGACCCAGGGGAGAACCGAAGAGGAAGAAGTCAGTGATCTCAAATTCAAACTTGCCAATATTTCCTCCATCCAACATAGTAGAGCTGCTAGATCTCCTGGATCCTGGGTCATTTCTCAGGACACTAGAATGTAAACTGGGACAAGAGCAGAAAACAAAGTCAATCTTTTATTCACGCTGTGTTTTCCTAATTGAAGGCTGCATTAGTGATTGACAGTGAACATAATTCCTGTCTCTTTAGAGAAGGAACTGTGCCAATCAACCCACCACGCCTCACTGGTTTTTCTGGCCAGTAAAACATCCCCCCAAACAATTACCCCATTGGCCAGTAAAACATCCCCCCAAACAATTACCCCATTGCATTGGCATAATTTAGAGTGTACAAACCAAAGCTTCGAGTGGAATAATTTGCACACTCCTGTCTCCTCAAAATGTCTTTTCTTTGAGGAGTCAAAGTCCTGGTTGCTGCTAGTAGAACAGTCGCAAGAATAAAGTAACCAGCAAGCCAAAATGACTAGGGTAGGAGGGAAAAAGCAGGTTTACAGTGATTCACTGCACTGCACACATTACTGCTATGCTTTCTGATTGCCAACGTTTGAGTTCCTTCCATCACCTTATTCTCAAATGTTATGGAAAGCTGTGCTTACCCATTTCTTTCTCGTGGAAGTAGTTGGACAAATGTTACAGGGTGGAAAAGGAAAGAAGAAGGGAAGGGAAGGGAAGGGAAGGGAAGGGAAGGGAAGGGAAGGGAAGGGAAGGAGAAAAAGAAAGATCAAAACCTGTAAGAAGGTTTCTAACGTCTTGGTGCATCAGGTTTGCACCACAGCTTTCATATATGTGTGTGGCAATCACTGGGAAGGGGAAATTTGGGGTAATTAACTCAGCAACCATATGGTAAATTGTATTAATCATGCACCCAGGACTCTCCCATTTCCCTTCTGCCCAGGAGGCCACATCTATCGAGTTATTACCAATCCCTCAACCTCAGCCCAACAACTCCAAGGAACTGTATTTAAAAAGAATAACGACAGAAAACATGTCTAGCTTTCCCCTCCTCTTCCAGGTGTCAAATCTGTTTGCAGAATTCAACCTGTGTGCAGTGCAGGCTGGGCAATACACAGGTTTAAGCCAGAAATGTAAAAATCACAAATCCCTTGGACACCAAGGAAGCAGCAACAGGAACTCTTAGATGAAAATCCACCCTCCCATTAGGAAGAGGTGCTTCTTTGCAGTCTAAATCTGGCATTAGACAGAGAAGTGACAGATGTGTAACACTAATAATCTGGTCCACAAAAGGGTTTCTGAGATTCTTCTGTTATCACCCAAAAGCAGTGTGCTGCAGTTTCTTTTGCTTTCCAGGTTCTAGAGATGACAGACGACAGCCCTGCTGGGTTACCATTGTCATAATTAGAAGCAGAGAGTTGAAGACAGAGTACAAGCAGTGGAAACTTAACAGGGTGTTTGCAAACACTTCAAAAAACACCTGAATAGGGGATCTATAAAATATGTAAGGTAAATGGACACCCTAACAGCTAGGTTGGATAAAAGGTTTACTGGCTTGGAGTCAGGAATGATGCAAATCCAACAGTTCCCAGCCAGCTCTGTGGCCCCAAGTAAAAAAATCTCAGGTTTTCACCAGCACTTGCTGTGTCTCCATATGCAATTGCACTTGTTCATCAAGGCCACTTCTAAAGGCAGCACTTCTGGCTGGGCAGTGACATCCCAGCACTGCTGCACTCATGGAAGCATGGCTGCTCACTCCCTACCATCTGTAGCATCGGAGCAGTTGCTCACGTACACTCCTCCTTTGGGATAGCTACTCAATAAATGAGCAACTGCAAACACTCACAGATTTGAGAAGAAAAACAGGTTTCACTCAGACTCTGCTTTGGCAAATAATAGATCATCCCAGAGGCAGCATCTCTGCTGAACACCACTCCCAAAGGATGCCAAAAATGTTCCTTCCCATGCTGCACTGTCATGTATTCTCTAAAGGTGCAGCCATGCACAGGCACAGCACCATTCTCCCTGTTACCAACTGTGGGGAAATGACAAGCTTACTTCTGCCAGACATACACAGCATAGGAAGTCAAAACAGTGATGCTAAAAGTGAGCAGAGCAGGAGGTTACAGCAGAGACAGCTAAAATGAGCACGTTCCCACTGCTGTGATGAGAACGAGCTTCCCTGAGATTCCACTGCTGAGACGTGCAACGCTGAAACACGTCTGAAAAACAAGCCACCTTTAGTGAAGCCACAATGATCTTAGCTGACAATGCTGGGAGGCATTAAGTTTGCTGTGTGTGGGGAATACAAAGTTGTTTAGCACGTGTTTGGTTTTGCTGAAGACAGGGACGACAGCAACGTGATTCAGATGAAGGCACGGAAGGAAATACTGTCCCAACGGCTGAGGTGTTACAGCAGGACGAGTGCAAGGGGGTTCTGGTGCTTTCCACCCACCTTCCCACGGCATCTCTTTGTGGGGAATGGAAGAGAGTGAGAGCACTCATAGCACTAAGCAATTTGGACAGTTCTCCTGTTGCTGGGAACTTAATAGTCTTTTTAGCAATCAAAAGAAATGAAAGCCAAGGGGAACTCTGAATCTGTCATGCTCCAAGCAACTTACAGTGCCCTGTTCTCCCTTTAAAAAGCAGCAGATGTACTGTGTGCATTAATTAAACAAGAGCTTATGGATTTCAGAAGCAAATCAACTCATTTACAATAATACAAGTAGAGCACAGCCAGAAATAATGTAGTTGTGCAGAAGGACTGAATTTAAAAATAAATGTGTGATTGTAATCTCCAGATGCTGCTCTGGCTTGCTGGGCTTTATCCCAGAGAATGGGGTAGGTCTGCTACACCAATCAAAAGGAGTGTCTTTGGCACAAGCTGAAAGCTGCAATGGGCACAGGCAGACAAGGCCCCGTGTGCCAGGCTGCCAGTCTGCTGAGCCCGTTAGGAGAACGTGGCTCTGCTCAGCAAAGCTCCTGCACGAAGCCATGTCACACCAGGGACTGGATTTTGTAAAGGAAAATCGTTACTTGGTGACACTGAGGCCAAAGGGGCATTCTGCTGACAACTGTGCTGCTCAGAAATGATGGCTGTAAGCGTAGGTCCAGGGCTGGGCTGGGTGTGACTGCTGTCACCAGGAGCCCTCCACCCCAGCCTCCTCTGCACCAGGGAGCAGGGGGAGAGAGATCTGGAGACAGCTCCCAGAATCACAGAATCGTAGGGGTTTGAAGGACCCTCCAGAGCTCATGCACACTGCTAAAGCAGGTTCCCCAGGATCCAGATGTGTTTGGAAACCTCCTGAGAGGGAGCCTCCACACCCTCCCTGGGCAGCCTGGGCCAGGGCTCCTTCACCTCAGTACCAAAGGACTTTCTCCACCTGTGCCAGTGGAACTTGCTGTGTTCCAGCTTCTGCCCATTACCCCTTGTCCTGTCGCTGGCCATCACAGAACAAAGACTGGCCCCAATCTGACACCCACCCTTTAGGTACTTGTAAACACTGATGAGGTTCCCCCTCAGCCTTCTCTTCTCCAGGCTAAATAGCCTCAGGTCTCACAGTCTTTCCTCGTAATAGAGATACTCCAGCAGCCTCATGCTGCTCCTTTATCTAAGTGAATCTTGCTCTTGAGTTGTGGGAAGAGATTCATTTTTTGACCCAAGGTCTAAAAGCAGATTAAAAACCCCTACAAAAGCTGAAAGGAAGAGATGCACCAATCCATCAGCACACTGAATGCTGAGTGTTCCCCCCAGCCCCCCTTGCTAGGGACTCTGAAGTGCTTCATGTTGAGAGGAGGTACAGTCCTCCTGAGATGGAGCAGAAGGACCAGGACAATGCTATTTGAAATGACAACTGCAATCCATTATCCACATCAGGCCCAGTACTTACTCTAAACTAGATATAAAACTGCATCAAGATGCCAGCTCACTTTCCTTAGCTGAGTCCATGCCCCTGAGGTCAATAACAAGGAAAAGAAAGAGCACATTTTTGCACGACTCATATTTTCTCCTGTAATAGAAGAGGCTGTTTTGATAAGGTAAGAACAAGAGACTGATTGCCTTATATTAACCTGCTGGAAATAGCTGAGAAGCTCATTGTGGTTTTTGTAAGCGCAGCTGTCTGAGTATAGTATCTCTGGGCACCAACAACTCTCATTTTGATACTTTTTCTCTCCTATAAATCTTTTACAAAACGGCTTCTGACATGGCAGGACAACAGGAGTCCCTGTGCTGGAGGCAAGGACTGCAGGGAGTGAAGGAGAGGCAGAAGTGCAGGATAAGCTTCAGCTTGGCACAGAGGAAAAACAACCGCCTTGGGCACAGTTGCAATGCAGATAATGATATTTGCTAGTGGAGTGACCTGAGACATGAGGGGAGAGAGATTAAGAGGATGTCACAGTTCTTCAGGCCTCAGGAGGAAAAGGTCTGGCCTGTCCAGATCCACAGGCTGAAGAAGCCTACAGGGTTACAGAAGTAATCCCCTGAATCAGTGGAACTGGAAGGATGGCTACGGAAATATCACCAGTAGTGTTAACAGAGATGTTTCTGAAAGTCCATTTCAAGCAGCTTAGAAATGCAATATGGGGGGCTTTGATAGTGAGTGACAGATTTGGAATACAACCTTGGTACAAGAGAGCAGCCCTGCCAGGGGATAGAATAAAATCTCTTGTCCCTCCTCCACACAGGGCACTTGGGTTGCTTTGCCAACTAGTCATGCAGGCAGAGCTCAATCTCACACTTGAACTAGGCCAAAATTAAAGGATACTCAGCTCACCATCACCTTTCCCAGGCTAGCCAACTCAGCATCAGCTTTCAAAGATGCTTTCAAATTGATGTAACACTGGATTCCCAGTTCTGCTTCAACCATCTTCCCTCACACTATTTCAACATTTGCTTTATGGCCTCCACCTTGCAACTGCAGCACAACAGCAGTTACTCGATTACCTTGGCTGTCACACTACAGGATGAAGGGCTTCTTGGCACTGCAGCGTGGATGCAGTAGAGCAGCTGGATTCTCTCACTGCCACTCACCAAGAGTGCTGTTAATTCTTTTTGCATGTACACCACACTGAAATCTATACCCCTCTAATGTAAATTAAACACTCTCCTCCATCTTGCTTATCACAGGATGACAAAGCAACATTCAGGTCTCACAGATGCACTCAGCTCAGCTCCAGAATATTGCTGGTTCTGGTCCTTCCAAATCTTACCTTGAAAGGAAGGCCTGATGCTGCTTTATCGTGTCCAGTTCATAGGTGGATGAATCACTCCTCTTTCGTGGCAGCTGCTTCTTTGGATCTTCTCCGTTGCTACGGGGAATATCAATGTTGCTCCTGCTGAGGTGTCTGCTGGCTTCCAGATTAGAGCCACTGGAACAATAGCTGTTGTTCACTGTTATCCCAGGAGACAGGAGATCGGTATCCTGGGATTTCAAATGTACAGATTTACCTCTCTGACAGATGAATCAAGAGTACACCCACACTATCCTTCTCCTTCTGTCCTCCTTTCCTCATCTACCCCAGTATCCAGTTGAGGGCAATACAGTACCTCACACCAAACAGCTTCCAAACACCTTCACACCAGAGGATGAAGCATCCTTGTTCAGAGCAAACACACCCAAAGTGAGGTACACATGCACCTTCAGACACATTTCCCTTTGACATGGAAGACAGTCTTTGCTGTTTCATGAAAATTCCTTACTAAGAACAGGGGCCCTGGAGGTGCTGTGGCCAGCAGCCCTATTCCCAGCACACCCTGGGAGCCAGCATTACCTGGACACTCACAACGCTTCCCCGCCGGCTGCTGTTCTGGCTCTCAGACACAGTCTGGTTGCTGTAACACAAGGCATCAAACCCCAGAATTCCTCCAACGCAGTCCCCTACCAAACAGACCTGAAAAAAGCAACAGAAGCAGAGGAGGAGAGAAAAAAAACCAAAAAGCTCCTTTAGTTGAGAGCTGACAGTTCAGTGGTGTGCTGGATTACACCTAGCAAAGCTGCAGTAACAAGATTCCCAGTGCTGTAAAACTATTTCGTCAGTGAACAACCACTCACACCCTGCAGACTCTCATCATCCAACCTTGTTAATGTGTTCTGGCTGTCCCCATCAGCTGACTGGAGTGAAAGTAACACAGAGCACTGACAACAGCACTAACCCCAGCCTCAGAAAAACAGGCTTGATTCCCTCCTTGCCAAGCTGTCTGTGCTACCTCAGGCAAGCTTCCCTGGGCTTCTGCTCCTCAAGGAGATTACCTTGTCCTGCCTCCAAGGGTACTGAGCAGAGAAGTACAATAAAGCACTGAAGCCTCTGGTTAGGAGAGGGCTGTCTGAGTCCCTGGGCACTGTGCTGGCTGGGAAGAAGCTTGGTGTGGATAACTCACACTACAGCAGTGCAATAAGACAGCTAGTCCAAGGGCTCAAACCTCATGGGGCTGGAGTGTCACTTTGCTCACAGAAGCATAAGGCTCAGTCATAGTCTTTTATGGGGCACAGCAGCTGCACAGCCTTAAAAAAGAAACCCACTTCTGTAATAACCCCAATGTGAGCTGCTGAAGGTGCTTTAAAGACGGAAATGCTTGAACAGCCTTTTAAAAGCTTTTAAACAGCTTGGTTTGCAACGGGAGCAGAGATCATGTTTAGTAACAAAGGTAGTGTTCCTGATTTGCAAAGGTATGTCATGCTGAAAATTGATTAAGTTCACAGCTTTGAGGCTTCATTTCTGAACACAAACTCAGACTTTGCTTTGAATCCCAAAGGTTCAAGACACAGCACAAGCAATAATCTCTCTCTCGGAAAGGAAGCAATGGCAGTGCAGCACTTTCTTACAGCAGCTCAACACTGTCGTGTTTTCAGCCCCCCTGAGAGATTAATGGAAAAAGAGAGCTTCAGAAGGAAATTGCTTCACTTGCTCTTCCTTTCATTGTGGCTATAAACAGCTGCTGGCTCACCTGGCCATTGAATGACGTGCCCTCCTGGGATTTGATGAACTCACTGTAGGCCTGGTTGGCTCTGACGATGACTGTGGCTATTGCCTCCTGGTACTGTGGCGAGGACGTGGCCAGCAAAGGGAGTGCAGCAAGGGGAATGTGATCCTGGCTGTTGGACAGGCAGCCTTCATCATAACTGTATGGGCTGAGGCTGGATAGGGCAAGACACATTGGAAACGTTCAGCCTAACATAGAGAGGGGGGAAAACTATTTGCAGACAGTATAATTAGTTATTGTGGTTCATTAAAGAAAAGCCTCAAGACAGAAAGGCCATTTATGCCACTGTGAATGAGTGAGAGCTTAATAAATCTTTCCCCTCCCATCAAACGTAAATCTTTGAGGACAACACACTTACACTGACAGAACAACCCTCAGACAAGGAATTAAAGCCTTAGTATTTATTGGATTAATTAGAATAAATCAATCTCAGAACTCTTGCTGCATGATTACTGTATTCACTGCAGCTGAGTATGAAATCGAGATTGAATGCCTTGCTGCTACAGTAATAAGTGCATTCTCCAAGTGTGGTCAAAGCTTTCAATCCTACATGTGGAACATTTCAAGGAAGCAATTAAAAAAAAACACCCAAAATTAAGATGGAAATTTCCTATGTGTGTCTCTGTGACAAAACAGCATCAGCTTACCTGGATACCAAGGAAAAGGCTTCGGAGCAGATGGCTGGGCAGGGGACTAGCCTGATGGCAATGTGCCCGAGAGCAGCTGGGTAATGTACCCTCATCACTGTGTCAAACACTGTTGTGATGGTGTTGACATCCCCTTGCTTAGAGCTCTGGTCACCACTTCCTGAGTCCAGGATGTTCCCTCCATGGAGTACGAGGAGGAGGACATGGATTTTACTTGGTTGCATTAATGGCTGTACAGATTCATCCTGGGTGGGAATGAAGAGAGCACAGTACAAAGGCTTATTCTGCAAGAGATTTTATTTGGTCCAAGTGCATTCCATGCAAGTGTTATCACCTTTTCTTCCCCAAGCTCACATACGGTACATAAAATAAATGCACTACCCGTGTCAAGTCCAGTCAGCAATGAGGCAAACAACAATCTGTGAAGCAAAGTATTTCCAGCAGAAACAGCAAACTCCATGAAATAAAGCCTTGGCAAGCCCCCATCTAAAAAGCTGAGTTCAGTTTGGGCCATCTACACAGAAAGATAATTGCAGTGTGAGAAGGACCACAGACAGCCAAGAAGGCTTTCTAAACAGAACTTGAAAGAATTCAGCTTTGTTTGCTTCACAAAGACCACCTAAGAATGAAATGTCTGGTCTCAAACACAGTGGAGATGAGAAAAGGAGGCTAGGGAGGGAAAGAGGCACTGAAGTTGAAGGACAGGGCCGGCACAAGCACAGGAAGACATTAGTTCTGAATAACTGTAGCCTGGAAATTAGGTTTCTAAACACAGGAGCTATGAGGTTTTAGAACAACATCTGTAGGTTTGTGGGTAAGAAACTAAACTGTCTTCAAGAAGGAATGTGGTTAATTTATGGAATCAGGCACTAGATACATCTGGATACAGCAGCTGAGACCCTGACGGCTCCTGAACCCAGCTGCTGAAGAGCTCAGTCATTGCATCTGCTTGCCTGTGACAGAAATTACAAGACTTCAGATTTGTTTATACTGTTGCAAAAAGAGAAATCGAAAAACACTTCAAGACCTTGTGACCCAAGGACTGGCCAACATCTGACTGGGAGGCTGCTGTAGGAACACAGTCAAGGTTTTTACTTTCAAATCAATTCCTTGTCTAAACAGACAGGCTGTAGTTTGGGGAAAGAGGGCATTGCACCTGGACTCCAGAGCAGGTTATCATGAAGTGCCCTGCCAAAGCAGCTGCAGAGCCCAATCCTGATGCCTCAGGAGCAGGTACAAGAGGATCCATTTGTACTGGTCACATATTATAGCACAACGGAAAGGTAACTGTTTTTAATAACTGTTCACTACCAGAGCTTTCAGTGTCACCTCTCAGACAGACTCAAATCCCCCCACCCCATCACCTTTGAGATACGTGAAAGCAGGTAGTGATCTTCCCATGCTGCTAGCACTGACACCATTTGAGAACACGCTCAGCAGCTCCTGGCTGAGGCAGAGGAACAGCCATTGGGAGGGGGTGTGGAGGGCAGTGGTGTTTTCCATTTGACAAATTCTTCTAATTTTAGCATCTTTAGTCACCTGCTGTCCTTTGAGCAGTGACTGAGTCCCTGACAAACCTGCTGGTGGGAGGAAGGCATGCCCAGGCACACATTAGCAACCTAACAACTAGCTTACATTTTTACCAGAGAATGTTAAAGCATGTCTTAATACACAGACCACCAGGAGGATTAAAATGCACATCCAAGTCTGTAATAAAGATTTTCCAGACCTCCTGCACAAGAATGGCCTTGAATTATTTAGTACCCTTACACTGTGTTAATGCCTGCTCTTTAAACCTGCTCTGGTTCCAGTTTACATGGCCTGCAAAGTGAACTTTTGCCTGGCTGTTGGCATGGGAGGAGCACTCTCAGCATCTCAGCCCTACTTTTGCTTTCAGACAAATGCTGTAAGTGCCCATTTGGAGAGCAGCATGAGTCACTAAGCTTAGGTCACCCAGAAGTTTATCAGCAGTTATTTGGAGGTGACAGTTTACCTTTCAGTTCATTAACCTCTGCTCTTGAAGGAAGTGGGAAACACAAAAGCAACTGCTGATCAGTTTAGGGGTGGAGGTGGCCATTTAAAACTTTCTTGTAAAAGCTGGAGTCTCATAAAAGAGGTTGAAGTTTGTACAGCTCTCTGATGATGACAACAAGTTCTCCACAATATCTTGGGCTCTAAGAGAAATCTTAAGGCTGCAACTTGCTTATCTGGAGGTGACTGCAGCTGTTCCCATTCCCAGCCATCCACTCTTCCCACGGTCCTTGAGCTCTTGGTCTATTACAAAAAAGCTAAACGACCATGACCTTACAGCCTGGCACACAGGGCAATACCAAAACCATGCTCATGGTCTTTGATAGACCACAACATAACTTAGACATTCTGCAAGCAGATACATGATTTCTGCAGCGCAGACAGGCAGATTTAAGGGCAGCATGAGTACAGCCACTCCAGGCTCCTAGTGAGACAGCACATCTTGAATTGCAAAAGCCTGTATACACAACTCTAGAAAGCCAAGGTAAGTGGCTGTGTTAGCATTTATTTTATCCAGAGTGCTGATGCAGACTATGCTATAACTGGTTTCCAGACAACACCCTGAGCAGCTCCAAGGGTGAGCTACAGCCGAGCTATGTCACTTGGACCATGGCAGCCTGTGCCTCGGTGCTGTGGTCACACGGCTCTCCCAACTCCCGGTCCATGTAGCTCACTTGGCATTAGCAGGATAGCTCTACCCAGCAGTGCTTCAGGCTGCACTTATCCCCACAGGATTAGTACTTTTTTTCCAGCTGGATACCTGATGCTGCCTGCAAAGTACAGAGCATTTTCTATATGATATTCAAAAGCCAGGTGAAATAATCCCTTAAACCCAGCCATGCAGTACACAGCATGCTGGTGCGGCTCAGAGCAACACAAAGACAAGACACTGCTCACAGCAAAGAGCTATTTACCCCATTTACCCACCATGGATATATTCCAACAACAAAGGATCTCATTACAAGAAACTGAAGCACTTACTTCAATGATGCTGAGCCTCTCCACGCTGGAGCCGACGCGGTACTCTGCTGATGGTTCGTGATACAAGTCACCTGGAAGCACAGAGAAGCACAAACATCAGTGCTGCAAGATGCTCTTTGGCAAAGACACTCTTCCAGAAAGACATTGTTTGTGCCAATACCTCTCAGCCTCTTCTGCTTCGTCTCCTTAATTACTTGATCAAATTGCCCTTTCCTTCCCTTCTGCCCTCTTCCACCCCAGAAGCCTGGGCAATGCTGGGTCACTTATTTGCCAGCAGTTTCTCATCAGGTCGCTAAGCGCTGAGGACATCAGCAAGCCCTTTTCCCATCACAGCAATCCAGTGCTGCTGCTTTATTGAGGATGGCAACAATGGGAAACCCTTGCACAATAGTCAGAAATGATTGGTTTGTGGGAAAAGAAAAGGAATCGCTTGAACTATGCTGGAGGAGCAGAGATCTGCTGTGTTCATATATCTGTGCCTACACAGACCAACTTTGTACCAGAAAGCTTAAGTGTCATCTTCCATCGTGCTGCTACACAAACTGATCTGGCTGAGGAACTATCTTCCTTTCAGAATTTCATAATGATGAGCAGAAAATAAAACCGAGGGAGACACAGATAAGAACAAAGGATGGAGCAAGAAGAAAGAAGAATCGTGAGAAATTCAAGTAACTCAAGACAGAGCTGAAATATTTCATCATCATGGCAGCGAATCCTGGCTGTCACACAAAGGAGCTCAGCCAATGTGCAAAACAAAAGAGAATCAAGAGCTACCCCAGCTCCCACTGGGCAATTCTTTTTTGGCAGCACTGGGCAGTCATTTTCATGCTCTGTCTCAGCTTCTTCTTTTGTGAAATGAGGATAACAAGCCCTAACTTTACTTTTTTTTCCAGAATGTGGCTGTAACAATTGGCACCACAGTGAAGCATTACATGCACTCTGTCCTTGAGCAAGCATTACCCTGGACGTCATCGCACTCGGGGGTTTCAATTTTGTCCATCAGATCATTGGAGCTCCATTTGGTTATTTCTTTCGGGAACATTTCCTCGTTGTCAGACAAGTCCTCTTTAAGAAACAGATTTGTTGAGAGTCACACATACACGAACATGTACATAGACAAGAACACAAACAGAACTTGAATTAAAAGGCCCCATAACTCTGTGTAATCTTATAAGCATTAAGATGGCTTAAGTCAGAATAGAACATGATACTTTACCAGTCTCAGTTAAATTGAAATCAAAGCATCTTTAGGGAAGCAAACAAAATGTTTTAGTTCCATGTTTTTAACAAACAAAACTCCTTGGTATAGAAAAAACAATATGGGTCTTTAATGCTGCCATTTCAGGTACTAAGTTTGATGTTTTTCTTGCTGTGCTTTCTCATGATGCCAAAGCAGCCAGAATGCTCCAGTACAGGAGAGGACAAAGCAACATTCACTGCTGGGATCATCCCAGATCCGTTTGGAAACTGCAGGATGTCTTTAGGGGAAACAGTGACAAGGATCACTATTGTTAATAGGACCATATACCTAAAAAAGCATGAGTAAGAAGGGAAATGTGAACTCCTAGGCTATCTTTAGCCCGATTTCCTTAGGAGATGAGACTTGTTTGATCACATTGAGTGTGTGTGTGGGCCATTTCCCTCCTACCTCAGGAACTTCTGAAGCCCTGGCTCAGTTTAGCTACAGTTGATAAAGAACAAAGGTCCCCAAAACACTATGTTCCTAGAAGTGTAATTAAAAAGAAGAACTATATGAAGTAAAAACCCTATAGAACACCCCACAGTAGTATCTAAACATAAAATCATAGAAGTGATTTTGGTTGTAAAAGACTTTTAAGATCATCAAGCTCAACCACTGACTTCATCCTGCCAAGGCCACCACTAACCCCTGGCCCTCAGCACCTCAGCTCCATGGCTTTGGGATCCTTCCAGGGCTGGGCACTACCCCAGCTCCCTGGGCAGCCTGGCACAGGGGCTGACAGCCCTCTCAGAGAAAAAGTTCTTCCTCAGCTCCCATCTAAACGTCTCCTGGGGCAACTTCAGGCTGTTTCTTCTTGCCCCATCCTTCATTACTTGGGAGAAGTGATCAACCTCCATCTTGCTACAGCCTCCTGTCAGGGAGGCACAGGGAGCGCTCCTGTCTCCCCTCAGCCTCCTCCAGACTAAAACCTCCAGTTGTCTCAGCTGCTCCTCAGCATCCTTGTGCTCCAGCCCCTTCTAGACTAGAATTCCATCTTTCTTATTGCTGTACAGTTACTAAGAAAGTAATTAATTGGAAGAATCCTAGGATAGGGAACAAAATGATTATTAAATGTATTTATCTTTTCAGGCAATCTGAGCAATAGCTTATAGAAAAATAAACATGAGGGGAACTAAGTGCAGAGTCAAGCAAAGACCAATTATTTTTAGGAGTTTCTGTTTACACTTTGACCATAAAAAGAGAGCAACCTGGGAACTCTGCATCAGCATGCCATTTCCTTTTTCAGCTATGGAAAAAAATCTGAGTAAATCCCCATTTCCCTGCACAAGGGAGTGTGGAGATACCTGTGGAAAGCAAGTGGAAAGCACAAGTATGCAACACATGCTGGCAGAGAATTAAGAGGAAGATCACACTCAAAGCTCCTCCAGCAACTTAATCTAAATATTAAACTTATTTCCTTGAGAGGTTCAATTACAGCTCTTATTGCTGCTCAAGTGATCACTGAATGGGATATAACTCCAGTTATTAGCATTTATTACAGGATAGATATTAGATATTACTGTATTTGTCACTATCTTTACCAGTGTGCCAGTGAATGAGGATGAGTGGGAAGGCAGCAACAAGAAATCTTCTCGGGCTCAGGTTACGCCCACTGCACTGCAAGGAAACGTGTGTATACATGGGAAGCACTTCTGAGGAACTCTGCTGAGTGTTGACTCACATCCTGATCTGTGCCAGTTCCCATGGCACCCACCCCACAAGCCTCCCCAGCAGGATGAGCTGCAAGCAGAGCTTCATCCCTGCACGCAGACCTGGAGCTGGGACATGTCATCTGCGGGCCGAGGGGCAACAAGAGATTCCTCTCAAAGAGAAAGCTGTGGTGAACAGCACACACATCCAGGCTTCAAGCTGTAAGCCAAAAACCCATCAGAACAGGGAGCCTTTTCCAAGCCGACCATGCAGACTGCAGAGGTCTGTACATAAACGGAGCCACGCTGTGTGCTCGCAGAAGAGGAGCCACTTTTGCTGTTAGTGAGCTCCTAGAGGTATTGAAACAGAAGTGCTGATACCAACTGTGACACAGGGCTCCTTTTTGCTAATTCTCCTTCCCAAGGCCCGTTAGATGCATGTCAGGGATGCCCTGGGGACTGGGATCCCAGGAGGAGCTGTCTCTATCTCAATTTAATAACTGAGTAATTAAAAGGGCAACAAAGCAGCGAATAATAACGATGCCGTTTTGATGACTCACTCCTCTCTCCTTGTATGTATACTGCTATCATAAATCCTTTACATAGTTTAAGAGTCTCTATTTATTAACTTGTGCAGCATCTAAAAAAATTAAGTTGGCCCTTTTTCCAGGCAAGAGACACTCTCTAACGTGCTCCCACCCTGCCCATTTCACTGCTATTGTGCAAGTCACTACAACAGCGTGCCAGTTTCTACCCCTGAATTTAAAATGCATACCTAAATACTTGATGCAAGAACTCTTCTGGAACATGACACTATCCATTTTTTGAGACTGAACTTTAGCTGAATGTCAGTGAAATCTAACTGAGCACCAGTGAAATTCTGCTTTACAGAAGTGGGGTGTCATCTTCTAACAACAGCATTTCACAGAAAGGTCATCAACTTCATCAGCACATGGTGAGCATTTAACTTAGATTAGCATTACAAGCTGAGGGAAGAGTCCATCTGTTGTCAGTAGGGATGGAGCCCTCCAGGCTTAACTATGCATTAAGTACAGTATAGAAAATGAGTGCAGTGGAACAAAGCTTCTTTCACACACACACATGCACAGAGAAGGAAAAAATCCAACAGCACAGATTTTAACCCAATACAGACAGTCAAAATCACTTTGAGGATTCTACACTCCACACTGGTTAATCCTGGCACCTGCCTGTTACATTCGCTATTAGATTTCTTGGAACAAGAGAATAAAGAGTTAATGAAAGCAAACTTGGGTCTCTCCAGGCCCAGGTAGGACAATTGATTGTACCTCCCATTGATTAAAAAATAAATTAGACAAATAATCAGTCATTCTGAACCAGAACCATTGGGACACACCCACAGTTCAGTCGGCATCTCTGAATTTTCCCCACACTCAGTTGCATCAAACGAAACACAGCTCCAAAGGTTCAGACTGCTCCAGATCCCTTCAAACACATCACATTGAATCTGAAACGTTGCTGCATTAAATATAAGAGTGTGCTGAGTGACGCTGGGGATGCCTGAAGAAGCTGCACCGATGCTGCATGTATCTTGCTCAGAAAGGAAAAGACTTAAAGCAATAAAGTCTCGCTTCCCTCCCTGCTTACCCCTCACCCTCACGCCTTCCATCCTCTTACCCCACCGGTTCAGGAAACAAGCGACAGTGATTTAGGCTCCACATACCATGTGCATCAAAGAATTCATCATCTGAGCTGTCATCTGAATCCCTGGCAATGCTCTGCATCCTCCACTCCGAGATACTATGGCGTGAGGGGCTTGCTGGAAAAGACAGAGAAGCCTTATGCGATACGCTACAGCGACAAGATGGAGAGTTCCCAACATGATCTTTGCTGGAGGAAGAGTCCTGTGTTCTCTATGAAAATTCACTGCTGCAATATTAAAAACACAAAACCCCGATGATGCTGGTGTGATGTCAGTGTACAGCCTTACAGATCCTGTTTGTTTACTGTTGTTACAACCTGCCAGCAAGATGCTACATTCAAGCGAGCTGTTTGTATCACTCTCAAGCTATTTTGAATGGCATCTATTTATAATTGTTAGTAGGACGTGCAAAATCAGCTGGGTTTTAAAGTTTGCAATTAGGAAGGAAGCAGGCTGATTGGAAGCTTTCTTCATGCCTCTAATCAGCACACAAACCATGCCTCTGCTTCGCTAACTTTCGGGTGGATATCTAAGCAGAGCAGCCTGCATAGAAATAATCTGTTTTCTGGAAGGAAATTGCTTCCACACAAATTGGATTAGAGATCTATTTAAACTTTAAACTTGAATGATTTAAAAAACATGCTATCCAACTACTTCATAGGGAGCTGTCAGACAGACTGTCCTGATGGGCAAGGAGAAAACCCAACGGTCCTTTTGGTTCCTGCTTGCTCTCCTGTTCTCACACCTATCTGATCCTTTTCATTTTCTCCTCCAGAGTTCCCTGTGCTAAATTTAAACATATCATGGCTTCTTTCTTTTTTCCCCAGATACAATTTAGCAATGATCCAGCCTGAACTCTTCTTGGCCAAACTTGTTTCAGAACAGCCGTCTGCTGAAAGGAGCACTGATGACAGGGAGGGTTTCGCCTCTTTCCAAATGGCTCTTGCACATCACACAGTGCACACAAAGCCCTTGCAGCAGCCACCAAACCTAACACAGCCAAAACCTGAGGAGACTAACAAATTCCCATTTAGCATATATACAAAGGCAAGGAAAGGCTCTGGTTACTGTGACAGCTCCACGAGCTGTTTGATGCTGTCGCTGTAACGTTAAATATCGAAGCAAAACTCTTCTCATTTTGCTACCTGGTTGTCACATGGAAAGAGGCTGGAGACTCTGCAGAGTCATCTAATTGCAGCTCAGCACTGGCTCAGCAGCCCCCAGCTACCCCACCGCCCACCCTGCAGGGAGCAGCCAGCCAGGAGGTTGGCAGAGCAGAGCTAATTCACGCTGGAGTGACGTCAAGACACTCACATAATAGTTGCTAAAAATAGAGCATATAGGAATATATGGGATGGTGACAAGGGTCCTGCCATCACCAGAGGTCTCACTAGGGTGGTATAGAAAGGATCAAGACCTTTTGGAGAAAAGGTGTTGCTTTTTTCAGCTGGAGGTAGTGCTAAGTCGAGCCAGCCCTCCTTGCTTCCATATGTTAATATGCTGCCAGCATGAAGGAGGATTAAAATATCTGCATGACGTACTTCCCAGCACATCACAATTCATTCTTCCATTACTTTTTCTTGTAAAAGCTGAGACATCCTGCAGTTTGAAAGAAATTCACACTTTGCTATCAGTGAAAACCTTCAGGTGAAATCCTAAGAGGTCTGAAAAGTGTTACAGCTTCCAATGAACATGTCAGCCCTGGAAGAGGGGGTTCATGACAAAGAGCCTAAGGAGAGATGTGTACATCGATATAAAACCCTGGTACAAGCAACATAGCCAGCATTTTTTCTTTATATGATGATTTATGAAGCAGCTGGTAGGTTCTTCCCTGGGGCTCATTCCAGTGAGTCATAGCACGGTGAAACTACTGCTTATCCCTCCTTCACCCTGTGGTGGAATCAGTGATGAAATGGTTAAGTAAAAATGGAGACTCAACTCCCAATATATAATATCTAAGAGTTGGAAAAGCTTCATGCACCCAGATGTCCTGGTTCCACTGTCACTGGAAAAAATGTTGCCCCTTGGGCTTTACAGAAAAATCAAGACATTTTACCCTCTTGCTGTGAGAGCTGTGATCCTGTTATCAGCTGTGCTTGACTGAAAGGGAGAGGGAATTGCTGAGGGTTCACACCTCCTGTCTATAACTCACTGGGAATTCACCCCTTTGCACAGAATGGGCTGAGAAAGGGAAGAATTTAACACAGCAGAAAAAAAGGTGACTCTCTAGGGAGAGGTGAATGACAGAATTCAGGACTCAAAGCTGGGTCCTTCCAGGGTATCGTAATGGGGGCTTGAACAGCAGAATCCTGAAAGCTTCCTGAATGGTATTTAAAAGCTAATATAAACATGATCCATGATCCCACCTAACCCTTGGCTGTAAGCTTTGGTCTCTGAACAGCTACCAACATCATCACCAGTGGAAGGCAGTTGCCCTCACATGCTTTTTGGGGATACCTGCTTTAATCTCCCCAGTAGCTGATGGGGTGCTTCACAGTGTGAGCTACACTGCAGCACCCACGCAGCCGAACACCCACTTTTGGAAAGAATGGCATGTTGTAATGTATAATCCCAGCCCTGGAGCACAGGCTGCCCTCTGTAGCTGCCTCCTAGAAAACAACAGGCAGTTAACAGTGACCTGCAGCCAGGTCAGTTCTGTGACACAGCAGATAAGCAGAAATCCAGAAAGGGAACAAGGATGGGAGACCAGGCCTTACAGAAGGCACTTTTGTTAGTGGCTCTTGAGTAACAGGGACTAACTGCACTGCTGTTTGGTTTCTGCAACCCAGCACTGCCAGCCAGCTGCTGCCTGCTCTTCTGCTGGTCTTTCATAGTTTCCTCTGCTTTTGAGAATTCTGCCATTCTGAGTGACAGCTATGGGATGACTAGAAACATTCCCAAAACCATAACAGGTCACCTGACAGGACTGAACCTCCAGTGCCAGCAGAGAAGGTCTCTGAATTAAAAGGCCTGACAGGTGAAACATGCATTGTTCCAAAGGTGCCAGCCACAAGGAGACGTGGTCATACCTCTCAAAGGCAGTTCAGAAGAGCACGTCAGCAGCAGCATCTTACCTCCTCTCTTTGAAGATCGTGAGGACTTGGAAGAGGTGGACCACTGCTTGGTGAGTGATCTCCCAGAGGCTGCGTCACCGCTACCAGCAGCATCCTCTGTGTCAACAGGTGAAACTGTGTTGGCTTCAACAGCTTTCTCCCCAGCAGAGTCTTTGACTCCATGCTGCTCAGTATCATTTTCACTGCAGAACTGGGCCATCTTCTGAGCCAGCATCAGCTGTGCCTCCTTCTCCAGCTGCCGGATATCCTCAATGGTGAGGCCATACCACTCGTCCTGCCAGCACCAGGCCTGCCGATGGGCACGGACCATGACCTTCCGCAGGCCTGCAAAGGCAAAATGCCTCAGTCACCAGCACCACAGGACTGCGGGGATCCACGTGTTCCCTCAAACCATACAACACCCTGGTGAAGATGTTATATTGATGCTGTAGACTGCAGTAAAAGATCTTCATGTAGCAGTGCCAGGATAGCAAATAGGACACTTCATGCACGTTATTCCCCTGGATTCTTGCTAACCAACCATGCACTGAGCCAGCCATACACAACTGCTTTTAACCTGAGACAACGTATTCCCAGAAGAAAGAAAACAATAAAAGAGGGTGGGGGGGGAAAAGCACCATTATCAACAACAAAACCCACTGACCACTGGGTTGTAACTGGGTCTTATGCCCTACATCAGCAGTGCTAAGAGTAAAACCTCTCCTTTCCTTGGAAATCTGGTTTCTTCACCTGGTGTCCATATATCAGTGAAATATATGCCAAAAGCAGCAGTGGGATTTGGTGTCAGTGGGATTATAGATCCAGAATCTAGAGCAGAAACATACTGTGCCAAAAAGCTGGCAGGCCAGGTGGCCATCCTCTCAGACCACAGGCCACAACACCATCACTGCTATTACAAGATGGAGAGCAATCAATAAGCTACATTAAAATAACTGAGGTTTTGGGAGAGGCAGATTGAGCTTTCTAAGCACCATCAAGAGGAAAGTCTGCCCTCGTAAGCCATCTTCCATTTCCAGGAGCACAGCCAAAGCTGGATGGTCCCACTGCACACAGGGTTTCTAAGGTGCTTCCAACACTCTGCGCTTCACTGTTGTACAGAAATCTCACCACTCTCACAGTTCCTATGATGTTCAGCCTAAATATCCCTTTGGTTTTCAAAAATCACTTTAACAATTGGTTTTTAAGCATACGAAAGGCCTGTTGTTCTAGGTTTGTCTCCTTCCAGGTCTGGACACTTTATTGTCTGCCCTTTGGTTAGTTTTTCATGCCACCAGCCATCCCAAGTCCACCGATAGGGAGGAAATAACCATTGGGATCAGCAGCTACTGTGATGGACCAGCTCAACCTGAACATTTGCACATTAAGATTAAATCTATCAATATTTTATGCATTTCCCTGCCTGACTTTCAGAAGGAGCTCCATGTAAGCAAGTCTGAGCCAGCAGACTGTGACCTGCTGGGGGCAGAACAAGGGGCCTCAGCAGCTTCATTCTGTTAAACTTTAGTTGAGATTCAGAGTTATTTCCCCCACCAGATTACTTCTTGCAGAACTACAGGAGAATGTTTTAGCCTTTTCACCTCCTGTTATGACTGACAATCAGCCAAGCTTAAAAATGAAGATTAAAATCCCATCACATCCACACTGAAACCCAGGAAATCGTTTTCCTTGCTGTTATTCAGTCTCCAACACTACAACAATCCTTCCGACTTCCACATCCACAATGTCCACTTCTACCTTGCTTGAAACACCTTGAAAACAGACTGTGATCAGATACAGATGTGTACAGCTCCCTCCCTCACATCTCAAGGCTTTCTCCATTCCAGGGCTCAGCAGCCTCCACTCACACTCTGAGATCCAGCCTTGATGTACCAACTGCTCAGAAATTCTGTCTAAATCCAACTGAATGTTTTTGTTTTAATGGACTAACATCACAGGGAACACAAAAATCACTTGCGGGTAAAATAAATCTCCTGAAGTTCCTCTCTGCCTTCTTTCACTTCATCTCCCAGATGACAAAACCCGCTTGTATTGCTTCCTCCCAACCCACAGACCTCCTCATCTGCACTCCTCACATCACTTTGATCAGACATCCCAAATTACTCTTCCTTAAAGTCTTGTTCTTTTGAAACTGGGATGGTATTACAGGGCTTCACAGCTGTTGTGCCTCTATCACTCCAGATTATTCATGAAGTCAAAAAGACAGATTCTTTCCTAGCCTCTGGCCTTCACCTGGGATATGCCAACGATGCTACATTTCTCGTTCGTAAACACAGGGAGAAAACCTGCAGGAGAATGAGGCTGCCCAGGTACCAAAGAAACTGAACAATACAAGTCATGGCTTGCAGAAATAAATGTTCATTTCTAGGGATGGAAAACTTGAGCACTCCCTCAGTGCACAGCAGTGAGCACATAACTGAATTAATCTTCATTCAGCCTGTAGCACTGAAACCTTCTAGCAGGCAGCAGAGAGCCAGAAGCAGCAATGAGTGTCCCCACACAACTATATGGATTCAAGATACAGCTTGGAATGACTGACCTCATCTGTCTGGACACTGCTTCACTCCCTGTGCAATGGAAAAAAAATCAAGTCTTAAAGCATGTTTAAATCAAAATGTTAGAGAAAAAAAAGCTTTGGATTTGAAAAGAGAAAAGGAAGGGACAGATCACTTCAGGAAATGGACTGTAACTGGGAAAAATTCTCTTTTCAACAGATCAGAGATACCTATCAGGACAGTGCTGAAGGCATCTGTAAGTCCAGTTTGCATTCCTTTTTCTCTCTGGCAGGAGGGAAGGTACAAACATCTCCTCCTCAGCCTAAGAAGTCCCTATCCTGCACTCAATCCCACATGCTGTGCTGTCCAGCCATGCCTCACCGCTGCCTGTAGCCTATTTGGCAGTTTGTCTTGCCAGCCTGTGGCACACTGGCTGTCTGGGAGGACAGGCTGGGTACATCATCCCACTGGTCATCTTATTCCAGGTGAGACAGAATACAACAAGCTCAGTGGAGGTGAGGCTAGGGGCAATGCAATGCTCCTCCATGTCCATGCCATCATCTGCTGTGAGCTGTGTGCTTCCCTCTCACCAAAGAGCAAACCAACCCAGGGGTATGGAAGCACTGCAGGGTAGGAGGTGGTCTCACAAAGTGGTGTCTTTGGTGTGAAGAGAGAATCAAGTGGCACAGGAGAATCAGGGAGGATCTTAGAGATTTTCCCCTTCTATTCAGCATGCACCACGCTCATCTGAGCCTCCTTTCCCAGAAGTGGATGGTAACCCCCCAGCCTTGGCAGGGGAGTCACACACTGAGGTCAATCAGAAATAATAGCAACAGGTTTTTTATAAGGATGCAGGTACCAGCTAATTTCAGTCATATCAGCAGTTACCAAGACTATTATTTCTCTAGAGCCTGCAAGCTGTGGTTATAAAAAAAGAAGGAAATCACACAGGCACAAACGTACACACGGAGATTGAGCTCAGAAGTACCCATCACTGTAGAGCTGATTTAATAACATTTCCCGCTGCTTTGTGCAGAAAAATCACCTGTGAAGAGTCTGGCAAGGTGTAAACATTTAAATCACTTGCCTTTCAAACTCACTACCTCACTCAGAGACTGGCTGAACCCAAGAGGTGCCGATTCCTGTGATTTGCCTCCAGATTGTGGTGTTGAGCTTAATCTTACACAAGGAAATGTAAATGACCATGAGACAAGCCAGGGCAGAGAGGATGCTCTAGACGTATTTGAAAAGGTTTTTATCTTTAGTTCTGGGTATGTTTTTTTTCAACATGAAGTAAAACCAGTGAAATGTAACAAAAGCTCAATGCAAAAAGAGCCCCAAAACAAATAAAAAATCCCACCACAAATTCTGTGCCAGACGCCCTCGACTGTCCATGTAAAGCAATGGTTCAGATACCCATTGGCTATACACCCAGTGGCAACATACCAAAGCATTTTACAGGGCACCCTCACCACTCCTGGCAGCAGATTAAGAACTTTCCCTGTGCAACACTATTTCCTTGAGAGTCACAATGGATCCAATAACCTCAGTACAGTCCTGGTGGTCTGAATGTAAGTGATCAAAGGCAACCTGCAGTTTATCTGCTTGCTTCCCTACCCTCCCTTGTTCAGACCACTCACAAAAGCCACATAATGCTGACTGCAACCTGCCTACCCCTGAGAAGACAAAACTTTACCTGCAGCCCCAAGGGACCATGCCCTTTCTGTATGTTCTCATTTAAGTGCTTTACTGAAGCAAAGCTTCTGCAAAAGAGCTTTCTAAAGTCACTTCCACTTTGGTGCTGTGCAATTATTTGGGCATATTTAGCCTAAAAAGCAGAGGTTTAGACAAAGCTCCAGTTCCCGGGTTGGGAACACACTTTGCCATGGTATAAAAGCAATAACCCATACACAGTCAACACACTTGTTTAACAACAAAGGAATCATAGCCCACGTGCACCATTAGGAAGCAAGTGGGAGCAGAACATTATGCAGTGCCAGTCCAATTAAACTTAAATTCTATGGGAAAAGAGTAAAAAAGCATATAAATATTACAGCCAAGTAGACTAATAGCCCACAATTTTAGTCTGTGTCTGAGGCTGTCAAAGCACTGAGTAACTGTCCAATTAGTCATCAGAAAAAATGGCTGTTGCACTCAGTGAGACTGAGGGTGTTTCAACACCATCCCCCAGGTTACCCCCTCCATGCTTGGTGGCCTTTCTACACATCACAATCCATCCATCACTTCACTCAGATGTGTTCTTCTTTCAACCTATACTCTACTTTTAGTTTGCACCACTAAGTACTGCTCCTGCATTGGGCAGAGTTTGGATCCTGCTCTTGGTTTCAGCTTCTGTTTTCCTTCTGTCTTGTTGATCCTGTACAGAGCAAACTAATTCCCCTCAAAAAAAAAAAAAAAAAAACAAATTTGGAGGAGCTGGGAACAGAGGGACCAGGAGAAAAAGGCCAAGGAAGGGATGGCCTAGAAGAACATCTTTGGCACTGGAGAGCTTGGTCCACTATCAGCTGCACAACGCACAAAGGCCTCCATTTGATTTTGGTCATCAGTTGAAACTCCAAAACTAGAATCAGCATATAAGTCCGGTCAGTTATGTTTCAGCCCACATCTTTCCAACTTACTCATCCCCACACCTTGCTGTCTCTGGTACACCTGCTATTGCATTTTTTTCCCATCACAGGGGAAGGCTACACATCTTCTGTAGATACCCAAAGCTTTTGCTTTAATTTTCACTCAATTTCGTCTTGTCTTAAAGACTTTTCTTATTTTATGCATCTTAACTACTTTGAAAAACCATATTTGCCATCATTATAACAGAGTGGAAAGGCTTTTGAAAGGCAGACAATGAGATGGCTGGGCTCTCCACAAAGCCTCAATCAAGAGGAAAATGGCAGGCAATCTTTCAGGAAATACAAAAGACATGTTTCTAAGGGACCATGGTTTAATCTATGCCAAACACCTCTGAACAACTAGAGAGTCACATGCTTCTTTTCCATTTAACAGACACAATGGAGTTGTTACTCTGCCCCCATGTTTTCCAGCATACACTAAATTAACCCATAGCACTGAAACACCAAGGGAATTTGTTGCAGAGAGTCACTTGTAATACAGTCTATAACAGGTAAAAACTTCCATCTGTGGGTAAAGTAAAACCATAGGAGCTCTAAGAAAGCAATCTCTGACTCTTCACTCTGCTGCTCTATCAGTGTTTTCCACATTAGCTCTCAGGAGCGTGGTATGATTGAAAAGAGCATTACATGAGCATCAGGCATTTCAAAGAAGCTTTGCATACAGAAAGGACAGCTGTAGAGGTCATGTAGCAGGATTTATTGTGTACAGAAAGCAGGTAGCATCCTTTACACAGTCTTTCTTTGGTCTCTTCTTTGCCAGAGGACAGTCAGAGCATTGCACTACTTCTTTTGGAGATGGGAATGTTTCCTCCAAACATTCTTTCAGGTTTTCCACCTGGCCATAGATCCTGTCTCTCGTGGCAAGTCTCAGAAACTGTATCAGTTGTGCTATAGATTTTCTGCACAGAACAAATTACTGCCAACACTGCTACCACCTGTGCTGTTTCCACTTAGTTACTTCTGGGACACAAACAATACCTTCTTAAAAGCATTGATCTAGAGAAGGATGCATCAATCAAAGCAGCACATTTACTAACAACTGAGAAGTGTCAATGACCCATGGTGGGTCACAGCAGAGTGATGTGAGGTGCCCTGAACACCACAGTCTGGGAGACAAGAGAGGTGTGGCCACACAGAAACCCAGTAGCCCTATCATGAGGCAGGTAGGAACTGGGGATGCTCCAGAGAGTGGTTTTATGGAACCACTTATGACTCAGAAGTAAATCTTATTTCTTTGAGCAGGGTTTTATTAACAATAAACTAGCAGATTTTTTTTAAATTATCTGGGCAAAGTTTAACAGATAGGTTATTATTAAAAAAAATAAAAGAATGCACCATTTTTGCCTACACAGGACTTGAAACCCTTTCAGTGCCTACATGTGGTTTGGATTCATACATGCAATGGTCTCAGTGACAGAATTACATGCATTTTTTTCCCTCAAGTCACACACAGCTCTGCAAAAGAGTAATCAAAGCTGAGAACTTCTTCAGAGACACATCATGGGATACGATACATTGCATGTACCTCACCTTTGTGTTTCAATTCAGAAGCAACATTAAGGTGTTGTAAATGCTCACCAACATCGTGGATGAAGCGCTCGATCTTCGATTGCATCCCCCAGTATCTGAACTCAACTTTACACAGTTTATATGCACACATGATGGGGTATTTCCCAGGGTTGTTCTTGTACTCTTGAATCCAGTCTTCTGAGAGGGGGCCTCTTTTAGTCTTCACTGATTTATACAGCTTTGGATCCTCCTCAGCTTTGTATTCATGTGGAGGGATAGGATCTTTAACAATATCTATAGGATCTACAGGAAAAGAAGAGAAACAGACATTTCCTTCTCCTGAACGAAAGGAGAAAACACCACTGTTCAGGAGTTATTTCTGGTTTAGGGGGTATCAGAAGCATTACAGTAATTCAGTTTCTTTTTACTTACACCTAAACAACTGATATTTAAATTGTTTATACATTGCTGCTCGGCAGTGATCAGCTCTGCCAGAGGAACTGGTACACACAGTTCCAACAAACAGAGGCTTTGCTCCAAACAGATGTTTTTGCCCACAGTCACTGCAGATCCACAGCACTCTGGCAGATCTGCACACTCCATCCTTCCAGCTCCAAAAAGATCTTTCACACATTCCACCTTTCAGCTTTTCTAGTATCACTCATGGTGCTACAGCTCTCTCTCATCTGAGACTGTTAAACACATCTGCCCCTTTCTTGCACTGTTAGGAAAAAGACATTACCCACAGAACATGTTTTGTTTGGAGTCCTTCAAGTGATGTTAATGGTAACTCCTCTTCTGCTATTGTTAGACCAGCTGCGCTATGGAAGGCAGAAAGCTTAACTTAAATCCTAGCTAACACTTCAACAGGAGAGAAATGGAAATTGCAATAGGGGCAGAGTGAATTAATGTATTTTAAAGACCTGCAATCTCCACCCAGACCTCAGCAGAAACATCTGAAGTTTGAGTTAAAGGGCAGGATCTCACTTCCTACGGACCCACAGCTCCTCTGACACATCTCAGTGAGGCAGCGTGACTCAAGCCTATTTGTTCTGTGCTGAAATACCAATCAGGTAAGCTTAGGAATGAGGACACTCAAACTGAAGTTCAAACCAGAAGGCTCAATCATTTAACACTCAAGTAAAATTGCATGGAGTGACTGCCATGTCCAGCATGTCAACAGGGCTGGAAGAGCCAGAACATCCACTAACTGCTTGCTCCTGCTGTGGCCAGCACTGTTTGGGACTGCCAGAGTTCCAGCAGCTTCAGAGCAAGGGATGCTTCAGTCCTGTGTGCCTGTAACTGCCAGCCAGCACTCTCTGCCACACAAGCAGGTCTCCAGCAAATGCCATGGGCATGGGAAACAACGAACAGCAAGACAGAGGAGTCATTAACCCTACCTTCCAAAGACTGTCGAGAGGTTGAAGTGCTAACCCGAATGAGAGCAAAGGCTGAGAGAAGTGAAATTGAAATACAACTTCACAGTTCAGAAGTGCAGGTAGGAATTATTTTAATATATGCAAAGGAGCTACACAATTACACAGCCATATTTTCCTCTTCTCTAGTTATTTCCACTTATTACCCCCAAATTCATGAGATGTCTTACTCTCCTTGCACATATAAGACAGGAAAGCATCAGATTCAGTTTACAGATGGGGGATTCAAATGATTTCCATGGGATTTACATCAAGCCCAGAACTCAGGTGTCCTCATTCCTTGTAACCCTACCCCAGAGCCTGACACAGACCAGAGTGCCAGTGTGTGTTTAGGGGGAGGATGGGCATAATGAAGGACAAAGTAAAAGGCTAGTCACCTAGAATGGTTTGTCTTTTTTCTGCAGGAGAAAGGTTGAACACATTCCCATGCTCTCCTGGATCAGTTTTGTAGTACGTCTCAATATCAATAGAGAACTTCTCCACAAAAGGACACGTATACCTGAAAGAGAGAACAATGCAGCTTACAGTAAATCCTGCTTGGCTTGGCAAGCAGAGAAAATGCTTTCCTAAGATGTATAAAATCAGTCTCAAATCCAAGCCACCCTTTGCTCATGTTTTACTTCAGATAGGCTTTAAATACCGACTGTAGATTAGAGAGATTTTTTTTCACAACTTAAGGCAGGAGCTCTCCTGAGACATGTGGCTTTGCTGGAATAGCTCTGTGTGCTCCCCACAAAGTGTTACATGGAATACAGGTGAAAAGATACCAATGCACCCCATGCAGTTACTGGAGACTGGGCATACTGAGCAAGAAGCAACTTCCCAGTTGGCAATGAACAAGTAGAAAGCCTGAGGGGACCACAAAGCCATCTCACTTTGCAGAGACATTGTCAAAAACCTGCAACTTAAATTGACAATATCTCCTCCAGGAGACTATTATCAGGACAGACTGTTTATAAAGGAGCAGTCTTCAGCAAGAAGACAACTTCTGGGCCTGCTATACTGACAAGTTATGTTATGACATAAGACACTAATACAAGGACACCCTGGAAATGCACCTGTACCAGGAGAAAAGCAGAGCTCTTGCCTGGAATCTACAGCAGAATAAAGTACAGGCTGGTTCTCTGCAGTGCCAGGTTTCATGGCCAGCTGATTCACTCACAAACATTTCAAGAGAACAGATTAAACCAAACTGCAAGTGGACTTCGATCACTTGAAAGTCAGACAGCTCCATTATTTTCAGTCACAAGGAACTGCTTGTATGCAGACTCCTCACCTTTCCCCAGCCTCGAGTTACTTTCAGAGATCAGCAAAAACAGAACTAGGAAACTTTTGGACATTTTTTATAGAAATCAAAATAACCATTAAAGTCTTTTTATTATGAAAGATGACAGCAATACCAGACTGGTAAACCTGGAAAAGGGCAGATGCTTTAAACTAGAGTTATTGGCATAAAGCTACTTATTCCAGGGTATCTGAAATTCTCTTAGACAAACTCAGCTGAAATGAGCAGGTCCCAGAGGCCTCCACAGTGCCTCTGGCTCTCTTCCCTTCTCAGGGTGAAAACCATAGTCTGTAGGTTTGTTATTTTCTGCCAGCAAGACAGTTCTCAGAAAAGAAGCACCAGATTTATTATGATTTCTTTCTCCCCACACTTTCCCTGCTAGAACAAATGAATCTTGTCTTACTTGACAGTGTTCAACATGTCAACTGTCCCATCACCGTGTACATTTATAACTTCACTGAGATAGCAGTGCAATGTTAAGCAGAACATGCAGTGCAGGATTCAAGACTAAATAAAAACCATTCAAGATTTCCCACGCTTTGACGGACAAAACAGCTCACATTTTAGAGCAAGCAGCCACAAACTCTCAAGTATGTATGCAGTCAGGCCAGGCAACACTCACACTCCTGAGATGAGGCACTGTGTAAGAATTTTAAGACTCAACCCCACTTTCTTTAAAGGACATTAGTGGAGATCGAAGAGATACCACTGCCACACAGGGTGACATCAAACCCCCTCTCTAAAGCAGGGAAAAAGCTCTGGACATTTTGCTGTGTTTTACCTTGTCCTTGTGTAAGGATATGCATTCCATGATTCCTCTTCAACTCGAAGAGCTGCCTTGGGCAATATTGACCGAAACCAGCTGGGTATGTGCATACCAATGTGGTACACTTTGTGAGTATACTGCCCATTGCCTCCTGGTCCATCCATGTATGGCCTGTTCTCCAGGATCTCTACTCCACTGCCTTCCCCACATGTCTCTTCTCTGCTCTTTTTCTAAAAAGGAAAAATATTTCCCATAGTTAATCCTTCCAATGCATTGTACATACCAAGGTCTCAAAGCACATGAACTTAGGAGATGGTTTCTAGGAGTTGTTTTGAGCAGTGCTTCAGACAGCAGAACCGTGGCAGCACCCTGGCAGTAACATTACCAAACCTAGAGATTATAAAGGAAAGATTTAGACACTCATCTGTTCAACACAGGAACAGGGATTTGATTTATTAGGGATCCTGTAAAAATCTGGAATGGGATAACAAGAGACAGTTTGAATGGAGACAATGACACATCAATTTTTGCTCCTGAAAGAGCACACAAACCATGGATCCAGCTGTGAAACACCCAAGAGCACAGAAATCTTTGGCATCACCAGATGAGATGATGAAAGCGAGTTTTGTCCCATTTGGCACATTCTTGTGGTGGTGCATCAGTTTGAAGAATCATTCACATACTTGGTACAACATCACAGTGCTTAAAGACATTTTATGACCTACAGCCACAGGATTTTGGGGATTGTTGCTCATAGTCTGGAACGGCAGCATCTCTCCAAGAACAGCTTGGAGATTGTGCTCTGCTAATTAAGATACTGAGAACAAAACAGCTCAAGTTTGCCAGAATGCAAAAAGCACCCCCAGCAGCCTCCATATTTTGGCTTATTTGTAGTATTGTCCCTCCCTGAGAAACCTGCCAAACAATCCTTCAGTTAAAAAAAAAACAAAACCACTCATTTCAGTACTTCTAAGAAGAGCTAGAGGCAAACCAAATATTTATTCCCTTCTAACACATTTCAGCAGATTGGATGATGTACAACCTTCATAATTTCCAATCAACAGATTAATATTTTGAGTGAATTGTTGGTATTTAAGAGCACAGTACTTTGGAAATTAAGGGGGAGGGGGAAGAAATTTTATTCAAGAATCAACTGTGAAATATAACACAAAAACAACTTCTAATTTTTGGCATACAAACAATTCTAAGGATAACATGGTTTAACAGAAAATGATTAATAAGATGCAAGAGATCAGCTTCTCATCTTTCGAGGACAGGATGGTAAGCCAACAGAGTTATTTAGAAGTAGACAGGCCTCTTTTAAAGAGCTCTCAAGTGACTTTTAAATTTAAACAACTATAACTAACAAATTTAAATCACTGACAATCTAAATAGTCTGTTTTTCCTACCCCACTGCAATAGTCCTGAAAAAGAAAAGCACTTTTTTACAGTTTATTTCTAACATTCAGTTGGCAGTTCATTAAAAAACACCCATCCTCTTAAAACAAATTACTGTCTTTCAGTTCTTATATAAGCACTGACCAAGCCCTGCACAAATATTTATGACAATAACATTAAACAATCTTGATGACCCAAAAATCTGGTTAATTCAAAGGTCTCAGAAAAGGCAGTAACCCAGCAGGCACAGAGACTGCATCAGACAGGATAATAGCACAGCATCTGCTTGGAAAAGTTGACACAAATTATGGAGATGTATAGTTTTATTATATGGCAGAAGCACGTGGAAATCATAAGCAAAGACAGGTTCTCTTTGTGCCAAGTTACCACATGTAGAACCGTACAGCAGCTAGATTTAGGACTCCATTCTAGACGGCATAATTACCAGCAATTCCAGTCAAATCTGCTAGTCCTCATTTGGAACCAAAACATATTTAGTTTTTCCATTTCAAAAGAAATCCCCAGCACCGAGTGGCCTCAGCACCTTCTAGAACCTACACAGAATGGGGTCCCCACATCTACAAACGTTTGTATTGGATTAGAAAGCACAAACACTGAAGATTGATTTTGTTTTGATAGCCATGGTTGATACGAAAATGGGTAAAAAACTCCTCTAGGCTTTCTTTCTCAGAATGCAGATTCATAGTCTTCCTTTCAGAGCTACATCTGAGATATGTCTTATGCCTTGCCTTCCTCTTACAGCTCTCCACTGCCTGAAGCTCTTCAGAGGGCCATGCAACAGGACAGCTGTTTCCATTACTGTAAGTTTGAAGGTTTAAGATGCTGTGCTGCCCATTTTGATTCCAGCTCTCAAACAGATCAGCAGCAGGCAATATGCATTTCCTTTAACTGAAACCCCTGGCACCCCACCTCCCAATACCACATCATCCTTGCTTGTTCTGCCAAAAGAAACATTTTCTTCTGTTGTGTTCCCCTGATGGATTGAAGATGGATCAAAGCAGCAGGTCTCTCCCCAGCTCAGTCTCCTATTTAAGAAGACTAAGGACAAACATTCAAAGCAAAGCCAGGCTTTCATGGTCTCCTGAACTGCGACTTCTCCACGAGAGAAAGATCCAAGCTGGAGTGAACAGGACAGACACAGGCAGTTGTCTATGCCCTCAGGTCCCAGATAGAACTGTTGTGATCCATGCCCTCCATCAGTATTACCCATTTTGAGGGATGAAATAGCCTTAAGTCTCTGCATAAATTTCAGTTGAGGTATCCTACAGCTCAGAAAAACAAACTCCAACTCTTTCACAACTACAAGGTCTGCAAGTTCATGGGGACCTCTGCTCAAACCTTTCTGGTTTGAAGCCCAGATCACAGTGCTGATAGCCCAGACACAGCTACCACCACCATTCTTCTCTTCTTTCTCCTAATTTAGCTACTTTTGACAAAAACCTCTCTGTGTGAAGATGAGCTGCCTGGTTCTCATCCTACAGCTAGAACTCTGGTGAACCTGCAAGATTGGTCAATTTTTGCTTTACACTAATACTTTCATAAGCAGTTTTTCTCCACAGCCTGGTAATGATCACAGCTTCTCAGACTGAGCTGGCTGCTCCTGGGAGATGCAACACGCAGTTTGGTGTTACGGTCACAACACTTTGCAAGGAAAGGCAGAAGGGAAAACCCCAAAGAAACTCAGACCTTTGCACAAATCAGTTCACATCTCACTTCTGGTTATTTCATTCACTTCTATGCACCTGCAGGAAACTGTGAACTCTATTCTGACGGCAGGGCATGCTTCCTTCTTTAGCCTTTCTAGAGGACTAACTCCAGTCCACAGCTACTTTCACCCAGTTACAAGTCTTATGCAAATTTTGGCCCTGCATGTTCCTGGCAACAAGAATATTTTCTTAGATGAATGTGAAATAAGAGCTGCACCTCTGCACAACGACAAAACAGTCAGAGCTGCAGAGTTTATGTTCCAAACTGTCTTTTGAGCTAGGACTTTTGAATCAGGCCAATTTATACTCAAAACACAACGTAATTTATTGCCGTGAAAGACAAAACAATTGAACTCCACACCATAAACACACACAACAAGCTGCTTCCCAGCCCTGCATGCTCTCACACTTGCTGGTTAGCTTGCCCAGAAGGTAATAAGCTGCAGTAAACTCAGGGAGGTCAGAAAAAGTCAGGTTAGATGGTGAATAGTACAATCACTAACCAGTCACAAAGACAAAAAGAAGTTACAATGAAGACATCAGCCACATACACTTGAGAGACCAGGATGATACTCTGCCTGTAAGTGGTACTGGGGAGGTACAGCTCTTAGAGAAGTGAAGAGCAATTTGCTTTTCAACCATATAGCCTCTTCACGTCTACTGTGACTCAGCTACAGCATGGAGAGGCTTGTTACAAGGAAGTGATCTGTAAACAACAATTCAAAAAATAACTATCGATTAGGAAAGCATTGGCTTGAGAAGTATCTGGCAAGTCCTCTCCAAAGCACATCTGTCTGCTGGGAGAGGCAGATGAACAGGCATTTTCAGGTTAGTCTTGAGGGTTTCAGCCTCAGAGACCTATGCCCCTGTGAGGAGCAGATCCTTTATTTAGCAGATTACCTGTATTATTACTACTTGCTACTAACTGACAACAGTTATCTTCTCTAAATATAAATATCTGAGGCATGGTCTCCAACACAATCAAGGAGTAGCCAACAGCCTTTATGTGGAAGTCATCTAAGCCCTAATCACAGTAAACAATATTGTATTCCAACAGGGAATCCAGTCATCCCTTTAGAAGTTCCGTCTTCTGTTGATGACACTCCATGTTCTGCAAAGCCCCATCAATAGCTTTCCAGGACAGATGGTGACACAGATCCCTTCTAGCTAAAGTAATAGCATTAAATTACTCATAACAGGGAACCCAGAGAAGCAGATGCACCATGATTAGCAAGAATGCCAGTTACTTAAAGGCTTCTATTAAAATAAATCTCTTGGCACAGCAGTATAACATGGGACACAGCACATGACCTCACCATAACAATCATAGCTGAATAATTCCCATGAATGTCATCTAAACATTGGGCTAGCCTAACTCCATTTATCAACTGCCCTTCACAAATGGCTGTAAACAAAGCTTTCCAATAGCAAAGACAGGTTGGTTGCTTCTCAGAAAAAAGTCTGATGGGGAGCAGTTGAGGGAATGGGGGTGTTCAGCTTGGAGAAGAGGAGGCTGAGGGGAGACAGCAGCACTCTCTGACACTCCCTGACAGGAGGTTGTGGTGAGATGGGTGTCGATCTCCTCTTGTAACTAATGCATGACAGAAGATGAGGAAATGGCCTCAAGCTGCCCCAGGGGAGGGTGAGATTGGAGCTGTGGCAGAACTGTGTCCCTGAGAGGGGTGTCAGCCCCTGTACCAGGCTGCTCAGGGAGGTGGGGGAGACCCCAGCCCTGGAGGGATGCCAAAGATGTGGAGTTGAGGTGCTGATGGCCATTGGCATAGTGGTGGGCTGCGCAGGGTCAGGGGAGGGCTGGGACTGCAGCAGCTTAAAGGGCTTTTCCAACCAAAATGATTCTGTGATTTGGATCTTCCATCCGCTTTCCCAGTCAGAAATGTGCCTCACTACCAGCTAACAAAATGGAACACATCTTTCAAAGCCTCAGTCCAGTGAGCTCAACCTGGCATGGCTGAGCAACACCATGGCTCACACGTCTGTTTTTCTAGTGGGGTACAGCTCAGTAAAGGAGTCATGGTGAATGGCAACAGAAAGTCCCATAACTTGGAGGAGTCTCACTACAGCTGGAGGATGGCACTCACAGAACAAGAATGCAAAATGCTGGATAAAACAGCTAAGATGTACCTTATTGTATCAGCTGGTCAAATACAGAAATCAGGCTGTGGAATTAAATGACTCATAGTGTTTTGCTTTTGGTGAATTAGAAAATTCAACCTGAGGAGAATATGATCCTAAATCAACAGAGTCCCTGTCCGCGTGTTTCAGCCTCAGAGTAAAGCTCAGGCTGCACATGGGCTCAGGTGCATACACAGAGAACCTCTGCAAAGCACTGCCAATGGCTCAGAGGTTTAGTGTCTCCTGAAGTTTAGGGGGTTTTTATTGTGGCTTGCTACTCTCACTGCAATGGTACTGCAGAGAACAGTCAGACAGGGTAGGTTGCACTCTGATAACAGGCAATCCAGGCATTGTTCTAGCTTTTAAAAATAGATTATAACAATAATCTTACCTTGTTTACCACTGATTATTGTTTACAGTACAACCCCTCAATCTAAATCAGTCAGACAGTGATTACAGAAGGTTGGCATGCTTTAGTTTTACAATGAAGCTTCTTGGTGCATTACAACAATGTTTTTACACAGTACCACTGGCCTACTTGGATGACCCATGAAACTTTTGCTTTGAAATGATTGGAATGATGAAGACTGACAACATTATGCTTGATAGACCTATTGTCTGTGAATAATGAACACAAATCATTGTCTGGAAACAATAACCACAAATTTCTTTTCATTTCCCTCCAGCTTCCATTTGGCACCAGGGTATTTTGACAGTCCAGACAAACTCTTCTGGGAGAATTCATTAAAATAGCACTGAAGCCTTGGGATTTTTTTTTTATCCTGTTTAGACACAGATATGGACACAAGTAGTTTCCAGTTGGCTGATGGTTTCAGTTAACAGTGACAGCAAAGGCATCCATGCAACCACTGAACAAGAACATGACAGCAAATATCCCCAGAGGATCCTGCTAACATACTTGCTCATGCTGTTGTGGCAAGGGAGGCTGCAAAAGCATTCTCTATGGCCAATTACTATATTTTTATTGTTTTGGATGCTAAGGCTACCACAAGTGCCAGTTAAGTTCCCAGAAACAGACCTGTCCTTTGGGAACCAGAGAAAACCTAAATTGCCTCACATAATCCAGCAGACAACAAAACTGCCTGAAGCTGCTCAGGAAGGATGACTTCTGCCATCACTGGACAGCTTTTAAGATCTGGTTTTGCTAATCAGATGTGTTTTTTTTCTTTTTTTCTGTTTAATTTTAGAAAGGAAGTACAAAGGCACACCAGATGAGTAACAAAATTCAGGCTGGGAGAGGAATAAACTGCTCTCAGTCTCTTCCATACATTAAGGTATATTCCCAACTACCTCCAGTTGGGCATCATTTAGGCTGGTGGAGACTTTACTCTGCTAATTAATTTTCCAAAGCATTGCCTTCTTCCCATCACTGAGTGCCTTCCTCACTGCTCCGAACAGCTGCCTACCAGCCATCAGCATCTCCTACCAGCAGGCACTGTGCATGAGCAGAAGTTGCTTGTACTATGAAGGTACCAGTTAGATTGATGGGTGCCTTGTGCCCAATAGCATTGTACAGAAATGCTGGTAGAGGTTATAGGCAACACAGCCTGGTAGTCTCAGCCACAGAGCTGTGGCAATACCAGCTTTCAAACACCACAAACAAACCAGCACAATAACAGATGCACACTTTTAGCCATAGCTGCTGCAAGCCAGAATTAAGCAGCACCTAAACCCAGAAAGCCAATGATAGAGATACTGGAAAATAGCAAAAGGTCTTGAAACTGAAGTATGGTTTGTTCTTAATGCCTTTTCCCAGTACTGGCTATCTGTACGTGGATAACATGTACAGTAAGGATGTGCATGCACATGGGTGTACCTATTCTGTCTTCAGCTGTCTCTTGCTGTGGTATGACTCAGCTCTGTGTTCTGTTAACCACTCCTTTCTGAGCATTTGAACTGACACCTAATTCATTATGAGCAATTCGCTTTCACCACCAGCAACCTTTTGCCTGATTATACAGCTATCCAATAAACCAGGTACCATTCATGTCGGCATATACTGCAGGTCATAAAAAATGAGATCTTTGACTAGGAAAACAAAACATTGGTTTACCCTAAGGGTACAGAGTTGTATTTCCCAAGCTTGTTTTTTTTTGTTTTTTTTTTTGTTTATTTTTCTTTCCAAAATGTGTGTCAAAGACCTGAAACACTCAATTAAAATCTTACCACCACAATCAGGGTGATACCCATGCAAAAAGCTTTTCTCAGTGTGAAAGAAGCAGAGAAGATGGTACTATTCAACTCTTACAGAAGGCAAGAAAGAGAACTTCTGATCAGATCAAAACCAGCATAATTTTATCCGTGCAGGACATGTTCTAAGAGCAAACAGGAAGTTACATTAATTAAATTAAAATTAAGAATCACTCTTACTGTTATTAATGCTGAAGTAGAACAGCACACACAACTTCTTGCTATCAAAGGCTTCTGTGCCACAGTCAGAATAGCTGAGTCCTCTCACAATAAAGATGAAGGAATCAACAAGAGAGCACTATTTGCAAGAGGGAGGAAGTAACCTGAAGACATTAAGCTCCTGGCAGAGATATGTCCAGTACCCAGATCTTTCAAGGCCCATTTCAGCATCCTACCCATGATGCATTAGTCTTCTTCATTGAGCTTGAGAAAGATCTTTACCTAAGTACAGTAAAACAGTCCTCAAACAGGGAAGACAGAAGACTTCTTTACTCCTATTCTGCAGGAGTTGAGCACAGTCTTAATGATCACACTGGAAATACTGAAGGTAGGCAAGCGCTAGGAACCCTCTTACCCCAGGAATGGGTTTGCTGGGGGACAGTGAGGCAATTAGGAGTTTTGTTCTTGTTACGCAAATGCAAGGCTTACTATACAGCTCATTGTGCACAGCTAAGTTGGCACTAACATAACAGTAAACCCAAGTCCAATTGCAATGGGATTTCCCACTCTCACCAGCAATGCTTATTCCTGCCCTTTCAGAAGTTGTGGCCACCACAGAACCATGTTTTTGTTTACACCATGTGCACCACATTATGAATGCAGACAACTTTAAACTGCACCATCTGTTTCCATGGCAATGGGACTGCATCAGCAATCCACTGGTTTAGTTTAAGACATCTTCACTCAGACTTCAGCACTGTACACAAATCATTTCTTAACAGCAAACCAAGTGATGTCAACTAGTAACCATAGTGCCCACAGCTGAGGTTTGTGTGCCCTTTGCCTCTAACATGTATCCTTCATGTATGACAATTATTTTAATCCAATTAGTGCTGTTAAAAAAAAAATACATGAAGGGCTAGAGTCAATACCTATTTAGCAAAGGAAGGTTAGTTTGAGTCCACAAGATAATGATCAGAACATGAGGCTTTACAATAGCACTTTAACTCTGAGCCTCACTGCACTACACACATAGGAATGACCTGAAACCCTGGGGAGAAGGGAAGAAATCTGTTCGTCATCAATGGCTTTATTAACAAAGGCAAAAGAGCAGCTATTTCAAACATCCTCCTCTTCTAGGTTTGAGTAGTGCCTGGGCAACATCCAGTGCTTCATTCCATCCGGCCAATATTCCTTCCCTCAAACATCAGTGCTTCACCAGATGAACATAAAAGCTGGTTTGAAGTGTTCCTACCAGCCAGTCAAAAACAAAGGGAGTCCTAAAATAAGAGAGAGAATTGCAGAGTGTGTGTGGGGAGATAAATCAGGAGGGCCCTCCCCTTCCTAGAAGAAACCTAGTCATAATGCCATGAAAAGGTTGCCACGCTCCAGGCTGCTGTGTCAGATGGCCAAGGAGGACAGCTTTATCAGCACTGAGACATTTCAGAGACCAAAGACTTTGCTGACCATGAGCACAGACTCCTCCAGACTTTATAGATCAACAAATCACCTGGTCCAACACTGGGTTGGGAGGCAAAGCATCCTCCTGGCAGAACAGAAATCCCAGCAGTGACTTGGAGCCATCAGGACAGCCAAATAACTTTTGCCCTTCCTCCTCAAGTCAGTCTGGTTTCACTGGGGATATCCAAACACAGCTTATTAGGCAGATGATTTTGAGAGCAACCACAAAGTAGTGAGCATCTGCCTGTCCAACCTAGCACTGCAAGCTGCAATTTTCAGGAGGATTCCCCTTTGGGTCCCTCCCAGCTCTGCAGGGAACTGCCATCTGATCACCTTCCTGCCTGCAGCAGGGATATTATGGGTCGTCCCTCAACTTTACCAAGCAAGAATTGGGACTATCACATAGGAATTGTTGGCCTTTTGTCTTGTGTAATGCTGCCTTCCAGGAGATACTAAACACACAGGGAGAAAGAAGATGTTACCCATGAAGACAGGGTCTGCCTGGCAGAGGGAAGCACCATTTAGGTCTGCTTTCTGACAGGAGAAACATGAGTGTCCAAGACATCCTACATCTGTTCTCAACACCCCTTCACCCTCCCTAGAGCTGTCTGAGGTTTGGGGGGAAGGGGGTCACAGACCTTTGCATTGCACCCAGGCTGCAAGAACCTCCTCCCTCTGGCTTTGCAGCCGCAAAGCCTGCCATATTCCCAGGCAGTGGAAGCAGGACAAAGCTGAGCATACAGAAGGCCTTGAGGAAGGGACCATTCTTACCCAAGCAGGAGCACGTTACCTGTACTGCACCTGCAGCACCATCATTCTTGGCTGTTTTTCTTGTAATATAAAACACATTCCTTAAAAATCCTTAAAAGTTGAAGGCAGGACATGTTGTCAGCAGCATGCTCTGGCAAGACAGAGCAGAAATATGTGCAGCAGCAACTCATACAAGTGTTGCATGTGCAGCATTATTTAGGATCAGGTCTAGATATTAATGAAGCTGTTTGCACAAAAGCAGGATATTTTGGGGACAATCAATTGTGCAGGACTATAAATAATTTATGGCATTAGAAGAACCATTCTCATGGCCACTCATTAATCACTTTGCCTTACAAAGACACCCAGTCACACTCCTATGGAGCCAGGGTTGGATGTGCCAGAAGCACATGAATTAGGAATCACTTTATTATGGAGATACCTCAAACTTGTTTACCCCACATGCTCCATCTTTCAAAATGTCAACTACACTTCCAGCTCAGTATTTTGTCTTACCTTGAGTATTTCCCTCCTGTCTTTAAACAGATTTTTTTCACTGTATTAACAATTCCCCAGACACTGAGAGAATTACTGTTCCTGCTTTAAAAGAGAGGTAAAGCAAGTTGCTTATTGTTATATTGTGAGTCAGAGATTTAATTCCAACTCAGAGTGTTTTGGATCAATTCTGATCTTTTGACTTATCCCTTAGATTTTAGGCACCCAGTGCAATCGTTCACTAAACAATAAGCTGTAAGCTAAAACACTGGAGGATTGGTTTAAAGAAATATCCAGTTTTCCTAATATTTAATTCATTACTTGCCTTCAGGTGTCTGAAAAAGTGAGAATTTCACCTGGGTCAAGAGTCAAGACTTTGTCCATACACTTTGTCAGAAATCTCCTTTCGTAAGAATAAAATAAAGAAGGACAAAGGATTTTTGACAGCCACAAGCTCAGGAGGATTATCAGTGCTGAATCCTGTATTAAAACCACCACAATCTGAAGTTTAAAATATTTTTTGTGTTATAACCTTGTCTCAACTGAGTTTTGTTCAAGGAAAACAGCATGTGTGAACTGTCAGGGCAACACAGTTCACTACTCTAAAGTCGACCTTTTTTTCCCCAGGTATGGAATAGCAGCCAGTTTAAGAACTGTTCAAGGACAATGACTACAAAACAAGAAAAAAATTAAATGCAGAAAAGATATTTGCTATTTCTAAATGTTTCCCAAAATAGCCCTTATTAGACCCCAAATCTTGTAGTGTTGAACATACCTGTACTGCCCATGTTCTCAAAGCTAAAGCACCTGCAAGCAACTTACTCTCTTTCCGAAAAGACTACAAACACCAGAGGAAGAAAAGAGACCATAGAAGTCACAGGTGTTTAATGCTGCCACATAGAAATTGGCAGAAAAGCTTCAAACCAGGCTTTTGCTTTCAGATTCGTGAATCTTTCAGGGTCTCTGGAGCTGTCAGCAGTGTCACCTGCTTTTAAAATTAAAGTATATATGTCTAGCTGTCCAGATGGCCAAGGCATCTGCAAGTGAAACAAAAATAATCAGCCATCCAGTTCTTCAGTGTCCAGAGATGAAGGGTTAGTTTGTTTTCCCCCCACTCAATCAATCCTTCACCATCTGCTGAGCCTGTTGGCAATTGCCAAGTGTAGCTAACAGCTTAAAGGACATGACTTTTGCACCCAGATATCAGGACATGGCCTCAAGAAATACCACTGCCAAGCACATCTATTCTCAAAGGTGCGGAGAGCTATACACAAATAAGAGCTACAACAGGACAGCACAAAGGTCTGGAGACTGAGAGGATGGACACATTGTGAGCCTATGGAAAGGAGAAAAGCAGCTCAGGGTATTCCATCAGCAGCCACAACAGGTGAGTACAGCACACTGCAGATGCTTGGAAACATGCTCTAGTTTTTCAGGGAAGGCAATAAATGAAAAGCCCTGCGGGACTGTAGAAGAGAGGCTCGTGTTAAGAGATGATAAAAGCCCTCAATTCCCAGGATCCTACCTGAGTTCAGCAGACAGTGCTGTGCAGATGGATTATCTTTAACAGATTGTCCCGAACAGGGACCAGGGTTCTTCCCCAGTTGTGGACCCTCAAAGTGCTGAGTGACAGAGTATTACCTTTATTAGCTTATAAAGATGACGTGGCATCTTAAAATAAGTCTCATCCTCAAAAGGCAATGGCTGGGTCCAGAGGAATCTTTTTCAAGAACACTATCTTTGCAGGAAGGTCAGAAGTAATCAAAGAAAATGAAGACTGGACTTATATACAGCAGAGAAAGCAAGCTATGCACGTTGATGTCAAAATAAGACTTAATAACAAGAGGAATTCTTTCATCTTATGTAAGGGTCAGAAAGGCAACGGTCTCTCAGAATCTTGTGGCATATAGAATGCAGTAATGAACGGTATTAAGATGATAAATGGACTGACCTTTGGCTAATAACATACTGATGCTTCTGACAGACACACTCAGATCTTGCAATACAAGCTTTTATGAGACGGAGACTTAACATTAAAGTGTGCACTGTTTCTGAGGCAAGTGGGAGGCATATAGAAAGGTGAGTTCCCTAAACACACGGGAAAGGGAAGTGTTACAGGAAAGGATAGCTATTGAGACACAAATATGCAGGACAATTAGAAGAGAAAGCATTAAGAGACTTTTTAATAAGATCTATCTCATGTATAAAACAGGAAGGTTCTCTCCTTCATGTCTGATGGGCTTCAAAGTCCTGACACTGACAGAAATACTGCATGTCCCTCTGATGTGATATGCAGAATCAGAGAAGACATCCAGGACAGAGTCCTCGGTTCAGCATTTCTGCAGGAAGAAAGAAATCCCTACGGATGCTTACAGTTGTCACCTCCATAAACAGTTTGTGCTTCACAAAACTCATTCCAGTGCTCATCTCTAGTTGTTTTCTGCTTACATTAGGACAGGAGCCTGCAGTTTCCCCAGATCAAACTGCAGCTCTCCCAGTCCTATGGATAACTCTCCAAGTTGAGTTTATCTAGAGATCTCTTTCCCTTGGCAGCAGGACAGGCTTTTAAATGTGTGTACAGACTTTAGGAAAAAGGTTACACTACAAAACTACTGTCCAGAAAGAAAGACACAGAGAATTCTTTCACTGTTTTGTAACATTCTGCCTGGTTTATGCACCAGAATAAAATCAGGTCACAGTAGAAAGACAGACCACTGGTTCCAAGCTCAGATACAAAAATCAGTATGCTTTAATTCGGATAGCAAAACAGATGAAAACTCAGCAGATGTAAAAAAACCCTGTTCACACGGGTGAGCTAAGACCGAACTGATTTGTGGCTACTGCAGCAGGAGCTCCCAAACTGAAGAGCTGACAACACTGTGTGAGAGGTTTCCCATGATAATTCAGATATTGATAGCCTAAAATTTAATAGAAAAACCCATTTCAGTTCAGACCTATTCGGCTTCAAGCAAGTCAAAGGTACATTAAGCCCTTTGCTCTAATGCAAAATTAACTTATTTATGGAAGAATTTAAGTGCTACTTAAAGGACTGAAATCATTGTCTCTGCAGATAATATTTCCAAAGACAGCAGACAGCAACATTTAAGAGACTTGTTGTTTCCTTCCCCCAACCCTTCAATAATTAAAATAACCCTCAAAAACCAAAACCAACTTTAAAACATTATAAAGCAAAGCAGCAGGCCTTTCACCTCAGTCTTCACAGCTCTGTGCATCAGCATGGAGAATTTTAAGAGGAATTACAGAGCAACATGGGCCTGTATACTATGATTTATTGCATCTCTTTCCTGCCTAGTGGCGCAGAGAACCAACAGAGATGCTGGATTATATACTGCACAATTCTAATTCTCCCGTCCAGTAAACACAAGAAATAGAAGTACAGTCTGTCCCAGTTTAATGGAAGGATCCTTTGCTGCTTGGGCCTGATGCTGATTACATCAAACCTGGTGGAAATTTTTGTGAAGGTTTCTAAGAAGGAGGGAGTGGTCTTTCATGAAAACAGACAAAAGAACTTTCCACTGCAGAGCAAAAGCCTCCATGAAAACAGCTTTGAAAATGTGACCACAGTGCTACAGCTGCAGTCTGAACATCCTTGACCAACATGGTTTTGAGGCAGTACTTCCACAGAAAGGGCTCCCAGAGCAACTGCACTGGTCAGATGCTTCATCCCTTGGGTGACAAGATCTTTTAGGAAAAAACTTTCATTTGGAGGATGCTTAAACTTAGGGAAAATATTTGACTGCTCTTAAAGGTTTGACTTTATACCAACTGGTTTCGAATTTAACGGGGCTTTTCACTCACGAGTTTCAAGTTAAATGAGCGGCTGACTTCAAGTACATGCTTAAGGCTCTCTAAAACCCTTGAAGAATAATTGTGACATCTCCTTTTCACACTGTTGGAAAACCAGTTCTTACAAGACCAGGCTGAGTAGTGTCTCCAGCAATAATGAAACCACACTGTACACAATAAACGTCTTTGAAATGAACCTTTTGCTTTTAAGAATTGGTCCTCACCCCAGGAACTACTTTAAATCATTCTGCTCTATGTTTCAGCCAAAGATTTCTAAGAAATGTCCCTGCTTACACAGATATCTCAGCTTGCTCCCCTAAAGGGGTTCAACACAGAGAACCTGCTTCTCCTGTGGCCTCCTTACGTGTTTCAGAGGAAAAATAAAACGACTGACATGAAGCATTTTCTCATTCTCTGAAAAGAACGGAAGTCACACTCCCTCCCTGCTGCTCTCTCCCCAGCACCTGTCTCAAAGACAAAACCTTCACTTTTAAATCAAACTGAAGAAAAAGTACATTTGATACCATGGTCTAGGAAAAGCTGCCATTGAAATCAGCAGGAATCTTTCCACCAAATTCAGGAAGAGATGAAGCAGATCGTTATCAAACACTAAGAAACAGAATATGAACTCCACATTTCACCCAAAGTGGGTTTTCTGCTCTGGTTCTTTCTTTCCTCTTTTCTTTTTCAAATTTGAGCTGAGAATAGGGTTGTTTGGTTTTTCTTTTTTTAATAAAAAGCAGAGCTAAATTTCCCTCTTGTACTACTTGTAAACACAATGCAGTAAAGTCACCTGCTTATCATGGATTTCTCTAACTCACCTGGAACTTGGGCTACATGCAGTGTTTCTAGCTCACCCCCAGATAAGAGATCAGAGACCTAACACCAACTACTGCACCTGATCTAAGGAGAATCATTACTTTGCTGAATATAAATGCACTAGAGAGTTAGAGGAGGTCTGAAGCAGAGCTGCATGGCAATTCACAATTTCTCAAGTAGTTTCCTGGGCTAGTGAACTTCACCTTTCATGAAACTTTAATAGCTTTTCATGTCCTTTGGCATTAACATATAGCTAAAACCACTGTCGAGTGAACGAAATGGAAGCCAAGATTCTGTATTAATGAAATAAAAGGAAGTATAGTGAACAACAAATTCAGTCCCCTGACCAAGTCCTCCACATCTCACAGAAGGCCCCTTAGACAATCTCCAGCTAATGACTCATCCCATTAAATCAGGTGGGCTCCTCCTCCTTAATCAGATCATTCCCTACACTCTACTGCTCACTGACAGGTTCTAGGCAGCTTCCATTATCCAGCTCTTTGTTCAAAATAAGCTCAGTCAAATTTGGAAGAAAAAGTTGTAACAAAATAGTTACAACAATATTCAAAACAGCTACAGCTCAGGAAAAGAGACAAAAATGAAGTAACCTAAGAAAAATGTTACTCATTACTGCTAACATTTAGGTTAAACACACAAAGATGATCCATTTGTGTCAGAAAAGGGACTTTGACTGTTACTACTGAAAAACACACTGTGCACTGTTTTACAATCAGGCCCAAGTGTGTGAGTCTTTAAAGGAAGAGTTGGATGGTCAGGGGAGAAATGAGGGTATTGTGCTTTTGCTTTGTTTTTTGAGGTTTGGTTTTTTCCTGAATTCATTTTAGGTTTTATGCCAAAGCAGATTTTTCTAGCAGTTTCATTCTGTCACAGAAACAGTTCTACTGCAAGTTCAATATTAACTTTTATTTAAAGCATGGGACAATAAAATACTTCAGATTCATTTCCTTTTAAAAATGCTCCTGGTTGGATTTCAAATGCTGAGATAATATGGGCACAGAGGAGCTGAGTTACAAAAAACCAACACTTTAATTAACTGCTTTATTGGAGACAAGGAATTCATCAAAAACTCCCCATCAGTATTCAGAAGCCTATTTAAAATAATCTAAATTTTATGCCTGAACTGATTAGTATCTGTTTCACAGCAGTACGAAGCAAGGAAATAGTACATCTAGACTTTTGCTCCCTTAAATTCAAACTTAGGCCTTTGGTTTACCCTCTCAAATTTTTACTAGGCTCTTTCTTCCCAACGAAAGACCATATGAGCTTTCAGTTTGAAGCTAGAACTGGCATGACCACTAAGCAGAGCCCAACCAGGAAGCAGCAACTGCTTCAAAACCTACAGCCTGCCTAACAGGCAAGTCATAGACTGAAGTTTGTGTTCCTTTCCCTCTATTGCCTCTAAACACACAGCAAATCTCAAGTTTAAATGGTCTAATTCAGCAGCAATCCTCCTCTCTTCCACATGAAGAAGCAGCAGCAGCCCTGTGTCAGGCTGCACTCATCCCCACGGAGCGAAACGTTACCGACCTGTATCATGTAGAGCTGTGCGATCCGATATTCCTCCACGCTCATCGGGAGGGGGATCCGATATTCCTTTATGAGCATTTTGAATACAAAAACTCTCGTCTCCCTCAGAAACACAATCCAGAAGCGTTTAGTAAAGGCTCCTTAAACAATGGCAAGGAAATGCATTGAGGATCCCTGAAGAAGGAGAGAGGGGAAAAAAAAAAGAGATGCAGTTATTTTCCATTCATCCTATTAGGAAAAAAAAAACCCCAAACAAACAGGCAAACATTAATTTTTGTAATAGCTGCGAGCTTAATAGCAGAGAGAAGAATTGCTGGAGTGCTACCAGAGCCTTAGCATCAAGTTGAGCAGAATCTTTTAGAAGTATTTTTATCTGCTTCAGGGGATACCATCAAAGCTATTACCCTCCTGACCTTTGCCACTGTATCAATCAGTCTTTCATATGCAATACCATCTCCATGGAAGAGATGTGACAAAATGAATAGGCAGGCCTTCTGTTGCCAGACAATAAAGTATCTCTCCAATATCAGCCATGCATCAGAGATGCATCCACTCAAAGGTATCAGGTTTTATCCTCTCACATTCATTCAGTGACAAGAAAAGGCAATAATTAGACTTCCTTGGCCCTCAGTAACACCGTAATGAAGAAAGTAATTTGGATTCTAACAATAAAGAGAGCAGAAACATACTTTTTTCCTGCTTTATTCTGAATTAGTCTTCGTAAGATCTGTTCTCTTTCACCTCCAAAGCAGCCTACAGCCAAAATCCTCCTGCCACTGATGTCGATGCCAGACGCATTTTTACACTCTCGCTACATAATACAGCCAAAGATCAAATTGCAACATAAAAATATCCCATTACAGCCCACCTTGAGGCAATTTAATAGAACTATTGCTTAAGAATATGGGGAATGCAGCATTTACTACATCAAGGGCTAAAGCAGTAACTTCTCAAATATTCTTAAAACTCCCTATAGGCTGTGGATAAAGACAAGTAGGGAGTAGGGGTGGACGGGGAAGATGACTGGTAAGGAAGAGAAGACAAGAAAAGAAGCTGCCTATCACACCAAATGAGCCTCAGCAGGACCTGGTGACCACTCTTCCAGTGCATGAAGCACTTGCTTTGTTCCTCCTCATCACCAAAATCCACCATTCTGCTGTGCCTGCCTATTGGAAGTGGTCAGATACAACTGCTGGAGAGCAAACTTCAACCTAGAGAAAATAAAAACTGAATATAACATAGAATAAAAACAACCAACCGTGGTCTGGGAACCAGGAAACCACGCTGCTATCAACCGGCCTCAGTGCTGCCCGCTGTTTGCACGGCACTTCACCAACCTTTTACAGGGTTTGGAGAGGGTAAAACACATGCCCATGCCCACAGAGCAACCAGGGATAAAAACTCAGCACTTATAATCCAGATCTACTGACTCTTAACCTGTGTGGCACTTGGAGGGCACAACCTCATCTCCAGAGCTGCCTCACGGCTGAGTTTCTGCGTGCACACTGCTTGCTGTGCCCCAGCCACAGCACCCGCTCCAGCCCAGCCTGTGGGCTTCACGCCGCTCAGCTCGGCACTTGTTTGCCTTTGGTGGCTGTATTTCTCATTTGGCAGCAGAGTAAATCCATCCTGGACCATTCTGGAACGGCTATCTGTCTGGTGGTGCATCATCTAAACATTTTCTTTTCAAATCCAATTCTCTGTTTCATTTTATTGCTGTCAGAGCAATCTGCGTGTGTGTGGAGCTGAGAGGGAATTCAAAGATATTTGCCATGGCAAACCCTGTAGAGGTAACTCTGGGAAGACTGCTCTTCCCAACACTGCCATGCCTGTGTGCACATCTGTGTGCACGTGAGGCATTTCCTCCATCAAACTAATCCTCCAGAACAGATGGAGATAATATCATTTTGTGTTTTTTAATTAGTAGCATGGCAAAGAAAAAAATAACAACCACCAGAGGATGGATCTTGAGGCCAGGTCTGAATTGGTCCAGTGCTGGGATCCCAACTCTTGGGAGGTAAGGGCAGTGGGAGACAGCTACGTATCTTGAGCAGTTCATTATGCTTTAGAGATCTTTGAAAATTAGATTTAAAAGCTCCCCACCCCATTTCCCAATTGCTCTGAAAGCGATACTGCTCCACCGTAAGGACATCAGCCCTGTCTGCCTGTGGTGCTTGCCAAAAACAGGAGCTTCCTATCGATCGGAAGAGATGAATAAAACAAAAAATAGAAGCTTCAAAGCAATAAAATGGCAGGAAACCAGTACCAAGATGGAAAAAATGTGTTTAGAATGAAGTGTCAGACAGGTAATAATTCAGACAGTCAAGATAAGAAAGAGCTTATTTTATCATAGACTAAGAAACTCAACCAATTCAGCCCCAAGCAGGAACACCGGCAGCCAGCAGCAGCAGTCTCAAAGCACCTGGCATGCACAGCGTGTCTGGCCACAGCAGTGGCTCCTGGTCCAGTTTCCTGCTTGGCTTTTACAAGAGCTGAGGTTTTGTTGTAAAGTTCCCCTTTGGGTTTCTACTTCTCTGCAGTCAATGTTTAAAAACAGTGTTTCAGCCCAGTGTGAAAGTCTCCAGGTCCTGAGGATGAGTCTGTTGGAAAAGTGGTGCTTGCAAAAACTCCTCCAGGAGCTGCTCACTCCAGCTACTGCAACCAGTCCCCAGAGCTGGGTAGAAAACCAACCCTGGAAACACAGTGGGCAATAATCAAGAACCAAATGCAGCCTCAAACCAAGGGGTTCAGCAGAAAAAGGCACGTGGGATTATCAGTCTGACCCTGAAGGAGGCACAAAGAGAACAAACCTGACTTGTTTGCCTCTGTTTTAAAGCTACACTGGTTAAAAAAATAAATATCAAGGTAAGTTTGCAGCTTGGTGTGCCTTTGAGTTTGAAGTAAACTGCTCCAACCCTTCTAAGAGCAGTGGAGCACAGGTGATAAACCATGAAAAGTAAACATGGGTTTTCACCAGATTCACATCCTGGGGAGTATGATGCCACGTGAGCAGAGGTGACAAAATTGTGCTTTCAGACAACACACTGAGGAGAGTGGCCTCCTTCACAGAGAACCAAAGCTCACCAAGACTGGTTACTCTATTATTGACAGAATCATAGAATAGTTTTGGTTGAAAAAGACCTTCAAGCTCCTGGAGTCCCAGCACTCCCCTCCCCCTGCCAAATCCCTGGCCCTCAGCAACTCAGCTCCCATGGCTTTGGGATCCCTCCAGGGCTGGGGACTCCCCCAGCTCCCTGGGCAGCCTGGCACAGGGGCTGACACCCCTCTCAGGTAGAAAGTGCTGCCTCAGCTCCACTCTAAACCTTCTCTGGCACAACTTGAGGACATTTCCTCTTGTCTTGTTTAAAGAATCACAGAAGTTTGTCTGGAGACATGATGGCTGCTACGGAGGGAAGTAAAAGAAGCCATGACATAGCTTTGGAAAATGGATGTCAAAACACCAGCTGTGTCTCTGGCATTTATCTGCATCCAGCCCACTGCTATAAGCAGCCAGGGGTGTTTGAACGGTGATGCCCTATGTGCCAGGGTTAGCAAGCAGGCAGTGTGTTTTGACTGCAGGCTGGATTTCAGCTCTCCAGCTGTCCAGCACCAAGCTGGACTTTCAATGGATTTGCCAAGTCGTGGCAGCCACACACCCAGTACCAGTGGCAGCCCAAGGCTGTTTGCAAAACTCAGCTTGCAGACGGCTCTTCTCAGCATGAGGAAAAACAATGGTGACGCAGGACATTTCCAGACTCGCTGCTATTTCTGCTATAGCCAAGTAGCACATTTGTACAGGCCCTTATTCAATTTCTACACAGAGCTGTAGTAACTGTGAAAGCCAGGCACAAAATCTTATACTTCAATTATTTGAAAATCAGGTTCTCAAAGCATCATAATTACACTCCAGAGTCGATATCCTGCTGTGATGAGTCAGGTCCACCTCTGAGCTATTGCTTCAGGCTGTCGGAAGGCTAACGCACAGGGTGCTGCATTTACTTCTGATTTTAACAGCTTCCCTCACAACAATAACAAACTTTACAAGGAAGCATCCTTTCCTTAAAGTGCTGGGGCCAGAGTGACATTTGGGATCTGGAGAAACTGGACAGATAAAGAGACTCAGAAACACCTCTCTGTTTAGCCCATGAGTTTGGTGTCTGCACTTCGGGAGCATCAGGGTCAGTCGTCGCCTTACTCAATGAGGTGAAAGAGGATTGATGACAACTGACAGGTTGTAATTAAGAAATAAGAGTTAGTGCATGAAGGATGCTTAAACTGTCATACTGGAGTCCCAGAGGCCAAACTCTGGCCAGGATTCATAGGCTAGCCCTGAAAAGTATGGAAACTGAGTATTGCATCAAAAAACCTGGCTACTGAACATGTCACTTGGGTCCAGGGCAGGAGAACTACTCACATCAGTTAATGAGGATACAAAAGGGCTGTTACTGCCCCATTCCCAGCTGTGCTGTGACAGCTCTCCTAGTTGTTACCTCAACAACTAACCAGCTCATGTTTTCCATGTCTAGGCTGCTGAGCACAGGCTTTTTATGGCTGGAATGAGCTACTCCACGGCAGCAACAACTCACCCCATACCACAGCTGCTATTTCTCATTTTCAACAGGGAAGAAAAAGCCCTAGATGCAAAGGAAAACTATAAAGAGCTTTTTCTAGCTTAATTTTACACTATTATAAAGTTTAAAAATTCACCCTAGAAAGGAAAAACCCCTCACAGAAAGTCACACAGCAGCCAGTAGCAGAGGCAGGTACTGGCCCCAGGTTCTTCTCAACCGCTGCTTCTTGAGGGCTGTGCTGAAGTTTAAAAAATCTCCCCTATAAAAGACCACGCTCATCAGCTAAAGATACTTGACTCAGCTATTGTACCATTTTCTTTGCAACATTTTCACATAACCAAGAAGTAAAAGATAATTAACAGAAACAACCGTAAGGAAACCAAGACAATCATGTAACGGCAAAAGGATGAGCAAAGGCATTACCTGGAGACCTCACCTATCTCCCTAAAGGCTTTCCTTAGGTTCTCTATATCTCCTTTATGCCCCAAGAAGATGACTCCTTGAAGACAGCAATATCAAACAGATGTCAGCATTGGTCTTGAGGGTATCAAACACCTGGGCTTTGGGAAGCAACACCAGGCTTAGCAGCCTGGTCACCTCCCCTCTCCTGCAGGGTTCCCTGACACATAGAGCCCGCCCATGACTGGAAGCTCTGCATAAATATCAAACTTGGATTTATTTATGCCATTAGAAGCAGCAGCATAAATGTGAAATAGATTCCTAGGACCTTAAGTCAGCATTTTTTAAAGGCAATCTCAACACTCACACCTTGATTAATGCAGCACTCTCCTTCCTAGTCCAAAAGCTGTCTTTGCTCAGTTTAATCTGTCCAGAAATTCACTGCATCTGTCACTCTCATCCTGTTTGTCCACGGTGTCCCTGCCTCTCAGGAGAAGCTTTCCTTTTTTTTGCAGCATCTGCAAGACATCAGTGTTGAACCCTCCTCAGCCCTTGCTCACCAGCCTTGCCTACCTGACCCTTGGCGAGGGCTGCAGCACACCGCCCGCATACATCACACAGAGCAGCACAGCATCAGAACCATCCTGCTCACATCACTGCCACCTCACCAGGGAGCATCACAGGACAGAGAGGAACTTGGTGTTTTGTGAATGCATGACATTTAAAGCAATACCAGCTGGAGCACAACTGTCTTCTCTGATCACATGAATGACTACCACTATGTAAAGGTCAACAGGAAAACACCAGTTATGAGGCTGTTCCAAGCAGACGAATATTAAGCGCTTGTATTTTACCAGTCCCTTCTCTCCCCTCTTCTCCTAATTCCATGCCAAAATCATCTCCCCAGTGGGACTGTTTCAAGAAATGCTCACATAAAAAGATTAAAAAACCCACAACATTGCTATTTAGTTAACTTTGTGGCTACCATTATTTGCCTTTACACCCAACACTACACTCAAAACTGTCTCTCACAGCACACACTTCTTAAAATCAGCAGTCTCCAGATTTCATAGTGTGGGTCCCACCTGATGACTGACAGCTAAGCAGATTTAAAAACTCATTAGGCTTGGGGGGGAAAAATGTAATCAAAAGTTACAGCTCCTTGTAAGCGCACAGTTCACACCCTCACTGCTTAAAGGCTACTGTGTCAGTAAGTGATGTTCTTTGTAATACATCTTAATCGTACTTCCAATCCATTGCATCTTTCGAAACAGAAGTTTTTAAGCAGATGCTCTCACACGTCCAAGTTTCATGGCTAAGCTTAGGTCACATCTGACAGCAAAATCAGCAGCTAATGAATGTTTCCCTGCATTGTAGAACTGCAATACAGTCAGTCATTCCAGAGCTGGAGTAGTTGCAGTGGATGGCTGAGGTTGAAGCTGAGCTGGGGAGTTCCCTCTACCAGGGCTGACCACAGCTACAGTGCAGTCACAAAAAGGAAGAGGGGAAGAAGAGGAACATGCAAGCATGCATGGAAGACAATTTTCCTCAGGTGTAAACCTCAGGGGCAAACTTAAAAGGTATCTTAAATGCAGATAGTGCTGCAACGAGCTGAGGATAAAACACTGCTCGGGAAGACAAAAACAGAGTGAACAAGTCGCATTTACAGTACTTGATTTTTTTCCATTATTAGATACAATTTGACGTCACTTATAGAATTTAAGAGCTCACTGTAAAGCAGACGTTTATTACAACAGAAGGATGGAATCAGTCCAAATGCAATATAGTTACCCTGGAGCTATTAAATCTCGTTATAGTTCACTGGGCAGCCAAATACTAGCTTGAAGCAATGACACAGAAAAGGAAAGGGGTGGGGGGAAGAGTACCACCACACCAAAGCATGCACACACCACCTTTTCTCTTTAAATACTCCAGGATATTGCACTGTTTTCTTCATACTTTCCATTCCTATTATTCATTTAACATCTGGAAAGAGGAAAACTTTACACCCTTTCTTCTTGCTTTGTAAGGGATGCTGCAGTGCAAGGCAGCTCTCTCTGTTCAGACGCTGACTTCAGGAGGACCAGGTGAAGTCCATCAGCTGAACTTTGGTTGGAAAATTAATGTTTCAAGTTCTGCCATGCCTGGAGGTTATGCAATAATGAACTAACGAAGAAGCCATTAAAAGAACTAATATGCACACTAAAGTCACAGATGAGTTCAGAGGGAAAGACAAACCAGCCTCTAATCCTTTTGCTGATGCTGAGGATAAAGTTGAATATTAAATAGAACACATCTGAAATTAAAGGTTAAAAGTTTCCAAGTAGTCTGCACGAACAGAATAGCCACAAAACCCAGCATCCTGTGGCCTTAAAACAGACTCCTCAGATGAGCTAAAGGAACTGGGCAGACCCTGCTTGCTCTTGGTCCTCAGCATTACATGCTGAAAATAGGCAGACATTGCACACAAGTATATAAATACATATCGATGTGGAATATATATTTTTGATATAGACATATATATAGATACACATATAGAGACAAACAGGGAGAAACAAAAATAAAAGCAGCATTGACAATGTGATAAGTGCAGCACGTTGGCTGAAAGCAGACTGAAAATTGCTGGCAGATGAGTAAACTACCATAGAGAAAAATCTATGCAATGCCATCGACACGTAGCAACGGACAAAAGCTTCCCTTCCCCTTGTGCCACATCCATTAGTTGAAGGCCACTGCCATGCAGAAGTCTGAGTAGTCTATGGGCAGTAGTGGCATGGAGATGGGATGCTGGCCAAGTTTAAAAAACAAACCAAACATGCTGTGTTTCCAAGACTGCCTCCCTGGGAGCCCTCCCATCTCTGGGTGCTGCAATCTTTCTTCCTGAGAGAATTCAGGGGGAGGATGAGCAGAAGTGTGCTCGATCAAGTCCCCACTGGTCAGTTGAGGCTTCATTTGGATTAAATAGTAGAAAGCCATCAACAAACCCAACCATGCTCTTAATGCTGGCATGGGAGAAAGATCAACGGTGACCTAGAGTCAAGGGATGACCACACCTAACTCAAGACGAACCCACACCATCCTTCTCTCTCTCTCCATTAGTTGCTGCACTGGAAATTACAGCTTTTTATCACAACAACAAGAGCAGGAAGTCATGAGAGCTGCTGCTCTTTAATCTTACCAGTCACTAAGCATGAAAATAAGAAATTGAGGGTAAAAAATTTCAAGAGCAGTAAGGCCAAGGTGCAAGAGCTCTGCAAACCGCTGGTGATCAGCTCACCCCAAGTGTCCTCAGGCACCCAGCTGAGCACAAGCCCTGCCCAGACCTATAATGCTTAGACTTGCTTTGAAGACAAACAGCCTTACAGCTAAAAACTACTCAGGAAACAGGATTATTTATCTTTTTTAAAATAAAAATCTAGGAATGAAGAAAAACACTTCAAGCTGCAGAAACAAGGAATGCTGAAGTGTCCAGATTGTTTACAGACGTAAAAAGCTTTTGCTGCCTAACCTCAGTTATCCTCACTATAGTTCAAGCCCCTCTCGTGCTAAGCTCAGGAGAGGCAGGAAATGGTTCATTAACTATTTTCTTCTACAGTTCCTCTTTTTCATGTTCAAAGACCACGTGATTCCTCTTTCCCTTAGCTGCCTTTTCCACTCTTTCTCCCACAGATCCACATTGCTAAGACTGATGTGAGCCATAGCAGACCTAAAAAATGAGAAAGACAACTTTCCTATGGCTCTTATTCATATAACTCTGCATGGTATTTGCCAACAGTATAAATGAGTTGATGGTCACTCAGTCTGAGAGCCATTGCAGTCTTACCTCACCTCCCCCAGAACGATAACCACACCAATCAATCCCCATTTCACAGCTTATTCATTTGCACTCATCTTTTCCAAATTATAGCCCATTTCAGACTATCTCCCAAGGTTATTTTGAATTTTATTCTCTGAATACTCACAGATCCACTAAACCTGGTTTTGAGACAGAAAAATGCCATTTTGACATTTGAGTCAACATTGGACAGGCTCTGGATTGCTTCCTCACTAACTCCCCATGCAACCTGAAAAAAAGATATCAACTGCTACTCCACTTCTTGAATAGTTACAGTCTAGATGGAAATAACATTTTATTACCTCACTTATGCAAATATCATGGGGGAAAGGGAATGAACATTCATAGCTGGTTTAAAAAGACTGTTTCATGGAGGGAAACACGGTGGGATTGCAAAGTCGGTGTTATAGCACCATAATACTAGTAGTTCCATTAGGCTGAGATTTGTCTTGCCTAAAGGCAAAACAGGAATACAGAAAAATATGCCCTACTCCATCAAAAGAAATTTGTAATAACACCTAAAATTCCTGCATGGGAAGCAAGACAAATGCAGCAGTGAAGGCTTGATGAATAATGCTGCATTTGAGATTGAGAGTAACAGGCCATCTTGAACAAGAGTAAGTGTTTAATATCTCTGTTGCATCTTTCATCCATAACACCAACAGATTAACAAGGTTTCTGTGGCTGTGTAGTTTCTTTGGAGTTTTGATCTTGGAAATAATTACACTAAATATTTCATAAGTGCCTTTGAAAGTTTTGGGGTTTTTTTTTAATAAAGAAAAAAGAATCACTAGCTGCTCCCAGACTGCACCAGAATAATGAAAGTGCACAGAAAATCAATAACCATTTTCAGTTCATTATTCAGCACATTTTGGGCTGACGCTATTTCTTCCCCTCTACCATCCTGCATTCCATGTGGAGAGTGATGTAGCAGTTTTAAACCAGCAGATCTTACCGCTTTTGCAAATCATCCTTAATGCTAACCACAACATGGAACCCCCAGCCTCTAATAATGCCTACATCATTTAGAGGTTTCCAAGGTCTTTCAAAGGGGAGTTTCTTCCTTGGTCTGGGTAACAAATCACTGGGTAAATTCTATTGCTTATCTTTCAACTTTTTAAAAAGTCTACAGAAGGATAAAGTTTCTGTGTTAAGTCATTTCAATAGTCTCCAGCTCAAGGGCCATGGGACTCCAGGATCTTCCATGGAGAGCTGCCATAGGGCTGGGAGTGCTAGTGGGGCCACTGTTCACATTGCCCCAGATTCAGCTGCTCCATAAACCTCACAACCTTTGCAGGCTCAAAACTTGAAGCATTGTACTCCAGGAAGAAGAAATGCCACTACATTCCTAGCAGTAAGTACTAAAATAGAGTCAAGGCAGTTCTGACTGAGAACATTTCCAGGTGCTGCTGGAAGAAGAGACACCATTCAGTCATGCGAGGAGGAAATCAGGAGCCTTCTGGAAGGAGGAGAACATCCTCCCCAGAGGAAGCAAACATCTGCCACTGCCTTCCCATTGGAGAATACCCATTTGCAAAACATCTGAGGCTCTAAAAGAGGACATCATTTCTTAAAAACCACACAATGTTGGTTCATTTAGCTATCAAGACCCAAGACTGGTCCAAGCAGCCCAATCCCAATGCCAGAAGAGTTATTTTCCATTATACATCCAGGAGGGATACTCATCCCAGAACATTTCCCACAGAGTTTGTATAATGACAAAGACAATTCCTGGTGCCAGTTCTCCCTCTAACAGCGTGGTGACTCACTGCTGGAGGGCTGCTGGCTGCCAATGTTTTCCTGTGCTACTGCCCAGTCATCCCCAGGGGTGACAGGCACCATCATCCTGGAAGCTGCCGTGACCGCTGTGCTTGGTGAGATGAGAAGCCTTGAAGTAAGATGAAGGCCTGAAGCTCCATTTTTACTTCTCCATACCAGATTTAAGAGCCCCTATGTAGCTGGAGGGAATATCTCACATGCTTCTTTCAAATCAGGATGCAATAGCCAGTTCAGGCAATGAGAGGTCCCAGTCATATTGACAGGTATTAATCCACATCCTCAGCTCTCTTATTTCCTCTGGGAAAATCCAATTCCCTTCCCACAACCTCCCCAAAATGCCCTAAGGGACAGGCTATGGTCATTTAATATAGCCAAAGCTGGAAACTGAATGCAGGAGTTAGGAAGGAGAAAGGTACATGGATGAATCCATCAGAACATACTCACTTTTCAAGAATATTTGCAGAGGAAAAGCAGCTACCATGCAGACAGAATTCTAAGTCAAAACCTTATGATTACAGAATGGAGTTAAATTGGAATCTGTCCAAGACATCAGAATTCCCATTGCAAGCCTCAAAACTCTCACAAGATCTTGATTTATTAGTTTAGCTAGAAACTTGGAAAAAACCCAAGATTTATTTGTACCTTTTTTTCCTCTAAATAACCAAGATTCCATGGCAAAGAAATGGAAGTGGACAGTCTTTTATAGAGACACAAAGCGAGAGGCAAATTGAACATGTATTTTGCAGGCTGGAGAGACAAAAGACAAAACGTAGGATTGGTCTGCCATATGGTATTGAAAGGGAAAATAAAAGTCAAATTAGATCTATAACTCCAATGCAATCGAAGCCTAGAGATTAAATTTTAAAAGCATCCCCAACAGATACCTGCAAATCATTTTAAGTGCTATTTAAATAAAAAGAAACACCACTCCACAAAAATCCCACACGTTTGGTTTCACCTTCTTGCTATTGTTTTTCCTGCTTTTTTAAATCATCTCTTTAATTCCTTTTCTGAATCTACCCAACCACCTTCTCAGCAGCCCTGATAACTTCTCTACTGTCACAACCATCCATCTTTGTGTTTCCCACAACACAGAGAAACCTTCACAAATCTCAAGGCAGAGGACACCTGCAGTGAAGTCAATCATAATAAAACACTCAGGTGCCAAGACAGAATTGGACTAGAGGAGGCTGATTACACTGCAGAGTGACATTGTCACCCAGGAGGAAAGCCAGCTGTACCTTTGTATATTTAACTTTGTGACATTTTCTGACCAGAAAGTGTGATGTGTTTCTACATAATACTTGTAAATCCTTATCTAGATTAAGCTCAGGGCCAGCTGTATAGTCTTGTATTTGTTTGGTTTTCTTGACATGCAATTCAATTACCACTTCCATCACTTTGCAGACTTGTTGTGAAACAAGACGTGATTAACATGGAAGGAAAATGGCACTGTGGAACAAACCTGAGCACCTCCAGCTGGCTTGGACACCTTTAGATGGAAGGAAACCCACGAGTCCCATCAAGGTGGGTTCCAAAAGTAAAAGATAACAACCCTCAAACCAAGGACAGCAGCAGTGCCTAAGGAGACAAATGCAGGCACTGGCAATAAAAGAGGAAACAACATAATTTGACTGAGTTGCCCAAGCTGAGTAAGCACACGCTTAGCAGTGGCTGCTCCAGATCCACCAGAGCAGCAGAGCCTGGCTGGTGCCCAGCTGGACTCCTTGCAGCCATCTCACGTTTAAAGCACGGATGCATTAAAGCTCTGCCCTGGCCTCAGGAGCTAGGGCAACTACCATTATCACTCATTTGTGGGGGAAATGGAGGTAGAGAGAGAAAACTGATGTGGTCCAACACCCAAGAGTAAATTCAGAAGTTTCTAGGTCCAACTTTTGACACAAAATCAATTTTTTTTCTAAATAGAGAAGAGAGTGGGGTAGTTTCCCTGACAACTAGCCCAATTCTGCAGGAATAAAATGCAAAAGAATTTTTTTCTTCATGTTCACAACTGTCTTTGGAGCTCTCTGTTATTCCTGCAGAAAATAATTCCTGGCAATCATATCACAGTTAATCAATTTCTTTAAGAACCTAGAGGCTCTTTGCATACATCCCACTCCATCTCCCATTGCACACAGACATACCCTTTTCCTCCATGAAAGCACCTAGAAGCTTCAGGAACTCTTTTGCTTTGTTTAAATCTGAGTAGATCTAGATTTCCTTGATGCAGTAACTTGAATGAAGATGAGCAGAGCCACCCAGGCAGTCTGCCACCACGTTTGGCTTCATGCACTCAGGATAAGCACAGCCACAGCTAAATCCTCGCCTCTCCCTCTTCTGTAAGGGCTACAGATCTCCTGATTGTTTCTATAAATGACAAGGAAAGAAACTAGTCAAGATCAAAAGATGCTTAAACTTAAAGCAGTATCCTTAAAAGTCTGTTCAAATAATCCTTGCTGTGGGTAACATCATCAGATGTAATTTTGCTCTGAACCCAACAGTGGCATTTAGTATCTTAGGAATCACAACACAAACTTTTTAGCTGTCAAATCCACAAGACAGACCTCTGTCAGTAATTCTTTTGGTCTTTTACTCTGATCCATTTTGCTGTTGAACCCTTCCCATAGCCTCTCCCCACTGGCACTGGTTTCCAAAAGCCAAGATCTGGTTTCACACAGACTCCACTCGCAAGGAAACAAATCCCATTCCTACAGAGAATTTCTAGACGTAACAAAGCATTCAACAGTCATAGACCACATATTGTGGTTCAGCCCAACAAGGCAATCAGAGACCTGTCCCAAGGGCAGATTTCTGACATTCCTTGAGGACATGTGTGGTTTTAGTCCTCAAATGAAATGGTATTTCAACCATCTTCTCCCACTAGGAATTAAACTTCACACGTCATTTGAGGTGTCCTACACCAAGGTGTCATTGTGCACACATGGGACAAAAGAAATCAGTTTAAGGAGGATCAAAACTAAATAAACAGAATTTGTTTCCTGATCTCTGAGGCCCTTTCAAATAATTTTTTCTCCCCTGTTCTCCATAAAATATCCAAATTGTACCTCAGTGTCCTTTTTTGAAGTGTCCTTTGTAAGAAAGCATTACAAAAGTAAGTTCACAAAGGGTTATGGCACGACATTTTCCTGTTCATTAGATGCCCCATAAGATGGAAACCTTGTTCCAGCCTGATGAGAGCTAAGGAAGTAAAGCACAGAGCAGACAGTGTCAGACCCTATCAGTTCAGATTTCAGGGGCAGCTGTGACCAAGTGCTGCCCTTTCCTGTCCTGGCTTTACAGTTATCGCTATGGTCTGGCCAGTTGTTTCACACTGCGAATTTCTCCATCCTCACTGCTCCAGTATTGTCTGTCAACTCTCAGATAGCAGGAGTGTCACACAGTCTTTGCCAGAGCCTCTCACGCCCTTCACTAAAGGGCATTACAGCTGTATTTATAACTGACATAAATCTGCTTTGTAAACAGTGTCCTGATTTGGGATCTGGACTTTCTTAGATGGCAACATCAAGAGCACACGTGTATGGTGGTCCATAACAGGCAGTACCAGACCTGCCTGACCACATGAGGAAAAGACTGCAAGTGTCAGCATCTAAAAGCCTCTGGGACTGGCAGATGGAAAGTCAAAACCACCAAAAGGTGGAGGTTTTAGCAAATCCAGCAAGTGCAACAGTGCCTTGCACATAAAGAAGCTAAAAGGCTTGAACATTTCAACTCCAGTCATGAAGGATAATTATTCTGAGGAATAAAAGTTACCTGCATTCTACAGGTAAGGAAAGTGTCTGAGGGACAATTAAGTTTGGACAGTTTAGTCCAAAATTCACTGCAAAAGCTGGCTCACTGTCAAACTATAGACCAGCAGCTGAACTGAACTCCATTTCCAAGTTCTTCTTGCAGGCACCAGACTGTTTTCTCATCTCACTTCTATTTTTCTATTTGCTGCCAATTCAAAACACCATGACAAAAAAGTCAGCCCATCAGATCTGTTCATATACAGGAGCTTAAGACTTCTAAGAAGTTAGTGTTATCAACAGAGTTCATAAATTGTAGCTAAAGTACATAAAGGAAGCAGTCATGACAACCCCAATTTAATTTTAATCAAGTTGCTACAGTCAAAGAAGTGTTTTCCAAATTGTTAATTAATTTTTAAAAGAATGGATTAAAGGGGGTTCTCAATTAATAGGATACTTTAAGGAGAAGCTAGAGAGGATTGTCCATTTTACTAATACAGCAATTTAACAGCTATTCAACATCTAATAACCTCTCATTAAAAGTCAACCCTCCCCCTTTTCCAGCAGATTAGCTACCCATTTGTCAGACATAATACAGCTTCATTAGCCTAAAAGTTCAATTTATGCTTTTCCACAGTTTTGCTTTTATTTTGCTTGTAACAGTAAGCAAAAATCTTGAATGACAGCAAAGTCCAGGAATCAATAACAAACAGTGCATTAGATTAGTCTTTCACGAGTTCTAGATAATATTTTGATGTAGTATTGCCAGCAATGCCAGCTATGACAGCACATACAATTGCAAAAGCCAGGTAGGAAACCCCCAGGTCACAGAATCACACAGAATAGTGGGGGTGGGAAAGGACATCAAGAGCTCATCTAACCTAACTCTCTGCTAAAGCAGGTTCCCCTGGCTCAGGGGGCACAGGAATGTGTCCAGGTGGGTTTGGAAACCTCCTCAGAAGGAGCCTCCACACCCTCCCTGGGCAGCCTGGGCCAGGGCTCCCTCACCTCAGCACCCAACAAGTTTCTCCTCATATTCCAGTGGAACTTGCTGTGTTCCAGCTTGTGCCCATTACTCCTCGTGCTGTCACTGGCCACTGCAGAAAAAAGACTGGCCCCATCCTCTGTCCCACATCACCCTTCAGGTATTTACAAGCATTTATAAGATCCCCCCCATCTCCAGGCTGAACAACCCCAGGTCCTGCAGCCTTTCTTTCTCAGAGAGATGTTCCAGTCCCCTCATCATCTTGGTAGACTTCCACTGGACCCTCTCCAGAAGTTCTCCATCACTCTTAAAATGGAGAACACAGAACTAGACACAGCAGTACAGATGTTGCCTTACTAGAGCAGAGTAGAGCTGGGGGAGAACCTCCCTTGACTTAACTGCATTCATAATAGACTCCAGGATACCATTGGCCTTCTTGGCCTCCTAATTTCATGTCATCAGTGAACTTGCTTGAAGGTACACTCTGTCCTGCCCAAATGCACCAAGCTCATCTGTGAGCTGCACCTTACCTGGAAGAGCACACAAATGGCACCTTTTCCCAACACTTTTCCACCCAAGCACTGCCTAGTAGCACCTCATTAACCCACCTGGAACTGGAGAAGAGAACATTGAGCAATTTCCACTTTTACCAGAAGTTTTGCACTATCACCTTGAGTCTTCAGACTAAGATATGGTCTTCACATATGTCATACACAAGAAGACACATTGTTTTGAGTGATTACTTTCAGCCCAAGCTGAGGCTCCAAAGAGCTCAGAGCGGGGCTGGGGGTGAGATTGTTACCACAGGTCAGAGCTCAGGCAGGCCAGCAGGTCCTGGGGCAGCACACCAGCAACATGCAGCACTCAACATCTCTGAAGAAACCTATTTGTTAGACACCTTAGGTATAGACTCATAGAATAGACATCATTCTATGATTCATTCTATGATTCTATACCTAAGGTGTCTTACAAAGACACACATTAGCAGAAACAAGCTCCTGAATGGGCAACCCTAAAACAAGTAAATAAAGAAAACCAGAGAAGGCTTATGACTGCAGGAGGAAAGACTGAGCCCTACTGAGAGGCAATGCATGAGCAGTACAGCAGCAGCCCCAGGCTTCTCGTCTGCCCTCATTACTGCAACCTCAGACCTTAGCACAGAAGGACTCTATCCACATGGATTGCACTGCAGGATCAAAGCTCTAGGAAGCCCATATAAAAGATAACAGAAACTGAAAGAAGCTACAACTAAGGCTAATACCACCCAAAAGCTAAAGCAAACAAAAAAACATTCCAGTCTATCAGCTTTATCTGGGAAGACCATTAAAGCTACTCTTAAGTTCTTAACAGCCACATGCACAGGCTTTAATAAAAAGGGACACCTTTCCTCCAGCTCCTGTTGCAATTTCAAAGACTGCATCCAGGTAGTGGCAGAAGGGAAAGGTTGGGGATATTTACAGCATCAGTTTCCATGAGAATATTTGTCACGTCACGCAAGACCAACATTTTTAGTCAACTTGGCAGAAAATAGACAAGCTGCAAAGCTACCCTAAAAATACCAGTCAGGATAATTAAAAGAAAGAAAAGCACAGCATAAGCAATGGCAGCACTAACAATCCATGCTTTTAGTGACACCTTGTTAGATTATTTTTTTAATTACATCTACTGCTGCTAATAGATTGTCTCAGTTGCTCAGGTGCACAATTTATGTGTTTAGTTTTATGTCATGCAATTAAGATACAAGCCAAGCTCACTCCAGACTGATGCCTTAGGGCTTCATCTGTGTGATTTACTAATACATTTATCTCTTTCTATCCCTTTTCAGCACAGTACTACTCTAGAATTCAGTTGCTCATAACGGACACTCTCCCGACACTCCCAGGTGCAAGCAGGACACCAAACCACGATGGAAAAGAAAAAAGACAAATTGTCATTGTGCATCAGCTCCACATTCCATCTCATCTGGTATGGTGTCTGAGAGCTGTGCAATGGGTGCTTCAAAGGATGCCCATGACTCTCACAAGCCAAAGTTAGATTGCACCTGCCCATACAGGTGGGCAAATCCTAACCTGCTAGAGGCAGGCTCATGTCTTGACATAATATATGATGTAAAGCTCTGTTTCCTACCAGGATTAGCAATGCTACCTGAGGAACAGCAAAGCAGTGAGAAGGAAAGTGAAATGGAGAATCATGACTTGGCACCTGAAGACCTTTGGATCTAAGGGCAGACTATCAGCTTGCCCTGACTGATGACTCCACAGTGGCGGCAGCTCACATCAGAGAAGCTGGTGAATGTCGCTGACCTCTACAGGAGACAATTCCTTGCAAAAACAAAGTGAGGAGGAACAGGAAAAGGAAATTTGAAATTGTGATTCTTGGGAAAGCGTGAGGTTAACGGAGTAAGAGGTCTTGAACCACTCTCCTGGTTCCTCTTTCCTGAAGATGAGTGCTGCATACTGTCTGCCTGCTGACGTTTTCCACTCAACTCACCATTATCTTCCAGTGCAATTATACAGACAAAAGACCAGAGGGAAAAAAAAAAAAACCACCAAAAGAAAAAGGCATCAACAATTATGTAAACCCAGGACCTTATCATCCCTCTCCTCTCATTAAAACACAAGCTTTGGCTGAGAACCAGCCACCTCAGCATTGCTGAGCACCAGCTTCAGCATTTTCAATAAAATTGATACCAATAAAAACTATGTAAAAGCTAATAAAAAGCTGAACAACTCAGCCCTAGGCTAGAAGTGGAGAGGCAAGAAGCTGACTGACCAGTCAGACAGGAGGCACACGTGGGTGAGGTGCTTCCCTGGCCATGTGCTGGTGACAGTGGCTCTTCCCAAGGCACGAGCCAGAACACAAACCAGATCCCACTCCCATGATGAGTATCTTCAGGGCTTGCAAGAGTCAACAGGTGTAAAAGAAAACTTATTTTTGTCAGTGAAATCAGCAAGAGTGACTCACAGTAAGCTCGGGGAACCTTCCTTGATGACTTTCATTGTTATGCAGTCACTTTTCACCCTTGATTTTCAAAAATACCCTGACAACAATGACAATAAAGCATAATAGCCATAATTAGCTAATGGGAGAGAAAACTTCCAAGTTCCAAACTAACACAATTGCTACTTCTAAAGATGCATCAGAAATGAGTGATGCAGTCCTCCCTGTTTATCACTGAAATCTGAAGAGAAAAATGTAAAGAGATTGGTCATTCCTTTCTGCAGATCCCACAACAAGATACTGAAAGCCCTGTCAGGAGAAAGAATAGGAGCAAACACTGCTCAGAGGGCTGGCTTTGAGGATGATTTACTGCTAAACCCATTAGAAGCACCTCTCACTTACAAAACAAATAAGTCTATCAAAACCAAACAAATCATTGCCTTCCAACATGGGTTAATGCATTTTTTTCCCCAGCAGGGCTAAAGAGGTAAAAAGGACAATGGCAAGCTTTGAAAATGATTTGCCAACTAACCCATGGTTCAATACATATAGTGTACAGAACTGAAACCACTCTCTTAATGGCACTGAAAGGACCAGTAACACCAAAAAGCCAACATAAAACCTGCTCCTTTGAACTGGTCAATGCAAATGGCAATGCAGAAAAGCAAGTTGCTAAGCTAGCAGACAAATTGAGGACAATCAGTACAGCTTCTTAAAGAACCAAAGTTGGCTGGAATCTTTATGTAGGAGTGAAGTCCAGTAGCTTTCCTCTGAATAGAAACTGTTCTTCTTATGGAGTTTATTTTATGCTGAAAACATTCTCCAGTTTCATGCTGACAAGACAGGACTGTAACTACATTGTGTTACAGAAAAACGACTGCATTTTCAAAGCCTGTCACAGAGGAAAGCAGAGAAAGCTGCATCTTTCTCTTTGCAGTACTTTCTCCTGCAAAAGTTTTTACATTTTCAAAAGAAGATCATTCAATTCTTTAGCACAAATGGACCTAAATAAACAGAACACAGTTATCTAACCCATCTATCGTCCCAGGCAACATGAGATAATCAGATTAGCCAAACAGTTATAAATTGGCCATAACTAAAGGAGAAGGAAGTAATTTTCTCATATTCCTCCTCTTCCTGGCAATCATCTCCAAGATTTTCAATACAACAGTATCAGCCACCCAAACACTCCCCAGTACTGAGCTCCTCCAGGATTCCTTCAGTCTCTCTGGAAGCCTCAGGTTAGGTTGTCACATGTATTGGAGGAAATGGCTTGCTAAGATGATCTGGTAAAAGCACGCATGAATACCTCTAGTTTTAGCCATACCTCTGGTGATGTTCTCAACATTCTTGTGAATGTCTACAGAAATCCTCCTCAGAGAGGCTCTTCCACTCTCTTCACCCAAGCCAATATTCATCAGATGCAGCACATGGGGGGATCACAGTGACAAAGAGGATAATTTTCTGTGTTCCTTAAGCATTTGCCCAGTAAGTGGCCCAGCACCTCTCACATCAGAAATGCCACCAGACCAAGGGCAAGGGAGCTTCCAGGAAGAAAGCTGAAGAGCATGAAGAGGTTTTAAAGGTCCCATCCAAAAGAACAAAGCAAAATGCAAAGCCTAGTATTTGTGCCAACGGCAGCCATCTCTGAGATCCCACCTCAGCGCCTTGTTTATGATTTGAGATGCCCTAGGACCAACCCTTAAGTTATCACTTAAAATTCTACTCCAGGTGGGATTAGTTAACAAAATCAGATCTCAGTTCTCACACCCGAGGACACTTACAGTACTTGCCATCTGTACTGAGCAGTTCTTTGGAAGAAGCTCACTAAGCTAGCACAGCAGATGAGTACACACAAAGTGATGGTAACAGCAAGCACAACCCACTAAAAGATTTTCATCTGTGAAGGTGATGGACAGTATTTCCAGATTAAAAGCCTTGTTGAACACAGAACCACCAGCTAGGCAACACCACATGGGGTTTTATTGTGAATGGCAAGTTGCTAGTTTGCTGGAACACAAGGTGTCTCTTTTTTCCCCTAATCTTGTATGCAGAGCTGAAATATCTCTGCTGCCCAGGCTGGTGTTCTCAGTGCTGAGAAACACTGGCAAACAAAGTGCTTTGATTCACACTAAGGACAGCTGAAAGAAATGTCAGCAGTTTTTATTTTTAAATGCATGTAGCTCTTTGCACAGAGCTAAGAACACTTCCAGTTCCCTCAGATGGTTTAGCATGTACCAATTCTTCTGAAAAAGGTGGGAGAGACAAACCAGTCACTCGATACAAGTGTCCTTTCCCAGGGGTCAGCCACAGAAGCCACTCTCCCACTTCCCAAATCAACAGTCCCAGCCTGGGACCATTCCATGTGTGCGTCATACATCAGAGGACTGATGACCATAAGGTCTGTCCCTCAAGCCTGCCTGGCAACATCTGCTTCTGCAGCTTTTTGTCTTAATCTTAACCAGCTCCAGGGGAAAGCATCTCCTGGATTGCCATTTCTGGAACTGGCACCTCTACTTAATGTCAAACACCCTTTGCCCCTTTCCTGCAGCATGATTCAGGCACAAAATTAGCAGAAGCTAAGCAATACAGAGAGTGACTGTGCTGCAGTCATAAGGGTTACTACACACCACCCAAACCCATGACATTTCCATAGAAACCACAGTGGGAAAGAGAAAAACCTCAAAAAGCTGACAAGCTAAAACACACATGGTGAAATCAGTATTTCTGGTGGGCAAAATATACATGTGCAAGATCCTTCCCGGCTCTCCAGCAGCTCAGGCATTCAGAAGTAACCCAGTTAATGCCAAACTGATGCCAGCAAAACTTTTTCCAGTGCCTCAGGCTGCCTGATGAGAATAACTACATTTTCCCTGTAGAGATATTGCAGAGGGTGAACTTGTTGGGCATTATAAACAGCTTTGTTCCTTGTTACCCAGAGATGTTCATGTTAGTGTCACTAAACACAAAGCAACTTTCTTAACTTTTTCTTACATTAGGTAAAGCCTTCCAGAACATGTGTCTTCCTCCTTCGCAAGATCAATTAAGTAAAATACTGCAAAGTTCAGAGAAGCAATTGATTGTTTTGGTCAAATAACCCCCACCCCCCAACAGGGAAAAAATGCTCAACAGTAACAATACCTTACTACCAACAGCAAACATTGCTAGATGTAAGCTAAGTCACTCCCAGCAAAAAAAAAAACAGCTTAAATATGTTCCATTACACATTTGCATACTCCAGAGAACTGTTTTGGTGGGACAAAGAAAGAGAAAAAGTGGAAAAGAAAGAGTCAAGAATACAAAGCGATGAGGTTTAAATAATTTGGGAAGCTCGGCTCATATTCTGGAATAAATAGTCACATCCCAGTGCTTGGCAGAAGCAAGCTGGCTCTATGGAGAGAGATGCAAACATGCACGGAAGGAGGCTGGTTGTTACAGACTGAATCATTCACCGAGGTGCCTGATACATCTCCAAAGCCTGTCCACGCAGAGGAATGACATCCCCAGCTTGCCCGGTGCTAAGCCACATGCTACGGTACCTTTGTGCAACAGCCACAAATAAAAGCCAAGCCAAATTCCAAGAGGTTTGGAAGAAAATTTGGACACAAACATTTTTCAAAAGGTCAGAGATGTTTGGTTCAGGCTTATGTGCTCAAAGAACAACAAACGTTAGCGTGGCTGTGAGCAGGACCGTACAGACATTCCCACGACAAACACCGTCTTCACGCAATAAAAAGCAAATTTGCTTACCGTGGCACAACACGAAGCCGCCTGCAGTACTTACAGAGAAGCTGTTCTGCTCAAACAGCCCGCCTCAAATTAGCATCACTTGCTCCAGGCACACATGCACTCCAATCATGTGCAAGTTACATCTAGCAGCTCACGCCACTGAATCTTTGCTGTTTCCTCCGCTCAGCTTATATGAGCCCACGAATCGCACCCGTCCTCAAATGGGGAGTTTCACCAGCAAGAATGCAATGTGTGCATCTTGCTCTCCTATTATGGTTGTGATGTTATGAGCTGATTGACCCTGTTTTTTTTCCCTTTTGGTAAGCCAAAGCTTTACCACTAGCATCTTTCACATACAGCACATGACTTTCTGCTTAGGAAAAAAAGAAAACCACATGATTGCTTTTAGGGTCTTGAAAAATCCTTCAGTCTGATGGAGATGTGTTGTTCTGGAATTAGCTTCTAAATATGTACTCTACCTACTACTTCATCAAAAGCAGAGCTAAAGACACTAACAAGTCAATACATTAAAGGGTTTATCTTGTTAGAGGTTTTACAGCTACTTAATAATGAGCTCTGGTAACTGCTGCCTGTGTATGTTTATTGTTGGTGGAGACTCTTTAAAAAAATAAGCTCTGTGTAATAGCATAACCTTTCCTTTTAGCTGTGTAAAAAATGCCATGCTCCAATCAATATCCTCATTAGCAAGAAACTAAAAAAAGACCAGCAGAAGCTATAAAATATAGAAAATGACATCCCAAGAGCAGCTTTATTGCCATCATATTTTATGGAAATGGTCTTTAAAATTCACACAGGGGAAAAAAAATATCAAGATATACATGAAAAAAGCAAATCTGGAGAGGAGATAAAGCAAATATGTTGTGTTCTCTGACAAGCAGGATAATAAAAGGAGAATGGTAGACTAGAAGCTGACCTTTAAGGGTCAGTCACATTTTCCATGTGCTGTTGAATCTCTATTGCAAAAGCGGGGAAGGGGGGAGAATCAATTAATAAAAGTCAATGTTTACACGAAAAAAAAAAAAAAAACCAATGAGAAATGATTGTTTCACAAATCAGAGCAAATCTCCCGCTACGTGTCTGGACAAGAAGAAAGTTTAGCATCACCCTGCTGATATTTCGGCATTTAAAGGTTTTACACATCTCACGGAGTTTGAGCCTCTGAAAACAGACAGGCACTTCCATTGCACCAAATAACATGCATTCCTCCCTCTCCAAGCACAGAGGCACTGAAGGGCACAGCAGCTGAGTTCACAGAGCACCAGAAGAGCGTAAGCATTTCTGTAGCCAATAAAAACAAAACTCAAAACAAAGCTACAAATATAAACTCAACCTGCACTGTGAAGCGTACTGCTTAGGGAACAAACTGCTTCCCTTCAGCTTCACTTACCTTCCTGAACAAAAAGGCATTTAAAGATGCTGACACGTGGAATCAAAGTTGCTGCCACTTTATTACCTGGACTAAAGAGCCATCGGATTATACTCCAGAGCCTCCACCCCTTCATCATTTCCAATCAGTAAGGAATCTGACATTTATTAAGAACATCTAATCATTAGGTTCCACATTAAACAAAGCCAAAAAGGTCAAAAAATCAGATAAACTTAATACAGCTTCAAAATATATACTCCTTTTTTTTTTTTTTTTTTAAAGGGACTAAGCCCCGTGACTTTTTCTGCTTGCTCATTTCAGAAAAGCTTGGAACATTTGCAAGAACTGCCTCACCAAGTATATCCCAGGGAGTACTTACTATTTATTCCCAGGCAAATTTGAAACCAGCACCCTTTGACAGAGCTGGCAGAAAGCAGGATGACCCCCAGCTGCCCACCTTTGGGCTGCATTCCCAAGCGAGGACAACACTGCATGGGGCAGCAAGTGGACACGGAGGCTGCAGGTCCTGTGCAAGTCCCTGGCCACCGGCTATCCTCCTCTACTAACTCTGCTCATCTCACCTATAGCAAAGATTTCCTTCCTCTGGCTTTTCTGCTCTGAGGCTACTTTCAAATCAGACTGAGGAAGATGAGAGGAAAGGAGATACAGGGGCATGGTTAGTAGCAGAAGTAATTAGGATGCCCAAAACCAAATTAAAACAGAAGATACAAGTTTTAAGGAGTCCATCTCTATTAATCTCAGTCTGAGAGGGTAATAAAAATGTTTCTATTCTGAGGATGATCTCTTGAAGAAAAAACTCAGTATTTGATACTAGGGGAAAAAATAACTCTCAAACTGATGCAGTAAGGAGTACTTCCATTTCTCTCCATTTCCTTAGCTGTGCTGGGTAAGATTACCTCTATTTTCTGTGCACAACTAAAATAAGTCAGAACTATCCGTAATTTAAGTCTAAAAGAGGGATTTGATACACTGTAGCCAAATGATGGTTCCCATGAAGAGCAAATACAGCAATATTGTAAATTATCTTTGAAAAGTTGGGGGTTTAGGGTTGTTTTCTTCCACGGATTTTTGTTTCATATGTTTTTCCCTTTACCTTTCTGCCAGCTTCTCTGGGAAAAAACCAAACAAGCCCCTGTGACTAATCCTTAGCTTTGCCAGCTGACAAAAAACCACTGCACTACCACACCATGATTAAAATAAAAATGAAAATTACAATTTGTCTTTGGAGGAGGGGAAAATGCAAAGCACACACTGGTCCTCTGCCTCTCCTCCCCGTCCCCAAGGCATCACCCTGCACTGACATCCTTGGTGACTCACGGCTGGCACTGCTCCCTTGGCTTTGGGGAAGCACGTACAGTATATTGACCAGGCAGAAAAGACACGTTAAGGCAGAAAGAGAGAGGACGGCCACTCTGCAATACAGGAACCACTGTGAGAAGTTGCCATGGAGAAAAGGGAACTGCTGAAGTGTCTCAAGGTACATGGTGCCGAGAGACATTACAGCAAAGCTAGAGGGAATACAGAAACAAATGGATTTAAGTGCTCCCACAAACCTGAAGCTTCCAGACAAGAAATTACCAGTAATTACTAATAATATAATTTTCATGCAGCACTCATCAGCATGAACCAGTTCTGTCCTCACAACAAAGAGGAACAACAAAAACCACAAACAGTTACCAAATTAGCTTATTAAGATCCCTGGGATTTTTGGTCTCAATGTGCAAACATGATTACAATAAAAAGGCCCAGATATCTTCTGGACACGGCAGCATGAGATACATCACCATAATGAAGAAAGCACACGTTGAGGAAACTCTCTTTCAAAGGGGATAAGAGCTGCTCCCCTGGAGTCACTACCTGTCCTGCAGTGCTCCTCAACAAGCAGAACTGCTGTACAGGAGAAATTTAGGAAGCTGTTACTCCAGTTTTAAACATGTTCCTCTCTAAATAAGCACACAGATACCACATGGCAGAGGTAGCTAAGCAGCCTGTCCAACCACAGCTCATGCAGGAAAAAAAAAAAACACAACAAAAAACCCCCAACAGCACAGTTAAGAGGCATTAAATGAGAGCCCACAGGCTGCAGCTCATCTTCAGCCTCCCGTGGCTGGCCCTGTTCTTCAGTACAGTCCCACGTGGCAGAAAGACCAACCACAATCAGATACTCTCTTCATTAAGACCCAGGCACAGGTAGCACTGCCAATGGGCTGAGGCAGTTTCATCTCTCCAGCAGCACCCATGTGGGGCACAAATTTAAGCTCTAGGCTGAGAAGATCACAAGGCTCCTGTTGATGGACTGCTAGAGAACATGCAATCATTTCATCAGCAAGGTGAAGCAAGTCCTGGAGACAGAGGAGGGTTTCATATGGCTCCACAGAACTCCTCCCACCACTTCTCCCCAGGAGTTGAGGCACCAGGAGGGGAGAGGAGCCCTTCGGAGGACACTGTCCCCAGCTGACAGGAGCAGCAGCCAGATCAGGACACAGCTCATTTCAGAGACATTTTTAGCATCAAGAAGAAAAGAGAGTGTTAGCCATCCTGTACTACTGCATTCACTCAGTTTCCAGAATTTCCAACTCTATAATGATATGATTCCTGGAAAAGCACTTCTAACTGAATTAGAGGACATCTCATGAGCACGCCCTTGGCAGTAAGATGACCATGTTGTGGAAAGACTCCTGCCTGTATGATCCAGGCCCTCTGTAACTCAGTTACACATCTCTTTTAGGAGAGGTGAGAGGCAGGTGTTTTTAAAGCACCTGTTTGTTTGTTTGTTTCCTTTGTTTCTCCCTGCTTTATTTAAGTAGTAAAACAAATTGCTGTCCTTTCTCCTTTACTAAGATTGGTTGTGCTACTGAGAAGGCCTCTGCATCAGAGCAATACTCAGTTAAAGATGAAGCATGGACTTGGTTTTCTTTCGAGCAGGAAGGACAGAGATACTTAAGAAGTTTCACCCTACGTTAACCAGATTTGGCATCGCCCAGACATGCTTGCTTAAGGAATTTTTATGCAGTGGAAGAAGAGATTTTCCACAGCAACAAATACTTTATACAGTTGTTCAAACTAAAATACCCATTTGACAGTATATTCGGCTCATCTTTAGATTCATTCATGTTCAAAAACATGCCCTTAAAAGGAGAGTTAGTTGTTCTTTTGCATTAAGCAAAGCTGTGTTAAAGTGTTTGTTTCTGATGGAGTCAGACATCGGGAGGAAGCAAGCTGTGTCTGAAGAGCAGAATTTCTGGCAGATGGGTCAAGAGCAGCAGCTGTGTTCACAGAAAACACATGAATCTTTACATACTTAGGGCTGCCATTTGAAAAACATCACAAGAGAGTTTATAGCAAGGAGAAAAGAGACCAGTTTTGACAGCAGGTATCAGGACACTGTTCTCCTGAACCTTTCCAGTGAGTGCTGCTGATTGAGGTCTCATTGGGCAGAGAAAAGGTCAACATTAATAATGAAGCTGTAGCAGTTCGTGACATTACCAGAAATACTGTGTAGAAGTACGTGTCTTCACTGAAGTGTGATCAGCACATGCACTAGAACAGCCCTCACTTGCCCAAGTCCAAATCGAGCCACTGCTGTTCCCAGTCAGCGTGAATCCCCTTGGCAGAACTGTGGTCCTGTGCTGTACTCCCTCTGCACATCAGGAGCACATTTCTCTTCTCCCAGAGAAAGGGTAGAATTTACCTACACAATGTTCATGGGATTTGAAAGGCAAGAACCAAAAGTGTGACATGTTTTGGTCTATGTCCTCGATGTGGTGCCACAGGTGCCTAGTGCAGCCATAACCAAGGCAGATTGAACACGAGCAGCCAATGCCCAACAGGACTGAACTGAAAGAGTTTGTGCTTAATATACAAATGACCACGTATTACAGTGCTCATTACACACTACTTTCTGCCACAAAACCAAAAAGCAGCTCCACAGATTCTCCTCAACTCAGTCATGCAACCATGGTAAAGGCTGCTGCTGGATTTACTGAACTGTGTCACAGAAAGAGATGCGGATGCCTTATCACCACTGAAATGTTACAGAGATAAGGTATATGTGTTAGCTGCCTCCTGGAAACATAGCTGAGGGCACTTTCATGCACTGGTTTCAATGCGGAATAAGCATCAAATCTTTCATGCTAACAGAACGTCCAGACACCCAGCAGAAAACGAGAGCATCACCTTTACCTTGAATTGCCCTGACCTCAGCAGTCTCTTTAGCCCTTCTTTCAAGGTGTTTTAAGCAGCTCATTTTCCCCAGGTAGGGCCAGGGAGATCCAGGAATTGTTACAAGAAGAACAAGTAATGAGTTTACCAAATCCCTTATGCCAGTTACACTTACAATGCTGCCCTAAACACATGACACAGTAACAGTAATTAAATAAGCAACAACATTGTGCTTCCAGGATTTTTCCATTGAAGGACTGGAAAGCACTTGAAGAAGCCTTTGTCATCCAACTGTGTAGGTGCAGCTTTGCTCCTTCCTCCTGGCAAGGACTGGGAGGTGGCACTCTATGTTAGAGGAGCGCTACATAGGGTAACAAACATTCTTGTTTCCTCCCTTACAGCTCAAGGATACAGAGGAACATGATGTGAACATCTGGTTTAGCAAGCATAGACAGTAGGTATGCAATAAGAGGAGGAAGAGCATTAGAGGTAATCACGTCAAAGACAGAGCCAGTCCTAGGAGCCTTTTGCAAGTGAGTGCACTAAGGATTACTTCTGAAAAAAATCAGCCTGTTGTAGAGAAGAAAGCAGAGCAGCAAAAGGATAACTCAGTCAGCAACACTGATGATGAGGGAAAATAAATCATCATTTCTATTGCAGGTGCCCTCAGCATCATTTCAAAAGATTACCCTACTGAAAGCACCTGGTAAGTTCAGCAGGATTCAGGGGGAGCAGCTCACCTCTGAGTGCCTAGCTGAGCTTAATTCTGCATGGCAAGTCCTGTTCACACTAATATACTTACTCTCACCCAGGGCCAGCAACCAAAGAGCTGACAAGCAGGAAAGCTGTTTGCTTCATCACATATTCAATGGGGTCATCTCACCTCAATTATTATTCCAAGGACTTGGTCCTTCAACTATTTGCTATTTATGCACATTGTTCATCTGAGTGCGCCTCGCACTTGTAAGCATTCCCGAGCCTTCAGATAAGACTTGCTCTATTCATAAATAGCAGAGCTCAAACAGAGAAAGATCCCAGCATTAGTCAGACCTATTGAGAGAAAGAAAATTAGATAGCAGGTAGAGAGAGACTGCCTGAGCATGTGTGTTACTTATTTAAATGACATTGACATTTCTTCAAAGCCTCATTGGGTTTTTTACCATTTGCAAGGTTTCTTTGGGAGGTTTTTTAATTGTTTTTTGGGTGTTGTTTCTTTTTTTTTTTTGAAGGCTGTAGTTGTAAAGGTGAGATTCTTACCAAAAGTGATCAAGCAGCTGTTACTGTCTCGGTAGGGGAGGAACAGAGTGGGGAGAGGTTGAATACCATATAATTAATATCCAAGCTTACTGTGGAACAAGAAGGAAGCATTGCTAAAAGGAGTTGAAAAGTCAAACTAGAAAAAACACCCCACAAGACAGAACCTTGTGCACACACACAATCCAGAGAGTTTAGGTACTCAATGTATTGTCACAGGAGACAGACTGTCTGGAACGAAGGACACACAGATGAGGAGGTACATGTGTGATGTGCTCACACTGAGGTGCAATACCCATTACACTCCACCCTGCCACATGCTCAAAAAGAAACATGAAGGGGTTCATGCTTCCTTGATACCTGGTCCTGGATGAAGGTGGGAAAACACATGACTTCTGCTAATAAATTCCTTCATTTACTAAGGGACTTTCTCATCATAGAAGAAAAGCTGGATCCACTAGAAACCACCCTTAGCGAACACGGCAACTAATAAATACTGACAGAACTCAGGAAATTGTTATCTTAATTCCTTATGTCCTTAGTTAAACTAGAAACTATAGTTTTTTTCTTCTTCTGTTAAGATTTTCTCCCACCACACCTCCCCATTGCTCTACGGCTGTTTTGAGAATTTTTCCTCTCCCCACACAGTCCAATTAACTCACCACTTTAAGCCTCAGACAGACACCTTTCGTAGACTTGAGGCCACAAATGTAAGTAGGTAGCACAGTCTTGTTTTCTGCTGCTTCACAAGAGTGAAAACCAAACACCAAACCTTTAGAGAAACCGTTTTTTTTATGCAACCAACCACTTGGACCGAAACCAGCTTCTCACAACCAGGCTTTGCAGTCCCCCACTCCACATCTCACACAAAGCAAACTGATCCACCTGCAGCATTAAGCTGCACCACAGACACTTTTCTTCCAGAAGTACCCACACTCAGTTTTCAGCCCTTGCTATACATGGACATGATAACCTCTCTTCAGGGTAAAAACACCACATAAAGTAGTTACAGGTTGAAGAACATGCAGGAACAGCAAAATAAAACAGGCATTTCTGACATTATCGTGCTGGTGAGTCATCAATTAATTCTTGTTTGTCAGCTTCTATAAAGGCCAAGATCTTCAAAGGCAGCTGAGACCAACAAACCGTCGACTGAGATGGCAGCCAGGCTTGGGCCCCAATGCCCTGAGCCAGAAATGCCTTTTCCCCCTCTTTAACTGTTAGTTGCCAACAAAAACAGAAAGGGATCAGAGAGGAACTTCAAATGAGAACATCCTTCCCTCCAGCATCTCTCCTAACTGCAAACTCCACAATGAGACACTCAGTACACCAACCTCAGCAGTACTTTAGCCAAACCCAACTCTGCCAGACAGTTCTGTCCCTCCAGGGAAGCAGCTCTTCCTTCACAAAAACCCAGGGTTTAGTTTCTGTCCCTGGTGAAGTTTTAGTCCCCATTCAGCAAATGACCTTTCATCTCTCAGCCAGAAGTCCTTTGCTGCAGGTGGCAGGTCCAACAGAATACCCAGATCCCAAATAACAACAGCAGCAGATCAAAAAGCAACGTCGTACTGACACGGAACAACAGAGGCAATAAAAAATGCAGTCTGCTTCAAGCTGAGGCAGAAATGGTTCAGGGGATTTGTTTACAGAGTTGGCCCTCCATTGAGATATTGCTGGCTGGGATGCAAAGGGAAAATCAGAGATATATTTGTACTTAATGGCAGGGACCACATAATAATTTGCAGTTCCTATACTCAAGTGTCACATACATCACTTGTATTGAACACATGCTTTATTTCCTTTATTTTTACTTTCCAGTTTTTCTTTCCTATGGAGACCCACTATGTCTTTACTATTCTTGTGCCTTCTCTCCTACCACGAGCTCTTTTTGAACAAAGTTTTGCAGAATAGAAACATTTGTCCCCTGCTGCAGCCAGCTTTTTGGTTTTTTTTTTCTTCTAAGGAAACAGTGTTTAAATACAAGAGTAATTTTCTACGACTCAGAGCTAGGAAAGCTGGCCATCGACAATACCAAAAAACCTCAAGTCAGCAGGGACCAAGAGTCAAGTTTCTTATCCTTAAAAACAGTTTCCACACACCCCCGTTGCCTTGCAAATTTAGATCAGCTAAAAAAGAATCACCAGAAAGGGAAAGAAGCTTGTTCAGTAGCCAACACAGCTTTCTCCAAGTGGGATCAGAGGTAAAGCATTGAAAAGTCCCATTAAGTAGCAGCCTTCTGATGTCTGACTTGATGCTTTTGGAAAACAGGGCTTTAATGCACTGGTATTCCAGCATACTATTGGAAAATTGTGCTTCTGGTGCTTAAAAGCCTGTGGCTCTAGGAAAATTCAAGTTACAGGACAGGTTTTGAGCAATAAAACCTCAGACTGAGCAGCTCAAGTTTTCCTTCACTAATTATCAAAAGCCAGTGCTGGCAAGGAATATCACATGCTCATCCAAGGGGTTCAATAAAAGATTGCTCATTCGTGCACATTTTCAAAGGGCAACCCCTCCTGCCTTGCCTCTCTTTTACTGTTGTATTTAAATACATTAATATTTTAATCTTCTAAAAGCACAAGCAATTTATCTCTTCTTTAAAAATACATAAGGTTGGGAATGTGGTCATTTTTTAGAAAGGAGTATCTAGAGAAACATTTTAATGTAGGTACAAACATGTTTCAATGCTCCCAAAGCACACAGAAGGTTGATCCAAAGTCACGTGGGACTAGTAATTTTGGATGTCCAAACTCACACCTTCTTTTAAAAAGAACACAGGTTTTAAGGAGATAAACCTGCAACCACCTACTAATCTCCCAAAAAGACAGAGGAGCAAACAGACTTCCATCACTTCAGACAAATATTTCCTTCCATGTTTTACAATTAAAAAGATAAATAATACAAATAATAAAGAGACAGAAGGAGACAGACAGACATCTGGATTATGTTCTAAATGTAATTAGAAGCCTGACAACAGGACAGAATAATGTCAAACAAATTACAAGCAATGTGTTTTCATTCACAGGGTGACAAGTCAACAGGCAGTCAGTTAATTTTAAGACTGATTATGTAGCAACTCCTTAAATAAAACAAACACACTTTTGTACACGTAAAGCAACAGGGAGTCCAAACACACCATTGATTCCTCTTTGGGCAGGGCTGAACGTCTCAGTTTTATCTGAGAAATAATGAGTGTGAGTATTTTAGAGGGGGTTGTTGGTTTGTTTTACAAGCAGCTGTCACTCCTTCATGGATGCCCAAGCCAACATGCCTTGGATCCCAGTCTCAGAGTTGCTGAGCATCCTCAATAGTCACTCAACATTGACAGAAGCATCTGTCAGTGCAGATATGAATTGACATTACAGAGCACAACTCCCACTCACAGCCCTGTCTGAGGTGATAACTTTGGGGAGGAAATGCCATAAATCCCAAGTAAAGGTTTTTGGAGACCAGCGCTTTCACACCACATCAGATGACTCCTCTCCCAGGTCCTCCAGTGCTCCCAGATACCGCAGCATGCAGACAGGGAAAGGCTTTACTGTCTGAGCTCAGATATGCTCCAGGGGGCTGGCTGGCACATCCTCTTCCCACTCAAGGGCTCTTAGGCATTTGGGTTTGGGCTCTGGGTTTTTGTTTTTGGTCAGGGTAAGGAGACACAGTGCCACAAGCAGAAGGCAACGTGCTGGCTGAGAACTGCACACTCCTAATCAAATTGTCAAACCAGGTAGTGATGGTGGAAACAGAACTTCACTCCTAAGTGAGATGGCTCTGCCAAAAAGCTTTGCAGAGCAGACCACACATCAAAAACAGAAAGCATTGCCTGTAACAGACTACAGACTGAATGGGGACAAAAGCAGTTACAAAACACAACGTTCCCCACCCTGAAGTTTAAGATCCCAGTGGAGGACAGTTCTGCTTCATGTACAAGGATCTAAATACAACTGACAGGGATCCCTGGGCAAACTGCAGTGTGTTCTTAGAGCAAGCAGTGGCTCTCCTTCTCACAATGGCCACATAGCTCCTGTCTGACAGCAGCTTTCCCAGCAGAAAGCTACACCCCTGCTCCAAGACACCGATTCCTCTTTGCACATCAGCACCTGCAGGGCCCAATTTACACAAAGCTCCAACTTTCCACTTCTGAGGCAATTCAAAAACCAACCAAACAAAACAACACCACACCCCAAAAATCTTAACCTACAAAGCAGCAGAGGGGGAAGATGAACGGCCTGGGGAGCTGGGGAGAGCAGATGCAGAGAGCAGCTCTTCATTTTCTTACAGCAATAAGAACCACCTATTTGTTTGAATGATGGTGGCTGCACGGGAACACCAGTGCAGAGCAGAAAGACGACAGCTATGACGTAAATAGAGAGGAAAAGCAAACAGCCTCAGTGCAATGCGTTAAGGCAGCAGTGGGACATGATGGTGGAGACGCCAGGCTGCAAGGAGAAACAATGCAGCAAGACAGAATGACAGATGAAAAAAAAAGAAAGGTTACAAAAGCAGAACAGACTAGAAAGGCACTTATAGGATAATAATCCTTGCCTCTGTTTCTAATTATATCTGTGATACTTAAAGCTGAAAGGATTTTAGAAGGCCAATTTACTTTTCATCCTCTGTGCCATTTTCTGTCGGCGTTTGCCCCAAATGCCTGAAGACAAATAGTTGGTTTCAGTATCTGCTAATGTGTTCATGCAGCTGAGGTAACTGAAAGACACAAAGCTCAAGTGGCTAAAAGAACCCCAGTGGGGCAGGGACAAATTGGGCAGCACCCATCAGACATGCAGCTACCCTCCAACCTGCCAGTGGGAATGCAAATCCAGCAGCTCCACTACAGTAACTCCAGGTATCTCCTGGTGAAAACTGTAATGATCCAGAAAATTGTGGAACAGCACTAGACTGCAAGAGACATCAACTGCTTTGAATAAATACATGTACAGGCAGTTTAGATGGGCTATGCTGAAGGCTAGTGAGACTAGCTGGGTGATGATGACCCAACAGAACTGTGCCTGGGCAGGAACAGACACAGAAAATGGGGGAGTCACCTTGTCAAATTTCTCTGGACTCTTCAAGCTGTTCTTTAGAGGTTCACATTAACTGATCTACATGCTTATAGCTGTGAACAACTTCATATGCATTACATCTCTGAAGCATAAACTGCCCCAACTACCCAGATTTGACACAAAGAGGAAATAATAAATATTAATCAAGAAAAGACAGATCAGTTTTAATAGCAGAGCTATTCAGAGTACTCGAGCTAAGTATTTTTTTCCTCTGCAGTCTCCCTGGGAGTAGTAATGTTTAGGTTTAATCTGTAGTGTTGTCCCTCTACAGAGGCAAAGCATTCTGAGTATTTTTAACACTATATGCCAGACTTGCAGAAATCAACCTGAATTACAGCACACCAAAGCATGTAACAGATAGTCAATCAGGAAAAGCATCACAACCGGAAGCATTTTAAGTTTGGAAATACACAACCGTGGTGAAAACTGCAGCAGCACTACCAGTGCACTCTGAGAATTAAAGTTGCCATCAGAAAGAAAGGGCAACATCTCAGCACGTGCTATCTGCTGAATGACTCAAGAGCCTGCACGATTTCTGCTAATTAGTGTCTTCTACACAGAAATAGGGGGAAGGGAAAGACTTTTGGAAAAGAAAACTTACACCAGAGATGTTGTTCTAACAGTTCAGAACATTTCCAGTAATGCTTCAGATGCTGCAGTGAGAGATCTTACCCAACAGCTTTCAGAAACAAGGCAGTAGTATTTATCACCGTCACCTTCCCAAGCTCAGTATGCTGAAAGCAGACACAGGAAAAAAAAAAACCCTAGCCTTGGAATGGTTAAGTGTCGTGGGGGGTGTTTGGTTTGGGGTTGTGTTTTCGGTTGTTTTTTTTTTTCATTAATCATAACTGAATCAAACCAGAAAAACAGTCTGAGAGCAGCCTCTGAAAAACACACTGGACCTTGTCCCAGAGATAAACACGCTTTTGAAAAAGGACAAAACTTCTCCAACACACTGAGCAGACGTTCTTGATATCTCTAAAATTATCCGAGTGCCAACTGAAGAGGCTGAAATTCAGCCTCAGCGTAAATAACGTGGCCCAAGACTCACATACCTCACAATGCAAGACATGAAGGCCCTCATCCTCTCAGCCTGGCTGCAGTGCGAGGTTTGGGATGCCAAGAATATGCCTATTCTTGGGAAAGGTTCTTTCACTGTTGTTTTCTTAACCAAAATGTTACGAGCAAAAAGGCCTCAGTGCTCTGTAGGAACAGCCAAGAGTCAGAACCCAAACTGAGCACAAGTGAGAGCCAGCTTGAACCCCACCTGCAAATGAAGTGGCCAGAGACAGAGGACAGCAGTTCTGATGGGGCCCTGAACCAGCTGTTTCCCACAGCTGCTGTAAAAAGCATCAGTGCTACCATGTTGCACTTGCAATTATTTTAAGCAATCAGCTTTAGAACAACACTAATAAGTAAGGTTCGTGCCTCCTTTCTCATAACAGTACAACTTGTACTTGACCTTCCTGTCACTAAAGAAATATTCCATGTAAAAAAGCAGCACAGGATCAATTTAACAACCAAGCAAACAATGCCTTCACGTTGCTATGCCTGTTAACCTTTGATTTACAACCACGTTTTTGTCAGTTTTGTTTTTTAAATTAAGATGCTTATATCCTGAAGGGTAAAAGTTCACTCCATTAAATTAACATCTGCTATAAATAATGCACTAAGGGAGAATCAAAGAACATTTACAAAGCGCTAAAACCAGGTGACTGAGCATTGAGCGGTCTTTCTCTGAATAACTTAAAGAGATAACAAACATCTGAAAACTAAATTCTTCTTTTGCACATGCTTTTTTTTGTAGAAGAATAGTCAGCTCCAAACCATTCGCTTTGTGATTGCTGTCAAGGGAGATCCGAGGGAGACGGCTCAAGCTCTTTGCTGTGCTGCTGTAACAGCTGCTGTGGTGAGCAGAGGCTCCCAGGGACAATTTGTTGACCCTCTGTGTAGGTTATAACATGGGCTCATCTCCCAAAGCAATTTTCATTAATAATAATTTTCCAAAACCAGTCTTTCTCCTTCCAGAGCCCCTGAGGAAGCTTTTTACATGAGACTCTTGGAGAGCAATCCTACCTTCTTTCTTTTTTTAACCTGGGAGAATCAAGTTCAGCAATTTCTTATGCTATATGGGTATGGGTAACGGCAGAAAACAACAGACCATATGGCACTGGCTTCCCTGCCAATGGGAGCAGTACATTCTCGGTGTAAAGGTTGTATTTTTTTATCTACATGCATCCACGGAGCTCCCTGCTGCCACAATTCAAGTACCCACTGTCTCTTCTGCACCATTTTTAAAAGGCAAATGAAATAAAAAGCATAAATTATCTTCTAAAACAAGCACATTTTTTTATTTGTGCTGAAGTCTTTGGTGAAGAGATATAAAACACAATTGCAACCAGATCTCAGATTGCTGCTTTAGACTCTAATGGCTTCATAACAGTAATTAAGGCTTCTTCCTGACTTCATAACTATGCCATAATGCATTTATCAAAAGCCCATTACCACAATGGACACATTCACTCTTTCTGCAATATTTCTACAGCTGCCTTTGAACGCTATCAGTAAATAATATCTTATGTGGTCCAATTAAAGAAAGTATCAATCCCAATCATTTCTCTGTGGCTATCTTGTTTTGAATACACTGCTCCCTCAAGTTTGCTCTGAATAAAGTAAAACATTTCCTCCCCAGAACAACTCTGAGCTGGGGAGCTTTTCTTGAGAGTCACAGGAAGGAAGGAGTGTTATTCAGGAGCTTTGTTTTTATCACAGAAGGAGGAGAGGTTTTGACAGCAGAGAGACTATTGTCAAGTGCATTTGGACTCACGTCAAGTCTGTGCCTTGACACATTGGACTGGGAGTCCTTTCACAGTGAAAGTGCATGAGAGAGCACAACATGCACTGCAGAATCATTTCAATGAAAAGCAGAAGGGAATTTCAGAGCTCTCTTCCCCTTCCTCCCATCCAATTGCTTCCAACAGGCACAGCACAGCCGTGCTCCGCAGGGACACGTTCACAGATGTGAGCGTCCTCCCACCAGTCCCTCGCCCACACAAACCCCACCATTTGATTGTGGGGAATACAAATTGCTGCTGCCAGCTGAGCTCCAGGAAGAGCGGCACATGGGTGAAGCTCACACTGTGTAATGACTGCTACCGTAAGTGTAAATGCAAGTGGGTGACTATTGGCATGAACCCTGCAGAGTGGAGCTAAAATTAGGGCTAGCAATATGGAGAATCCATAATATCCTCTGCACCTGGGTAGTTCAGTGCACTCTAGCCCAAACATGCTTTAACTGAGGGAGGGTACAAGGGGGAAGAGGCAAAACACACATGGCCTCCCTCACTGTTTTTTCACCACAAAAGGTTTTGCATTAACCATCCTGCAGCAACAGCTCCAAAGATTTTAGAGTGGAGATAATTTAGAACGTTATTCTTCTTCAAGCAAATGAAATGTTACTTTAAACTAAACAGTTTCTTTGTTTTAGCAGTGATCCTCAGTCTTTGCCATACACTTCTTCCCTCTTTCCTTTTACTACCATGGCAAAAATGTGGCAGTTTGTTTAAATATAGGATTATTAGCATTAGGTCTGTATTGAAGCCAGAAACAACAAAACCCATTTCACATAAGGGATGCAGAGTGCTTACCATCCCTTAGCAGTTAATCAGCATTGTCTACTCCCATGGTGTGGAAGGTTTTATGCTGATGAGTTCTGATTGCTCCTTAATACAAGGAGAGCAGAGGGCAGTAACCTGACCAAGACTCTTTATGGCACAGCTCTGACCCCGGCCCTCAGTATTCTTTGCAAAAAAACACAGAACTTCCCTAACAGTATCAGAGAGAAAGGCAAAGCAGCCAAGCAGCATGCAAAAGAGCTCTTGGGTTTTTTGTCTCTGGGTTGCAGGGGGTGAGGGGGAAGATTTGTCAAGAAACCTTCTAGAAACCCTGGGGGTGAGAGTACTAGAACTGGCTACAGAAATGAAAAGCATAATTCAAATGCTGACGTGTACTTCACAGAGCTGTTCTTTAAACTAGATGGGAAGGAGCTGCAATAACCTCCATTTAAAGAAGAAAAAAGGAAGGAGGGGAAAAAAAAAAAAAGCTTAGGTAGAGAATCTATTATCCAGGAGCCATTCTTGAGGCCTCCATCCAGAAACAGGCTGCTAAGCTTTCATTCAATAAGGTACTGCTACAACAAAATTACCTCCTGGGTGCTAATGGTATCTTAGTTATAAACAACCCCCTTAAATAAGGAAAAAAGCACATTATAAAGGAATTTGCCACACATTTTCTTCAATAAGTCCTTCCTCCATTCAGTGCTTCCCAACAGGAGCTGGTCTACCAACTATCATCACCAGTAATTCTCTCTCACCAGGGGGAAAGTAAAATAAAAAATTCAGACCATAAAAAGAAATCTCTTGTATCATAGGAGAAAGTTATTATGAGCCTTCATGCTGCCTGGCTGATGCATGTGCACATTGATGGTCCCCTCTTTCTCCATTAACTGCCTGCAGAGGGAGAAAGGAACAAATGGTGACCATGTAAGGTGCACTCAGAGACTCAAGATAATCATACGTGTTCAGATTTATTTATAGTAACACATATTTTATTTGATTTTATTTACACCATGAAGAATAGGTCCAAAGTCTCCTGGCAAAAGCATCCCATTAGGGCAGCTGGGTAAGCTGCCATCACGCTGTGCCAGGTATTCCCCATCTGAACCACCTACCTTGGCATATGCCAGAGAGAGAAAGGAAAAAAAAATCCCCTCTAATTTCCCAGAGCTCCTGATGGCTCCTACCTGCTTGGTTTGTCCTCTGCCAGGTCCATGTCACTGCCAGCTCCAGATTTCTTGGCTGGCACCTTGATCCAGAGAATGTCTCTTTTTTGGGCAGCCAACTTACTTTCTAGTTGAGTCAGAGGAAAGGGACTGGCTGCAGAAACCCTGGAAGAGTTACCAGTGACACTGTGCAAGGAGTACACCTAATAGGCTCCTACCCAAAGCTCAAAACTGCTGGAAACATCCTTGATTCCAGACTTTCCCAGGCCAGCACATTTGCCAGAGATAAGAGAAGACATGCCAGCTCTCCCCAGGCCTGCTCCCACGTTCAAAGTACAGGTGGTGGCAGAGCAGGACTGCACATCACGTACCTCAGTGGTGCATTCCAGTGAGGAAAGCACATACCACACACAAAGCCTCCCAGTTCTAAGATCCCACTGCCAGAAGAGCTCACTAGGCACAGCAACAATCCCAAGGAAATAAGCACTGCCCAACCCACATTTCCCTTTGCAGGGCTCTTGTAGCACCCTCCTAAACAGGGAACGCCAGCAAGTCAAACTGATCTGGAGAGAAGTGGTTTCGACTATGCTGGACTGGTCAAATTAGTCTCCACAGGGAACAAGGCAGCCAGCAGCACTGGAGCTCGGCGAAGAGCTACTAAGGCAGCCAACAAGATACACTTTCCTTAAGCAATGCCCAGACAGAGAGATGAGCAACTTTTGTCCTCCAAATGCATAATCTTATTCCTCATAAAAGTTTACAGGAACTAAAGGAACTAACAGTAATAAAAGTTTTATCTCTTCCTACACCACAGTCCTCAAGGGAGTCCCCACAAAGCTTTGCGGGCAGCCACAGCAAGAGCCTTGGATTCTGCTGCATCCCATCTGAAGAGGGGAAAAAAAACATTCCTGCTGACAATCAAGAGTCAAACAGATACTCAGGATATATTCAGCCCCAAATAAGGGGAAAAAAAAAATGTTATCCATTCTTGTAAGCTGGTCACACCCTTAAGCTCTCCAGAGAAGTTTTACAGCTTGTAAAACCCTCATGATTCATTTGGAAGGAAACCACAGTCGCTTCTGCAGCCACATAAGTGTAAGGTTTCACAGGGAGGAAGGGATGCCTCAATAAACTGGACTTTGAGGAGATATGTAAAGAGCACTAATACATCTCAGGGCTCATCTACAAACATCAAAGGGGAGAAAACAGAAGGGTTTCTGCCTCATATCCACAAGACATTTTATGCATAGACAATCACACTGCTTTATTTATACAGAAATTCTCTTTCCAGCATGCACCACTTTTCTATCCATTATCAGCCCAAAAACAATAGGGCACAGGAGACTAATGAACAGCATGAGTAGGAACTACAAAGATGTGGAGCAAGATTTAAAGTACAAATGGTTCAGGCACTCTTGTGTTTCATAGAAGGTCATTTGCTGGGCCTTTATACTTGATTTATCAAATTATATCTGAATTGGTACAGTCATTCTGATTCAAGAAACCATCACACATCTTTTCCCTTCAAAAGGAGAAAGAAATACTTCATCTATAAAACATTTCACATCAGAGGATCTCCGAATCCTTCCCTGGCCCTTTGCCTCATAAAACCACCCAGGCAGATGGCTGCTCACCCTACTGACAGCCTTCAGGAGTGCAAAGAAGTGTATTGCCTGTAATGGCTCAGGCAGTCCCATAGCCAGATCTCTGATGCCACACCTCCTCCCCTGAGACACACCTGACTGAGCCAATTACCCATGTTACTGCCCTTAAGGAGCAGGATTTTATAGCCTCTATTTTTCTAGTGCTTTCCTTGTCATCATAAACATCCCAGTGTTTGCTTACAAGTTGTTCCACTAAAAACAAATACGCTGCCACTCCAAGGCAGTGGAATTTGCTGCAGAAAACCATCAACAACGCTGTCTTGCCAGCCACCTGCACCACTTCCCCCTTTAATTCAAACCCAGAGGCATGTTACAATTACATTATTCCAACTAAATAAAATTATTTTCCCCTGTTCTAAGACATAAAACAACCACATCATTATGGCCATGGCCAGTGTGACTTAATAATTTAAACAAAAAGACACATACAATGATAGGAACATAGTAAGTAGCAGAGCACTTCATTACGGCTTGAAACCACTATTTATGATCCCCGAAACCAAAGAAGGTTTTACAAATTATATGCCCAAATGCATCACTTCAAAATTACAACTTAATCATATAATGTTCAGCACAGAGCTTTGGAGGGAAAAAAAAAAAAAAAAAGTGCTGATCATCTTTTGTTTTATTCCAGGGTGAAGAAAAGCTCTGAGAGATAATAAATCATTTAATGCATCGGTGGAAGCAGCTTACTTACGAAACAGGATTTGCAATGCAAAAAGTGAATCATGAAGCATTACCTTCACACTTCACCCTTCCTCACGCAATGCTATTGAAAACTGTCTCTCCAACTCGCCCACTGCCTCCTACAGCAGGTCAGTGACAGGGACAGTCACCCATTTCTCCATCAGCCATCTGTAGGAAAGAGTTCATCGTGGTCTCTGAGCTAGGTGAGGAAGGAGCTGAAACGCAAGGCAGCCACCCAAGAGCTGCAAGTGTTTCAAAAGCTCTAGACCACGGTGTACAGAGAAGTTAATCTAGTAAAATGCTTTGGACATGTAGCCACAGCCCAAATACAGTTCCTTGCCAAGACTGAGGACAATATGTTATTAACTAAAGTTTAATTATATCCACAAACATACATTTCTAGCTGAGGCATACAACTACATCTCTGTAGATTTGTTTGTTCTTCTAGCAGTCCCATTAAGAAATTAGGTTTGTGTTCACTTTAATAGCCCAGAACACACATTTGTCTGGTATTGAATTTGCTCTTGTTTTGTTTCCATAGGAATTTTACTGGTTCCATATTAATTAAATTATGTCAGAAACAGACAACACTTCACAAAGGACCCTCTAATCAGTGGCTAATAAGGGCGGGCTGCACTACAGCATTCATGCAACATTGGTAAGATTATTTCCAAAAGACAAAGCAGTGTTTTGAAGAACAAGCTATTGCATCCCCACCAATCAAGTGTGGAAATTAAGTAAACCTTAATTATTACATTTGTAAATGCTCTGAATTAGGCAAGATCGATTTCCAACAAGTGTTATTCCCTGAACAAAGAAGAACACAGCTACTTTTAACATACAGGCAATGTATTTTTACTTAAGAGAAATTTTGCAGGAGGAATGAGTCAGCAGTGGACACCCGACCAGGTCTCTACAGCCAACCAACAACTGCTACCTGAGCTTCAGTGGGGAAATCTTCCCATTCTCAAAGACCCAAGTACAAGACAGTCACGTTGAAAGGCTGCCCACTCTCTCCAAAACAACCCTGTGACCTGACTGCCACAGAAGCAATGCAAGGGGTTCTGAATATTTTCTCTCTTCCCACACCCTTCAAGCACATCAACCACACATACAAGTGAAGAGCACACACTCCATTCTAATAGAAGAGGCAAAACTCAATTAATGACACCAATCTTTACAAAAAAAGCAGTCAGCAGAGACTGCAGAAATGGCTCATTCGGGAAATTTTCCTTATGAAAGCTTCCGTGCACTATCATACAGCAACTATTGCAAGCATTTATTTATTAATACAGAAAGATTTATTTATGAGAGCTCTGCAATCAGCTTAACCTCTGAAAGTGCAGCTTGGTGTAGCTTAGCCCCTGGCCAGAATTTCTCGTCTGCATTTACGTCAGGCAGCAGCAGCCATTAGCTCAGGGTTAGTTGGGAATAGCCTTGGCAACACCTCAGCACTCGCTCAGACTCAGGGCTGCCAAAAGCAACGGACAGCCTGCAGTCGCTCAACTCCACCTTGATGCTGGGTTTAGATATGGTAAAGGGAAAAAAGACAGACTCCACAGGCAAGGAAAGTTGGTAGGTGGCATAATCAGTGCATGTATGATGGCGTTTGTGAAAGGAGCTGGAGAATTGCCACTTTCCCTTAAATTAGCATGTCAGGCAGAATTCTGAAAGGCTGCTAGTGTAAGGTAAGTTACCCAAATCCTGCTTTTCTGTGAGTGTAAGGACACTGCCAGATGGTCACAGCACAGAAGATGCAACAACGGCACATCAACGTGTGTCTGTTGGGCAGAATATTTCCCAGAGCTACCAGCAACAGGTTTGGCAACATTAAAGCAATTGTGCTATTAAGTTAACATATTTATACTTATTCATGATAAAAGCAAGGTTATACTTAAAAGAAAGGAAAGCAAATGGCACAGAGAGCTATTTCAATTCATAACAGGCAGCTAGTAAGACCATGCTAAGAAGTGGGGAGGGAAAGTCTTCCCAATGGTTTCGCTACATTCTTCCATCATGATTTCACAAAGCCTGAGGAGTCAATAAAGGCATATTTTAAGTCTTCAAGGAAGCAGATCCACACAGTGCCTCAACTCTGTCACAAGATACAAACCCAAATGAAAGCACTGCCCAGTTCCCAAGTATCAGGATCCCAGTCCTCTTCAGCTTGTCCTTTATCGCTGGTAAACAGCCACGGTGATAACAATAAGACTAAGTACAGCTGTCTAGAGACACGGCAGGTACTGCATCGAACATACCACAAAATTAAACACAAGCCTTGCCAACACAGAACAAGTGCAGATTTCAAAGCAAGGGCGGTTACTCTGCAGCAGTAGCTCAGGATCATGAAACTGCTTCCTGCTGTCCCACCTCCTGAACTTCCTGCCGTCTTGTCCAGGGAATATGCCTTTGTCCCTGACCTCAACCTGCAGAAAACAGCCATCCGCTCAGACACGAGCATTAAGAAGTCCCTCCGGCACAGCCAGAGTGCTGGGACAGTTCCTTCCTTCCAGGTTATGGGAAGTTCATCCCTGCAGAGCTCTACCCACCACAACCTTGTGAAGGGACACCTTCCATGCCCTGCTGCTTCTGGCTCCTCACAGTGAAATCGCTGGTGCCAGGCCAAAACTGAGCATCCGCATGCCCAGGACACAGGGAGGGAGAAAACTGCTCATTATTGCCTCCGACACAAAACAGCAAAATCAATTACAACAGATGACATTTTGCATATCAAGTATGCAGACCAAAAAAAAGCTCTTTGAGATGTTAATGTTTATCACTGCTACATCTCCCTCGGAGCCTCTGCCCTGAGTCCCAGAAAACACAGTAAGGTGCTTAGAGCAACTAACTTTTTGTTTTGACTTGAAACAAAAGAGAAATGGCTCCAGAGGTTTGTTTCATCTGTAAAGACCAGAAGGGAGAGGAAGCAGGGTAGAAGTCCACCTAAAAGAATGACATCAGACAACTGCCTAAGAGATCATATAGTCAATACAGTTTTGTTGTCATCACAAGTCTTGTAATATTTCTGCAAGGGTTCAGGTACTGCTCTTCTTTCAGGAATCTCACACAAGTAGGAGTGCTCCCGAGTGCCCACCTCCACTGTCCATGAGACAACCCCTCTGCTGAACATCTCCTCAGCTCCACAAACCACAGGGACAACCTTGGCTGCTGCTGAGGTGACCACAAAAGGGGTGAGAGTGCTGATATATGGCAAGTACCTGTAGGGCAGCAACCTCCTGAGGTGCTGGGGAGCCACCAAGCCACTCAGACAGGAGCATCTCTGCCCACATCCTCCACTTCCATTTCACGCAGCAGTTTCTTGCCAGCACAGCTGCTAATTAAAACTTGTACTGACATCTGAAGACTCAAAGGCAAATAATAAAACCCTACACTTCTTTAATCCAATTCATGCTTTTTTAATGACTGGAGCTCCTATCATGTGGAAAGCATCTTTTGCAGGATACTACTTTGACCACTGCTGCTCATAAATATAAAAAGACTTGCTAATGCTCTGCTAAACTTCTCACAGAAGTATTTATATCAGCACCCTTCTCTCTTTTTCCAACAATAATCTAATTCATGTGCCTCTTATCTTAGCTACCAAACAGCATGTTAAATCCAAGATCACAGCTCATTTAGATAAAGGAATTGGGCACATCCAGCGAGTCATTCCTGCTGTGACATTTCTACTATTGACAAGAATTATTTCCAGGCCCAGCGTGGGCAGGGAACTGGGAGGACTCGCACACTTCAACAGAGTCACTGCCCCTCACTGAGGATGTATAGAACAGTCAAATTTTCCAAAGGGACTCTACCTGGGTCTAGTCACATGGTAATAAGCATTCTGGCAGCATTTCCCAGAAATAACCTTCAACAATTACCTGGAAACGTGATCCATCAAAATAAACCTCAAAATAATAAAGAAAAGAAATTTTTATTGGTAGGCTGTGTTCTAGCTATATATAGGAGAATTAGTAGACAAACTAAAGCCACTGACCAAGGGAAAAGCTCAAATTAATTTCAAGGTTATTTTCTTAGATGGTTCTTTTATAAACACAAATAGCACTGTCAGAAAATTTCCCTTTCCTGGTTCTTTGAGCTCCCAAGACCACAGCTGAACGTTATGGGTCCCTTTAGGGCTTAAGAGCACCGAGTGGAACCAATGCACTTAATAGATGATGAGCTGAAGTGAGCCTGTTGCTCTAGAGCTTAACAGTTAAATCATCCAGAATAGATTAACATTTCCAATCAAGTAAGTTGAAAGTTCTCCTTCAGCACTGAACACTTCCCTTTTTCTCCAGGGCTCCATCCTCATATTAAATACAACTGCTGGGATGATGCAGAAACAGCAAAGTCAAAGGATTTTCTTCAGATACTCAGAGCACTCCTGATCTGCAGCTTGATTTCAACTCCTCATTCTTCATAAACAAAATGGATACACAAGAGAGTCTCTGAATACATCTGCCAGTGCATCTTTCTCTCTGCAGAGAGCCAACAAGCCCATGCACAGAGCGTAACACAAACTTGTACTGCAGAACGTGCTTCCTCAGTGAGAACTGGTACTTTTCGAACAGTTTCCACTGGAAGCTGTAAAGCTGAGAGGCAATCAGAAGCGGTCAGCCATACCCCTCAAAACACTTGTAGAGGTTATCTCCCTCATAACCTGCATATACCCTGGAGACATTTGTGCAACATGCACATCCATGTGCTGGTGTTTCTAAGGACATCAATCCAAATTTGGCTGTAGCACATAATTTCTCAGCATTGTCACAGAGTGCTCCATTCAGCCTTCAGAAGGGAAGCTAGCCTTGACTTACACAAAGCACATACATCCCTCTAAGTGCACACATAACAGCATACTACTGCCCATTAACAATTTTACACTTTCCTGGAAATCATATTCTCAGCCACAAAAACCCACTCCTCATTATGAAGACAAGGATATCTCTGCCACATAACCTGGAAATCCATCATTGCGGTACTCAACTAAGAATCATCACAAGGTAGCCTGCCTCTGGGAAATTAACTGCTATGTATCGGTCAAAAAGAAACACCATTTAAGGATTTTCACACATTCTCTTACTCAGGTAGAATCCTCCCTTCAAATTTTCTCTCCAATAATCAAGCATTTATTGGATCTAGTAAGAACACCCTGCCATGCTGCTCATCTGCCTGGTTGGAGAGTGGTGGTGGAGGTTCTACCTGAAGTCCTAGGGTGGGGTTTTTTTCAAACCTATGAAGTTTTGCTTTTGGCCTCAGTGTAAGCTGGATTAGACCTTAAATAGGTCCACCCACAATGACATAGGGGAGCTTGAAATGGATGACAGAAGACAATACAAAGAAAGAGAACTTCAAAGCAGGATAGTTTCATCAGATAAGGATGCATTCTATGCAACAAATTGAAGCTAACATCACCCTTATCTGCATTACATCAAATATCTTTTGCTTCCAAAAGCCCTTAAGGCTGTAGAGTTTCCAGCTACCTCTATTTCCACTAGCATTAATACTCTTCCTTTGCTGCAGGCCACTGCGTGGTCTCCCTGGATATCATGAATTAAATTCTTGGATTTCTGACTTTTTCCACAGTTAGAAGGACATTGATCAGGTTAAGCCCAGATTTCTTTCCCTATCTTACCAGCAGAGTTTTGGGTGACTAACCAAAAGACTGAATATATTTTAAAGATCTAATTCTCCCTTCAGTATTTATACTAGTCAATGTCACTTTGACTCTATTCTGGTTTTCAACTGCAAAAAAAAAGCTTTCCAACTTAAATTCCCTTAAAATGAACGTGCTCTCAGAAGCAGACAAGAGTGCTATTCGCACCAGCTTTCCCTCCCTCAAGTTGGCTTCAGCTGTCACCAAAACCACCGTAAGCATTTTCCTTCTTGAGAACTACATGTTCTTGCAGTTATATTCAGTGGACCAGAAGAGCTTGGCATTGGAAAAGGAACTATCTGATTTCTTGGACTTGCTGCAAGAGAACCTGTCTTGGCTAGATACAGTTATTACCACCAAGAATTCAGTTCAATTAAAGATGCCCTAGGCAATAAATATTGGCTATACAACCAGTAATCAAGCATTCGCCTACGACAGATACATTGGGGCTCTGACTGCTCTTTAAAGGATGTTTTTTCCTGTAGTTATTTATAACTGCAGGCAAAACACTCAAAACTTTCTAAGTTAGCATAAAGACTTTCAGAACTGCCATCCACAAATTGCTACCACTATTTTTGTAAACAGAAAGTAGTCTTGAGAACGTTTCACCTTTGTCATTTTTCCATTTGTTCATATCTGAAAGTACATTTCAGATTAATTCAGACTGAACACTTTAAGTCAAGGGCAAATGTACTATGTTCACCATGATCTGCATTGTCTTCTTTCATCATTATTCCTTGTGATTTCTATGCCAAGTTATACAGAGGGCAATATAGCCTGCAAAAGCAGCTGCACCTTAGACCTACCCTGAGATGCCAAACCTGGAAGTGTCCCTTTATGTCAAGGAAGGGAACGCTGCTGTGCTCAGACAGCTAATCCTGACAACACTTTGACATTGCAGGGAATGAAGGGAAAAGTACAAAAAGGTAAAGCAGATACAAACCATCTTCCTAAAAATCTGCTCAAGGCAAAAACCAGTTTGCCCTGATCATTTCTACCACAGTTTCCATCTTTTGGGTGGCCAAATGCAAGTCTAGACCTCAGGCAGAGGAAACATCTCTTGACAACTTCTAAGGAAGTCAGGTCTCCACCCAGCTCTGCCTCTACTTTAAAATGTGGCTTTCTCTCATTTCATTAATTGCCCCTTTCCATCACACTGTTAGGGGATGGTAAAAGCAGGTCTGCAAGCACGTGCCTCGCTGTCCCCTCCAGAAAGGGTCCTACCTGCATTTCACAGGAAGGGCATCCATTTTATCAAAGGTCACAGTGAATTGTGTAGCATCTGCTCTATGCTGTGCTCAGGACAACCTTCTCTGTAGAGCTTTTCCATGAGGGGTTGTTCATCAGGTCTTATTTTTAAAGAATCTGGGCCAAGTCTTCCCTGCTGTAGCTTTAATGACGTCAATGAGCTACAGCAGGGGTGAAATTGGGCCATTATTTTTTATGTCCATAGGTCATGTGCCCATTAAAGAAAAAAATATGCAAAAGAAGATCAAAGAAGAAAAGTTATTGAATCCAAAGACTACCCTATGCAGATATTCACATCTAGATGTGGAATGTTTCTCTCCTGTTCCTGCTGTACCTTTATAAATATAACAGTTTATGGAAAAAGAAATACTTCTGTAGTTTCAAGGTACAATGTGAGTTCTGCAGTGACAAATTATATTCACATTTTGTATCCTGTTTTGATTTTTAAAAATAACACAAAAATCTTCACCAGGAAAAGGCCTCTTCAAAGCTCAACAAAAGTCAGCACTACAGTTGCCAGTAACTGTTGGTTTCTCCACTGTAAGCAAATATTAATCATATTCTGCATATCACCAGCCAGCAGCAAAGCCCCATGGACCTTGTGCTGAGATGACTTCTTAACAACTCCAAACCATGATTATACCAACATCCAAAGCAGGAATATGAAAGAAGTTGCAGCCCGAGCAGTGTTTTCTGTGCATAGTGGAGGCCTCAGTCACCATTGGGGAAGCAGACACAGCTGAGGGAGCCGAGCCTGCCAGATGTGGGGCAGCAGCAGTAACAGCCACCACAACACATCATGGTTCTGTGCTGGTTTTCAGGAAGCTGAGCTGCATCATTTACATACGTGTTTCCCACCCACCGTGGCCCAGGTACTGCCCTGGGCTGTGAGCAGCAGCTCACAGTAGCTGAGGCACAAAATGCATCACAGCTAGACAGACCTTCAACTAGAATCTTGCAACTCCATACTTAAAAGCCCACTTCACTGACATTTAAGCATATGGGTAATCACATTCATATGAACACAGGTAAAATTACTTGCCAATACAATTACTTGCTTACAGAATCATGTCAATATACCTTTAAAGCCAGACAGGAAACTTTCCAGAACCATCCAGGAACACCACGAGATCACAGGAGTTTGCTGTTCAGGGCCTCGACTTTGTAGATAACTTTTATTCCAAGGTTTAATGGAAGATTCCTTTGATATCTTTGATTCTAATTGTCCAAGTCTCAGCTTTAGTCAAAGACTGTCTCCTTTGTAAAGGCCTTTTTCCCACTTGTTTTTCCCTTGCATTAATTAGTTCTTTTTCCCACAACAAGCCAGAACACTTAAAGGTTTTGTTGTTTTCAGTTTTTTTTTAATTTATTTTTGTTTCTCTTCCCTGTCCCCATTCCAGAACTGGAATCAAAATAACTTGAGATGGAAAACGTGTGACCTCCCAAGCCTTTATTTACAGTATGACAAACCACAAGGGAAGGATCTGTCCAAGTTTTCCAGCTGGAATGGGAACAGCAGGGAAAAACATGCCCTCATTTTTGCAGCCGTGATATTTAACACATCACAGGGAAGAAGGATGGGGAGGAGGTAGGAAAGTTAGAAACAAGTAACGACATCTTGGAAATATTGGATAAAGAGGCCTCAGACACACAAGTAGGTTCACATGATTACATCCTTTCTCCCCAGAAATAAGCAGAGCTTTGTGTATGCAAATGAAATTGTAAAACCAGTCTGACACATATTTAATGGAGTTACTTCTTGACTTCTGCATTATAGAAGATTGTAAGGCATTAAACCCAGACTTCACCTGCCATTTGTGCTAGTGCTGTAAACGATCTCTCTTCACACCAACATCCCCCAAATTACTACAACAAAGACTTTGTCAAAAACAAGAAGCCGAGAAGCAGTGGAGTCTTCCTCAGCTATTCAAACAGCACAGACAAACACAGATGAACAAAGGTTTAGGTCTATAGAAAGTTAACTCGCGGCAGGAAACCGTCAGTTACTTTGTGGTTACAACCACACCAGTGTCACAGCTCTTTCCTCCCAGTTCAATGCGTATGACCAAACAGTTCCTTGTGCCTAGCACTTCTTTTGCAAATGGAGGAAAACCTCTGTGAGAATCTATTCCTCCTCCCTTACCTATCAGCAGCTCCCCCTTCTCCTTTCCTGGCACTGTAACAAGCCACGCATACTCACAACCTTTACACATTGAGACAGGGGAATGCCACAATTGTACAGCTCCATTACGCTGCCTAAGAGGGTTCCTCTCCTCGCCAGTACAAAAAAAACCCTCACCCAGCTCTCTGAAGTGTTATCACCTTGATCTAACTCACTGTAAAGTACTTTGCAATATAGTCTATAAAGAATCCAATGTGAGGATAGAAGCTGGCTGAACGCAGAGGAAATCTATAAACTCATCCTTTACAAGGGGTACAATTCTCACGTCACAGGTCACACAGTAAGTCCCCTGGTAAGTCCTGCACACAGGAAATGTAAGATTCTGCCCCAATTTGTGTCCATATAAAAGGGCACAAGGCTCTGGAAGGCAAAAGCTTGTCACATTATACAGTCAAGGGTGGAAATTTACCTTAAAAACGCCAGCACAGCATGGAAGAGGCACAAAGACAGATGCTGCAGGCAAAGCAGGACATACTAGAGGGCACTGGAAGGCATCAAATGCAAACCCAACCTTTGCTTCCTTTTGACAAGACACCATATATTCTTTCAGTGAAGCTGTCTTGGTTTCAGCTGGGATGGAGTTAATTATCTTCCTGCTAGCTGGTACAGGGCTGTGTTTTGGATATAGTGGGAGAATGATGTTGATAATACACTGACGTTTTGTTTGTTGCTAATTAGTGTTTATCTTGAGCTAAGCTTACTTTTCAGTCTCCCAGACTCTGCCTGTAAGCAGGTGTGCATTACTAGTTGAGTTTTTTTCCTTGGGTTTTATTTCTGTGGGGTTTTTTTAATATTCCTTTTAATTACAGTTATTATAATATGTATTGTTGTTGTTATTATTATGTCTTATTTCATTTTAGTTATTAAGCTGCTGTTATCTCAACCCATGAGTTCTTTTTCTTTCCTGGTTCTCCTCCTCACCCCACTGGGATGGTGCTGCATGGTGCTTAGCTGCTGGCTAGGGTTAAACCACAACAGTTGTGCACAAATTGTTTAAAGGAGACACCGCTTCCCCAGATCTCTGTCCCCAGCCTCCCTCAGGCTAAGACACTCCATAATCCCATCTGCTTTCCCCTCTCCTATATGTCATCCTCCTGCCTGATATCAGTGTTCGAGAAACACTCACTCCTCATCCTATCCAGGCTTCTGCAGTTGCAAGTCTGGTGGAAACACATCTGCTCCTGGACAGCTACAAGTGAAAATACTGAGAAACACAGCAGCAGGTACCTCCTCATTCTGCTTCAGCATCCTCCATCTCCCCCATCAAACTGCTTCTCCAGCTGGCTTCTTGCCAAGGTCCCTGAGTCGTGCTTCAAACATCAAACAAGCACTTCCAGCTTGCCTATGCACTCATACCCCTCAGGTCCTGCACTGCTTTTCTGCTTGCAACAGGGATTGAGGATGCTTTTCTAGATTTGGAAACAATTCTATGGAAAATACTCCCAGGTACAACTTGCATCATTTTAATTCTGCCCAGCAGAGTTTGTAATCAAAGCCTCTGGGTTTGCAAAAACAAAGGGCTGCCCGGGGATGCTGGCAGAGCAGAGGGGAAAATTACCCAGTGCCTACATTATTTTCCTGGACATTGCTGTTGAGGTTTTTGTTTTCATGAATGCTGCATTCACTGACAAGGTTTAAAACCCATTTTTCTCCCTACCTTCTTTACCTGCCAATCCACAGACGTTACTTGCTCTCTAGTGACGCAAACCACACCGATTCATTTTGCTGGGAATACAATTCTGAAGGCAGTTTCCCCTCACCTGCCCAGGAAATGAATGACCACTTGGGCACCTCGCTTACCCAGGATCACCAGCCCTGCCAGGTCCTTCAGGCAAGTGGAATGAGTAGAGTCACAGCCTCAAGGAAAAGCAAAAATCTAAACATTGCAAAGGATTGCATTATTTCTTTGCTGTTATCGCTAATGCAAAGCAAAAGCCTACAGGGGAGCAAAGGGGTAGTGCGTGATCTAAAGCAAGGGAGGCAAAGCTCTTGGGGCACAGATGTTCTCTCCCAGCACAGGAGCACAAATTCACATGGCAATTAATGTCTCTAGGAGAATAAATTCCTCTGTTAAAAGCTGCCGACAGCAGCTCTTGTTCCCAGAGAGACTTGTCCACAGCTCCTTTAGAGAGCCGCAGTGGGCAGAAGAGAAGCTGCCAAGGCTCTCTCCTGAGGAAATCAGGTATCCCACAGAGGAATAAGCCACAGCTCTGGGAGCAGCCTACGCAGTCTGGCCCTTGCTTCTGCTGAACCTGAAGAGAAAGGCTTCGGAAAGGGAATCAACATGGGGAATGGTGATGATTTCATTGGGAGCCAATTTCCTGACAGGAGATAATTAAACTATTCAAATCACCCTTGTTTTTCAAGGATTTCTGGTGAAGATATAGCATGTTAATACAGAGCTGGTGTCACTGCAGTTTCAGTGCAACTGCTGCAACCCTGAGGTATAAACCCAGAGAAACTGAAAACACATTTCAATTTAATAAGTTCACAGTCTCCATTTTTGAGCTTTAGCATCCAGCAGCAAAAATGCAAAGTTGCTATACCACAGTATCACCACAAAGAGAAATGTTTGATGGAGTTCAGAGCTAAAAGCACTTTTTTTTGACAGAGGAAAAAAAACTATTGAGTGTTGAGGGATGTACTGGAGGAAAACAGTAAGATTCAAAATTCCACAGTCAGTGCAAAAATCACACATTCAGTTTAAAGGCTGACACCCTATTGAAAAACTCCTGTTCAGCCACTAATTTTGTGGACAGATTCAACACTACCAGATACATTTCTACAGTTCACACAGAAGAGGTTTGGCAAGAGCTGGACACAGACACAGTGAACCCACAAGAAACACTCCAAAGGTTACAGCATAACAGAGCAGCAGGTAAGTACAGTCAGAAAAAGCATTAAAATGTCTTGAAATTTATTTCTTAAATAAGAGCAGAGGGTATTTGTTTCATTATCTACACTCTTTACTGGTGAAGTTCTGCCAAGAAGTTCTGCCTGTCATTCCCCTTGGCAATGTAAAGCAAATTAGAAGTTCAGAGGAGAAAAGTGGTCAAAATTAACAACAATTTTTTGGTAGTACCAGCAAGCTGTGCACTGTTTATTTCAACACAAATAAAAGGCAGCTAGGTGAAGATTTGGGAGGAGGTGGAAAGATCCACACAGGATTTAAATATACACTAAAAAAATACCTTAATTGCACATCCTGTGCAGCCATTCTCCCTTTTAATTTATCCATTTGAAAGATTTTTATCAAACACAAATGCTGACTAAGCAGAAAAGGACAGGGAACATGGTTTTTTCTTTAAAAAGAGGCTTATTACCAATGCACATGTCTATGCAATTTAAGCCAATATGTCCTGTGACTGTTACCTTCCTCAAAGGCAACTCATACAGCCATTCTTCTAAACCCTGTCTTACCATGTTTCCCCCTGAGCAGCTATTCAAGCAGAACCCAAGTTAAGGTTAATCTCCTCTCTCACCAACAGCAAGTCAGTATCCATCAGACCATTCTCCTCTGTAACATCTAAATGGCTTTTTTTCTAATATATAAGGAAAAAAAAACAGCCATCCAGCTGAAATGCCAAAACCTACCTTCTGCACAAAATCTCTCTAGATGCTTCTGAATGCAGAAGGGAGTAAAGACAGCATTGCTGAAGAAGGATGTCAGTGTTGGTCCACATGTGTCAACATCCTAGAGAAAGATAAAACACAGTTGCTTAACTGCCATGCCCATGGGAAATCAAGAGCAAGAAGAAAGCTGCATTATTTTCACAGTGACACCATGCTAATGGCTCCTATGCAAACAACGTAAAGCTACAACAGTTTATAATTGCACATCAGAGTTTCTCTGCAGACATCACTCTAGTATGTCACAGACTCAATACGTGATGGGAGGCGGCAACGAGCACCTCAGGGATTTCAAGTGCGTTCCAAGCCCTGAGTCATCAGCATCTCCTAGCCATGGAAAGGCAGAAAAAAAAAGATAGAAAAACACAAGCACGTGTGTTGCACTGACCACTCTCACAGCTCTCTCTCCCTGTACAATACAGTAACTTGCTCCTAAAGCATTTCCCTGTTCAATGGTGTGTTGAATGATTTCCACGAAGGGGACATCGCCACAGACAAAGCATCACATCGCAGTGTTCTTCCAATTAGCTAACCCTCAGCGTGGGCAGGATCCCAGTCAAGGGTGCAAACACAGCTGGAACTGCCTTCATAAACCACAAGTCCTGCCACACAGGAGCAGTGAGGAGAAGGCACTTCCCACGGCTGCCACAGAGGATGGTGCAGCCAGGCCCGAGGGATGCCGAAGATAGGAGCGGTCAACCAGCAGCACCCAGGAGGATGGATCCAGCTCCCTTCCCACACAGCTCAACTAACATCAACCCCAGGCAAGCCCCACTCCATTTTCCAGCCATCAGCTACCTGCTTTCAGCCAAGGCTGATTTTCGTCGGGAGAACTGGAGGCCAGAAGGAACTTGTAACCGTTACCTGTCAAGCAGCTTATGTGGTTTGCGTGGTTTGCTTCCCTACGCCAAGCAGCTTGTTACCTTTCTAAGAGATTCCTTCAGGCAGTCTCATCATTACCTCCAACCACTGGAAACTGTTTTTAATGCTGCTTTAAAAGCATCTGGTTTGCACTTCAGAGCACACACATGTGCTCTCCCCTCCCTTAGATCTCCCCAAGTATATTCAAGTTCCTTCAGGTATTCTTTAACTTCTTGGCTGATCCTTGGTTTGTTTGCCCTTGATGTCACCCAAACAACAGCCAAAAGAGAACAACAGCTCTCAGTAGCACGTGGTCTAACAGGGTGGATAGAGAAGGGAAAGCTGGAGTCTGCACCCATTCCCTTGGTAAGTGACTCAATGGCACCCAGCACAGCTTCAGGAAGAGATAGAGATCAGAAGATAGCTCGGGCTATGTATGTGGGGAGGGCAGGACCTCAGCAGCTTCCACATACTCCTGAAAACCACACACTGACTGAACGTCCCATTAGCAGAAATATTCCCTTCCCCTTTAGGAAGAGCACAGTTGAGCCTCCCTGTAGCAGGAGCTTCATTTCACAGCAGAACATGCAAATCTGGTTCCACATTCATACTCAAAAAATAGCATCTCCTCCACCAGGACTTGGATCCAAGTCTTAAGATCAGTACCCACAACCAAAGGGTTATTAACAAAAAAATAAGTAAAATGTCAATGTACTCTGCTCTGTGAACCAAAGAACCTGGAAGGCTTGGAATAACCACTGATACCTTTAGCTGCAGGAATCTGCTTCAGTTAACAGAGAGATTTACATCTTAGCGACAATTCAGAATGAAGTAACTGCTCTTTATTCTTGTACCTTCTTGCACAGCAATTTAACACACACACAAAAAAAATAATAACAGTGCTTGCACAGGTCAAATTCATCCTGGAGGAAAAGGAAATGCGAGTAACATTTCAGGACCATTAATCTCAGAGATCTCACCAAGAGCAAGCAGCCAGACAGCTTAAAAATATATTTAGTCCACAAATGCTTATTAACGTCATTTGCTGATTCACAGCTGAGCCCAAATGCCACTTCTGCTTTCCCAGGCTGGGCTTCACAAAAGTTGTAAGTGTTGGCCAACAAGTTGCTCAATCTATCTCAAAACCTTCTGCAACGCAACTATTAGATGTGCATCTGAGCTGGAAAGTACAGGTCCAGTCTGTAGCCCTGTGGCTTAGAGTCTGGTCTGTTTTAACGAAAAGGGAATGCCATGTGCCAGGTCTGGCTCATGTACAGCTTCCCACAGCTGCCTCAAAGCAGCCACGACACATCTGCATCCTCCTGTGCCCAGCACAAACACTCCTACCCCACAATGGTACTGCAGCAGTTGCTTAGCTTTGCAAGGCACATTGAAAGTTGAAAGCACCAAGTAAGAAGAGCCAGCCTGATCTAACTATCCGGGATGAGTGTTACACATATACATAGATGCAGTTGTCTTTACACACTCACTAGATGCCATTCCTTGGTGTTACCCAGAGAGGACAGCAACATGCTATAAAGCTGAATCTTCATTTTCTTTTACTGATTGTCACTCTTGTTGAGATTAATGCTGTCAAGTCCAGATCACAAGTAAAATGGACTCTGCAGGCTTCCAACAAAATTAACAGTGAAAATCATTACAACTTTTAAAATTACATCTTGAAATCAAGTCAAGAAAATTATTTGATGACTTGTTATAAATCTGCATTAAGATTTTGTGTGTGCACTTTTGAGGCAGAATTAGCTTACTACATTCTTCACAAAAGGAAATTCAAAGTGTTTCTTCCCCTACTGTTACACACAGTGTGTTTATTTAAAGCCCAAAGGATTTTTTTCTCCAAATCACCTATGCAAATCTGTGTGATGGAAATATATTTAAATATAACATTTTAATCTTGCTTTGCATTTGAACTTTCAAATGATTTTCCAGGAAAAATATTTTTAGCATTTTAGTCTTTTTAGCCATTTTACCATATTGATCTGCAAGTAAACAAGAATCCTCACATCACTTTTCTTTTCAAAAAGAATTACAGCTATGTAGCTTTTTAACCCAACATACATTGAGTCTGACTGACTCTCACCACTTTATCAATATTGTAATTCACTCATCGATTATGTTGGGGTTTGTCAGTGTTCACCCTACTGTTGTTTTAACAAACTAGACAAGTTTCTACAGAAGCTGGATATGCCAGAAAACATCCTCCCAGAAGGAACATCTACCAGAGTCTATACTGAAGTCAACCAATCTATTTTTTAATGGGCTCAGCCCAGGCCCCTGCTCTGTTTCCCTGCTTCTGCAGAGCTGAGTGCAGTTCACAGCAGGGGCCTGGATCCACGAGTTCAGAAAGAGTTTCAGTGTTCAGCTGACCTACTGAGAGAGCAATCTTGAAAGCTTCACTGGGTAGCTACACAAGCCTGGAAGAGCAGACACAAAACCCCCTCAATTTCAGATGAAAGATCTCCCTACCTGCTTTCTTATTTTTTTGCTTTAGGGTTGGCTTTTTTTTTTTTCTCCTTTTCTTTAGGCTGGGGAAGGATGACAAAAGTTCCTATTTTCGGTCTGAAACAACTATTCCAAACAGAAAGACACGATTTCTCCACACACTCACTAACAGTATTGAAAACAAAAGCGATGGGAACAACAGAAACTGAAAGTATTGCCATTGGGAAAACATAAACACCAGGAGTTTGTCTACAGAAACACTGACAGCAGCAGATAATTAATGTAGTGGTGAGGAACATTATCACATCTTTACAAAACTTATTTTCTGGACTAATCACACCCAATCCACCTTGACTGTATTCCCAAGTCGCCACTTTTTGAATCACTGCAGTTTGCAGAGGCCTCCTGGATGCTCTTCTTAATTGACTTCTTTTCAGGTGTGAGAACAGATTACCAATGCAAAAGTTAAACTTAAAACCTGACAATTTTAAGCATCTTTTAGATTGATCATAATTAACCCTGTCTGCATTTCAGAAACATTTTGTGATATGTAGTAATCAGTTACACCGTTAAAACTGCTTTTGTTTTTAATTATACTACTGAAGTGCAGGAGACTTCAATGTTATTGCACAAGAGACACACTTGTCCAAAGCAAACCAGCAGGAAAAACCAGCCCAACAAAAACATTAAGAAACATGGGTTAATGCATGAGTTCCCTGAAGGCTACAACATTTTTATTATGGGTGATTTGTGTAGATGAACGTTACAAACTTCCTCCTTTCCTTGAAAAGCTTTCAGGGGAGCATCTCAGTCTCTGGACATCAGAGCAGCTCAGAACCAAACCCATGCAAAGCCCACATTTGGCTTTGGAGCAGCATGATAATTCATCACCAGGCACTTGACAGCAGACCACAGCTGCTAGTAGACAGATTCACATGCAAATACATTGTGCAAGGAGGAAGAGGTGCCACTCAGCAGGTGGCAAGTGCTCATTTTTACCATCACCTTCAAAACCACCACATAACACCATCATAGAACTGGCATTTACCTTTCCATGGAGCACGATTGATTTAAAGATGCCTTTTGAAGCCTTCTCTGCTTAACCAATGTGCTGTGCTCCACTTTTCAGCCTTCCCTCAAAAGAGGTACCATCACTGCCACCACTAAAACACTTTATATTGCTGGGACAGGCAGAGTTCCCACCTGAACAAACACACTCGGTGACGACCACAGGCCAGAACACACTGGCCTGGCACCCAAGATCAGAGTTCTGTCAAGCAAGGGCAAAGGCAACAGAAAGTGAGACTCACATGCTCTTCCTGCAAAGCCAGACACTGCCAGCACTATCTTGCAGGGAATGGAGCAGCAAAACCGTTCCTAGCAAACACCACAGCTGTTTCAGCTCAGCCNCGGAAGCACCATCGTGTAGGGAAAGAGTGTTCATCCCGGAGGGCGAGGCACCGTCAGAACTATCTTGCAGTAAATGGAGCAGCAAAACCGTTCCTAGCAAACACCACAGCTGTTTCAGCTCAGCCTACTGCTTTTGTACCATATGCATTAATAAATACTAAGTCCTAACAAGTGTCAGCTGTGGTCAAACGTTGCATGCTCGTGGTTTGGAAGCATCGGTTTCAGACCACGGATACTCACCAGAGTCCTTTATCCTCAGAGGTTTCTGTTCTCCTATCAGTTAGTCACCCTAAAACAGTAAGCGGATACTAAGCAAGCAACTAAAAAGCAACAGACTAGACAGAAATACCTTTTAAATCCTGAGAAACATTGTAATCAGAGGAAACGGGCTCCAGGAACGTGCTAGAAAATTCATCAACGTGCAAGACAAACGCAGCAGTTAACTACAAAACATGAGCAGCTTGGAAAGACATGTAGATCATTTTCCCTGTTTGATGCTTGTAGCATCTGGAGCCTCTGAAATGCCTCTGGGGTTACGTTCCTTAAGGAGCACAGGGTCCTGGCCTTGCTGTAAGCAGTCAGACTCAAGGGGAAGGGAGAGAAAGCAAACAGCAGAATGTTTCCAGAAAGCTGCCTGGGCTCTGGACCTTGCTGTAGCTGTAATGAGCTTTTAATTTACAAAGCCTTCTCCCTCTTCTCTTAAAAGTCATTATTGCCTTGTATGAAATGAGAGACTGGGGTGTGAAGTGCTACAAGCCATTGCTCTCATTGGGCTGCAAGAAAAATACATTCAAAAAACCTACACTCTATATGCATCCTTATGAGATTTTTACAAGCCTCACATCAGTCTGTGGGAAGTGTTCACAGTTAACATCACACAAGGACAGGGGTAACCTGCTTACAAATACACAAAGGGAGGGAGTCAGGAGGATGGATCCAGGCTGTTCCCAGTGATGGCCAGTGATAGGAAAGGGGCAATGGGCACATAAAGAGGTTACACAAGGGAAAACTTCTTCCCTGGGTGGGAGATGAGCACTGGCAGGGGCTGCCCAGATGGGCTGTGGAGTCTCCGTCTCTGGAGACATTCAAACCCAGCCGGACGAGTTCCTGTGTGGTCCTGCTCTGGCAGGGGGGCTGGAGTGGATGATCTTTCCCTTCCAACCCTGAAGACCCTGTGATATACTCCAGAACACCTCACCTTCCTGGACAGAGTGACCTCCTGCCTCCACAGCAGGTCCCCAGGAACTGCAAGCAGCTGCTCCACACTGGCATGGTGTTGTTTTGAGGTAGACAGTTACAAATTCTCATCTTAAAAACCTATTTTTATAAGCATCTATTTAGAATCAAGTTTCAAACTCCCCTCTGAGAGACTTATAACGTACAAGAGTGTTTTTTCCAGGAACACAAAAAGTGGAGGAGGAGGAGGAAAAAAAAAAGAAAAGGCCTCTTGGTGGGTTTAGCACCTGTGTATGCAAAAGGCACTTCATCTTTTATGCATGAGAATGCTATCACCCCTGCAAAGATTTCTAAGTGAATCAGCCTGGGTCTCTACAGTCTACTTTTAGGAGGACTTTTTTTCCCCAAAAAATGACTTTAATTCAACCAATTGATTTGTATGACTTTCCAGTCATTTCCAGCTAGGTATTTTTCAAGCAGAGAACTCTACATCAGCTTCCACCTTGCCCTTTCCCATATAAATGTGGCAATTAGCACAGACAAATTAGTCAACTATGCAGTATTTCACCTTAAATAAAGCAGCTCAAGAAATAATACACCATTTAATCAGTACTTGACAGCCAGGGAAGAAACACAGCATGTCTCAGTAACATGCTTAAAAAGGGCTTGAAATCCATGCACAGACCTTGATGGAAGCCTGTCCTTGTCAACCAAGCTCACAATCCATAATAACGTTCAGTATTGTGCTTTTCTCCTCCGTTTCCTCAGAGCTCATCTGCTGATCAATGAGGAGTCCCAAGGCACAGCACTCTGAATTTCCACTTCAACACAGCAGTACTGTGGTAATGATCAAAAATATTTACATATTGCCTCATTGATCGTGGGGTGTTCTTCTCCAACCATCTGGCTACTGGGCATTCATTTTTTTATTTCCTTTATTTTTAGGCTTTAAATAGCTGTAAGGCAGGTTATTTGAACATCTTTACAGCTAACATCCAGCATTCCACCTAAACCAGGCTCTCCTGTTATTTTTAACCCAGAGCATTAAGGCAGCATTTATCAATTTCATCCCATCTCCAGGAGGGGAAAATGATAACTTTCTTAACAAGGACAAACCCGAAAACCACAACAAACACCTGCTCCACTCTTCCTAGAATTATGGCCAATTCAGCTACAAGGGCTCATTTTTAATGTGACTCAAGGGTGTCACCATTTTGACAACAGATGAGTCAAGTGGAAATATATCACTCACTCTGCACTCGTTGCCAGCCTCGAGATAAAGAAATTGTGGAAGGGCTGTTTTTTCCACTTCCAGCTGGAATACCTTATGATAACAGCAATAGGCTCTGTAATGGGAGAACCCCTGGGCTCTGTAGTGTGTGCCTGTGTTTGTATTGCCTTTAGTGACTGCCCAAGTTCTCCAAGCCAGGCAATTCAGGCCAGCTGCTGCCACACAGGCTGCGGGGATAAAGCTTAAACAAGCACCAGCTAGTCTCCCTTGCCTTTTCCCAGGTGGGTCTGTGCACGAAGAGAGTGCTTTGTACCTATGCCAAGCTGGGCATGCCTCACTTCTGACAGCAGCAGTTCCAGAGATACCCACCTGGGCTACATAAAGCAAGAAACTGTGGTGAGAAAGAGAGGTTTAACCTCAAGAAAACCCAACAAAAAGCAAAAAGCACCTCTTCTCTGCAAGGTGCTCAGAGCACCAACAGGTTGCACTTTCCCGGCACAGCACAAGCAGTTTTTAATTAGTTTCCACGTAAAAATAAATGTTAAAAAAAGCTTTGAAAAGGTTATCTGCATGCATTCTTCAAGGAATATTACCAGCAAGTTAAACAAAACACCCAAGAAAGACTGACATCTACAAGATCTACAAGTTTGCTGCAAGAGATCTCTGCAGAACACTTGACAGGAATATTAAGAAGGTGGTTCTCAAACAGATGTCAGACCGATTTCAAGGGATTTTTTTTTAGTGGCTCCAACCCTGTTTATAATCAGAAGCTTACTCTCCTAGCTGCTGGTACCATGAACTTGATTTAGGAAGAATGGGAGGTCTAAAACTCAAATTATACTCATCCTTTAAGCCAGGAATAAAAATGCTCTCAATGGTTTAAATGTTGTTTAAAAAAAAAAATCATCAGCTAAGATAAAACATTACCTCTTTTTTTTTTTCTCCAGTTCTACTTTGATAAGAAGAAATAAAAGACAAGTTCTTTCAGCAAGCTTACAGATAGAAAACAAAAGAAGGCAGGGGGGTAAAAAGAACTCTTAACTTATCTACCTTTGATAATCTTGCTTTTCATTAGCCAGTGAAATCTCCTCTTTATGTCAAGATCCTTTTTCTGCTGGGGCAACCATATGAAGGAGAAAGACAAAAGGAAGGCAGAAGGCAGCTCTTACCCCTTCCTATCCTGTGCACACAGATGTTTTTGCAGACAAGAGGCAGAAGATCTGGCTCGTGGACTCAGGAGGCCCACTGAAGGCCAGGCTCAGAAGAAAAAGCACCTATGAAAAGTACACAGCACTTTTCCTTACAGCTTTTCGTAATTTCATTATTGCTGTTAGAAATCAATTTATAAGACTCAATAACTTGGAAAAGTTTTACACTCCAGAGTCTTCTCTCCCCTCCACACCGATGCTACGCTGCCAGTATTCCCATCTCCCTAAGCAGAGCATCAAGTGGAGATACCAAAGGGAATAGCCCCAGTGCAGCAAGTCAAACCACCTCTTGGCTCTTCTAAACAAAATGACAGATCAAAACTGGGAAGCCAAAGCAACCCACAGAAGCTGTACTAAAAAGTTTAATCCTTCAAGTAGGCTTGTACCCAAATATGCTCTTCCCTCTCACAAAGGTAGCACATCAGATAAATGTGCCTTTTTGAAAAGCCTATTTATAGGCATTAAATGTAAGCAAAAGCCAACATTAAAAATTATTCTGTAGTCCCAAAATAGACAAGAGACACATTGTGTCCACGCTAAACACATTTTTGAGGATATTTCATGGAAGACATTTACCATCTGTGAAGTTAAAACTTGGAACAGCATTTTACAATCCAGACACAGGTTTCAGAAATAATGGGTCCCAAGAGTCTGGATAAACAATGCCTAAAAACAAGGGAGAGAAGGAAAACAAAACAAGCTATCTGCTCTTCTCCTTCTCTATCAGTTTGCTTTGCAGGATCAGAAGTCTAAAAGCACAGTGCAAGCTCTGCTCAACAAATAACAGCCCACTTGGAAATAGGGAAGACAGCAAAACTGGAGACAGTAAAAATAGATTTTCCTGTCTCTTCTACTGAACTGTAACCTGCAACATTTCAGACATAGGCCACTGTTTTACCCTTGTTTAAAACAGAAGCCGCCCGCCACCCTTGTTAAAGAGCACTGAAAGCCACGGAGAGTGCTACCAAGGCGATGAGGATGGCAGAGAAAAAGCAAATGAGAGGCCTGCCTGCCTTCCTCCCCCTTCTGTTCTTTTTCACAAAATATCTCCAAGTTATTTACATACTCGTATCCTGAACTCCCCCTCCAGTTTCACAGTTTGCAGTTAACTGCATTCTGCTGGAGATAACACATGTTTGGCTTTCGGCATGTTTAGGCTAGAACACCCTCTGAACATAACGCCAGGTCACCAAGCCCACAGAGGGAAGTATTTCCAGCTGCAGAGACTAGAGGAGATAAAAGACAGAAATATGAGGCTCCATCTCTCCACCACCCCGAAGAATTCAACCTACTCAGTGAGGGAGACAACTAAACAGCTTGGCAACGCCTACACCTGGTGCTCAACCTCAGATCCAGCAAAAAGATGTAAATATTTAGATTTCAATTTCATCTGACATGATAAATATAAAATGTCTATTTCCTTCTTTGAAAAAAAAAAAAAAGGAGTAGCATTCAAATAGGTAAAACAGAGAAAACAACTGCACAGCGTTTCTACCTTTAGGAGGAGATTATTTAAGTTGTAGTATTGATTTTGTAACAAATTACAATCGCAAGTAAAGTTAATTCCATTGAACTGGCTCCTGACATATATAAATATATACATTGAATTGTTTTGCTGTTCATTCCAAACGTTTAGTGGCTGATGGCAGCCCATTATTTTTTTCACCTCTTAAGAAATGCCCATGCCCATGGCCCTTCAGGGTTCCCTATGGAGTGGTAACTCTCGACTTCAACTCAAATGATCTGAAAAAAGCCCCGGAGTGATCCAACAAATCTCAGATCCAACAGGCTCCTGGGGAGTGACCCACGCACCACACAACAGCTCAACTGCACTTCACCACGGCTGTACTATAAAAACCTGAAATCCTTCCATAGCCTTTTCAAGCACATAATGGAATTAAGACTCCACGACATATCCAGAGTCAACAGTCATGCAAATATCTCCAGCTCCAAAGCAGCCTGATAACAGCCTCACCCCAGAGCTCTGAGATAGGCCCAGGCGCTCACTGAGGTGCTGAGGTGATTACCCACTCCCGCCCTCCCAATTAGTTACTGTGCCAATCAAGAGGAACGCCTTCTCGGGTCATTGTTCTGCGGGTGAAGCCACCTAATAGGCTTGAATTAGTGTCCTGAAGCTTATGTAAGTGTCAGCAATCCAAACAAATGAGAGTTAACTTCCCTCTCCATTACAAGAATCACTGCCCTGATGACAAATTGTGAAACTTTCAGCTGTTCACTCACTATTCTCTTTCCAAAGTCATAGTGCAATGACCAACTAGTAGCAAACTGCCTCATTTCATTATCGGATTGTCCAGCACTCTGCTCCCCCCAACCCATGATTGAGCTATAGAAACCGATGGAAAAACCCCAAGTAGAAGTGCTAGCATCTGGTCTCTGACAGGAGACCGAGCTGTTTACAGGGACAGAAAAGGATTGTAAATCCTCAATGTAAAAAAAAAAACAAAACCAATCATCATTTCCTTGATGATTTCCTCATCAAGTGGGTCCAACTCACCTAAGCTCAACTGCTTTCCTCCAGAAGAGAGTTTTCAGGCTCCAGTTTACAATGTCACAGCACTCCCCAATCTCAACTGTCCACACACAACACAAGCAGGACTGTAAGAGCTGTGCAGAGTCCTCACTATCCAAAAATCAGTGCTCAGGATTGGAGGGTTTTGTCAAAAAAAAGTCCACAAGGACAGAGATTTCTGGATGTTGTAGCTCTTCAAATCTGTTTGAGCAAGATTTGCTGAAGGCTGATTAAAACCAGAAGGAAAAAAAATAATCTAATTTGGAGTCCTCAGGTAAAAGTTCAGTAAGGAGCTGAAGATCAGCCTTAGCTGCAGAGTTGTTGGAAGATCCAGCTGCTGCTCAGGGTGCTCCTACCCAGAGCTGTGCCTTCCACCCAGCACTCTCCTTAATCAGCCGAGCTGTTTGCTTTCAGCTCCTGCCCTCCACGGCACGGGCTGCAGAGTCAGAACACTGGTATGTGCCCTCCCGACAGGCAGCAGCCCCAGGACACCCAGAGCAGTGACCTGACACCTTTCCTCCTGAACTGAGAGCACCCTGCCAGCACTGACAGCCTTGCTGGAGCTTTCCACACAGTTCATTGACCTGGGCTGTGTCAGCCACCAAACCCAAGATAACTATATCCTTGTTGCTGTCCCTTACATATGGAAGGAACTGTATCCTTTTCACCGTCCCTTACACGCTGGCACAGGCTGCCCAGGGAGGTTGGTGGAGTTTCCAGCCCTGGAGATACTTAAAAGACACGTAGGTGGGGTGCTGAGGGCCATGGGTTAGTGGTGGGTTTGGCGGTGTGAGATGAGGGGTCGGACTCCATGATCTTTAAGTTCTTTTCCAACTATTGTGTGACGGTCACACAAAGGAGAGGCTGGTTTTCCTCTCAGTAAGAGGCACCAGGTTTCCCCACCTGAATGGTCTTTCCTTTACAGAGCCAGTAGCTTCTTGCTGGCATCTCCTCATATCTCCAAGCTCCCCAGGACCGGCTTTAGCCTGAAGCTTAGTAGATTTCTTCCTGCTTTTTCATGGCAAAGGATGCAGCTCCCTGCACCCACGTATGCTCAATCATTATTTATCTCCACTCAGCAAAGCAACCTCTTATTCCTTCTCCCCTCTGAAGCTTGACCCTATGTCAAACACGCTCAAGAAGGGTTGCAGGAGTATTCTTACGTTAAGAATATCTAAACATCATACATTGTTTTGTTCACGTTCTGGCGGACTCTTGGCACGGACACCACAATTAGAGCAGCCACGTTCCCTTTCAGTTCGTGGGTGAGTTCACACAGACTCCTCTGCCCCACTACAATGTTGTGACATTGGGATCTTGGAAACAAAGTGGTTTATTTCTTCCCTCCCCCCACATTAATTACTCCATTTCCATTCACATGGAATACTACAGAACATTTGTGTTTATAAGATGCTTTCAGCCCCAAAACTCAATTTAGACATATCTTGCTAATTTAGGGAGTTAAACAGAAATACTAATTGCATCATTGCCTACATTGGCCAGCTTGAAAATTAATTTAGAAGGCATCTTCACCACTTAGAGAAACTGGCTATTAAGGAAACCATGCTCTTTTTCTTCTAAGAAAATGGAAATCAAGAGAAGGAAGACATTGATGTGTGTTCCTCCCCTCTCCTTGAAATGAGGCACATCCCTCAAATAAGAGGGAGCCTAAAAAGAAAAACATCACGCAAAAGAAAAAGAACCCCAAACAACCATTTCTCAGTGGATCCTGCTGGTCCTAGAACAGGGCAATACTGTGAATATGCATGAACAGCATGTGTTAAACTACGCTCAGGAGCAAGCATCAGCTTTCACTTGCCATTTTCTGAAGCTTTCCAGTCAGGATGCCAAGACAGCAACTGAAGGACAAGATTTTTATTTGTGTGTAAGGGGTAGATTAAAGCCGCTTTAGACTAATTGGAGGAGCTTTAAGTCAGCTTGACTGAAGGATGTGCCCCTTCTCTGTTTGGCTAACTTGCAGAAGCAGTAACAAATTGTGAATAAAAAGAGACTATTTGCTTAAGTTCCAAACCTTTTCACACCACTGAGAGTTGAAGTTTTGAGAATTTGTATTAAAACAAAAAAACAAAAAGAAAAGAAAATCAGGACAAGGTCTTTCCAAACTGGTTGCTGTCAACTAAAATGAGAGATTAGATAAAACTCCCACGTGCCAGCTGGTAAATCACAATAAACGCTCGGGCTGTTAGATGCACAACAAGCGACAAATGTATTGAAATACACCATCAGAAGCAAAGCCAAAATAGAAAGGGTATTTTGATAAGGAGTTATCATTTGGGGGAAAAAGTCCCTCATTAAGCTCACAAGAATCAAAAGTCACACATCAAGGGCTTCTCGCTTCCCTTGCCACCTCGCTGGTAGTTGCTCCTGGTGCTTACACTGTAGCAGAGTTACGATAGGCTAAAGGCACCTGTCAGCAAAAGCCTCAGAGTGCACAGTTCAGACACCAGTTACGACCCTTCCTGACAAGGCAGTTTAGAAAATATCATTAAAGGATAGCAGGGAATTGTTTACTCAAACCATTGCTGTTTCCTGAACACAGATGCAAGAAAAAGTTATATTAAGAAGATAAACAGCTGCTACTGTATGCTGTTTAAATGGTAACAAAAGCATCTAAGGGCCATAAAGGGAATAGTAAGGGAATTAAAAAGCATTTTTATGCATGAAGATGGCTAACATCCGTACATTCATTAAAGGGGTATCAACCATGCTTTTAATTAAAAGTTAGTGACAGAAACTTAAATATGATTAATGAAACCTAGCAGCCTACCAGAAGTCTGCTCTATCAAAAGCACGAAGCACAGCAAGCTGCGTTTCCAGCCCTTGCTCGCTCGTTTCTCTTTCCCTCTCAGCGATGCTGCCGCAATCAGAACACGTTGGGAGGACCACGAAGCTGCATTCCTGTGCAAAACAGCGAGCCAGGACAAGTCTGCTACTACACTTTCATGCTTGGCCATTCTTTACTTTGCATATCCCAAGGAGACGTTTCAAGTATTGAGCAGCTCAGGGCCAAGATGTTGGGCTGGTTACCTGTCAGAATAACCACCTACACAGTGAGGTACTGACCAGCACGGGCACGAGGCGTGCCAAGGGTCAGGAAAAACGCTGCCCTACAAACAGCAGATTCCTGTTCAACAGTGGGGGGAAAAAAACAATCACTCAGGAGCCAGTGACTGAACTATGTAACACTGCTAGACTTCTTGTGTTACTCAGGAGCACAACACAGTCATGACAAAAATAAACTACGTGATAAAAATACAACGCGAGCGAAAAGATGTGGGCACGGAGAGGGAATCAGCATGCAACTGGAGGATAAGGAGCCCTACAGGCCACAGATACTTCCACATGCAATCAAACCACCTCCTAATCAAGTCCTGATGTCCACGAAGACTAATCTGTTACCATCGTCCTGTTGAACTGTTGTCATGTCCAGAGCTGAGCGCTCGCAGATTACGTCTTCAAAGACTGAAGATGTTTTTTGGCACTTAGCTGCTTCCAGACACACAGAGCACACAGAAGATGGAAGCTCTCACTTCAGAGCAGGTACTAACATGGGAAGAAACTTTTTTTTCCTGCTTCAATACACAATGTACATAAACTTTGCCTCAGTCATGGCATTTTCACATGAAACGTGACAGAACTGAAGCGCGTGGCTGACTGAACAAGGGCTGCTCAGAGGGGTTCCCCATTCTTGGCTCTGCTAGTGATGCTCCAACCCCAACGTTCAGCACCTCAGTGCACTCCTCTGTGCTTTTGCTTCCTCAGTGTCATGAGAGGGGCTGGGGAGGAAGTGAAGGGAGTAATTTAACTTGCCCACAGCTGGACAAAAACCTCAAGTTGTTCACGCTGTAGCCTGCTGCTGTGGGGCTGCAGTATACTCCAGAATGGAGCCCAAGACTGGTAGGGAACATCAGGCAGAGCCCCTTCAGAGAAGCCAGAAGAAAAGACTGCCAGGCTCAGCAGAGAGGATCCCCTCTCACAGCCATCATCCAGCCTTCTGCTCTTTCTAAAGGTGGAAAATTTTTCTCCTGCCCTCCTAAAGGCAGGCACTGTCCCCAATCACCCACCCAGCAGTTCACTCACCACAGAAGGGTCTTGAGCCCTGAAAGACCACAAGGTTCTTGATCAGCTGTAACTAGTCAGAGGCAATTACTGGGCAAGACCACTGCAGGTCTCACCCCTCTGCTCCTACCACAGGCAGGAAGGCCGTTCCCAGGCAGCACCTTCACCTCCTCCTCCTCCTCACAGCCAGGTCCTGTCCGAGGGGCTTGGGAGCCACCACTTTACCCAAACGCATGACAAGTCTCCACCCAGGGATTCTGCCAAAGCTGAATTCGTTGAAATTCAAGCCTGAGAAATAGCATAACTGAGGAAGGAGGTCAAGGAGGGCTGTGGCCAGGATGAAGGCTCTGCTAGGGGCAGGTCAGCTCTGACCTCACACATATGACACTTGAAGGCCCCTGGCACCCGGCACGGCTCCCTGTGCCTCCAGCCACGACCTACCAAAAAAAAGCTCCCTCTGCCCTGACAAAGCACCGGGAGCAGAGGATGCCCATCCCCAGCTGTCACACACACCGCGGGCAAAGGAGAGACACCTGGCAGCACAAAAAGGAATACCGGGGGGAGCAGGGGGTGTAACACAACCAAAGCTCCCAAGCACAGCAGCAGGGTGTTGGGTGACGCTGCGAGCAGCACCCGGGCGCCCAGCAGCGTGCCGCTATGGCTGCGGCGCCTCTGCCTCTCCCTCCCTGCCATTCACTCCTGTGTGCGGGAAACTTTTACCGCGGCCGCATCCCGCTGCTGCGGTCGGGGACGAGGCAGCGCCCGCAGGTCCCGGCCGGGTGGCCGCCGGCGCCCAGGCCCGCCGAGGCCCCGGGGAAGGGCGCGCCGAGCCGCCCC
>WBNH01007484.1:171906-201542 GCA_013401255.1 Urocolius indicus
GGCCGGGCGGGACGGGGGCGCCGCCTGCCGGCCGCGGGAGAAGCCGCGGGGCGCTGGGACCGAGCCCCGGCCCGGCCGCTCCGGCCGCTCCTACCTCCCGCTGCCCCGCTCCTGCTGGAAAGATAACGAACGGTCAGGGCTGAAGCCCCGGCCCCGGCTCTGCACGATCCCAGCCCCTGACAGCAGGCTGGAGCCGCGCTGGTTAGTCCTGAAACTTTCATCTCTGCAAAGTGTTCAGCAAACACTTAATTCAGAAATCTCGGGGAGAAAAAAAACCAAGCACCACAGCAGCAAGAAAAGGTGCTGTTTAAACATTTGTCAGTTTGCTGCATTTTGGGTGGTTTTTTTTAAGGATGCAGCAGAGATGTTCCATTCTTCAGGTGCAGCATCCAGCCAGCCCCGTTAAGCCCGGCATCGTTCCACACTCACCGGCTTTGATTGGTTTTTAGACATGTGGACAAACAGAAATTTACTTTTCCAAAGGAGTTGTATTGACTTCTTATCATGAAGAAAACTCTGCCTAGGAGCATCATGCAAGGGCGGCCTGGGGCAGCACCAAGCCTGAGGCTCCTGGCAAAGCCTTGTAGATGGGGAGAGGCGATAAATGCCTACGCAGCTGCCAGAGCAAGATGATTACAGTCCATGGAGGACACACACACACACTTGTGCTTCTGTGGAAGCCTGTATTTGTCCCCAAATATGGAACAAGGCAATTTGCCCGTGTTAAGGGGTATAAATTCAAAAGGAATTTATAAAGAAAAAAAAGGCAGCGAGCAGCAAAGCACGCAGCAAGTGCAGTCACGTTTCCAACTGTAAACAGGCACTTCATGTGCCCCACTTTTTGATGCTCCATCTCTGGCTTTCAGAAGCACCGACCATTCAGGCCTCCCGCTGCTTTAATCTGGAACTGCAGCTTCTCTGCCCCTCTGAAGAATGAGGCCGAAGGCACCATACTGAACAGGTCACCCCCAGCCACACATTGGTTTGAAAAGGTTGTCCTAAGAGCAGCACTCCACCTTTTTTTTTTCCCCCCTCCCTTCAGTGCTATAATAGAAGTGGAACAGCCTCAAGAGCTCTGACAGATGGAGGAGGACTTTTGATTAAAAAATAAATTCTGAGTCACAGTTCAGTTTTTTGGATGTAATAAAGAGAGAACATGGATGTGAACAGCACAGGGAAGAATGGCAGGGAGAGAAAGGGAGGTTAGAAAGAAAGGCAGTGCAAGAGCTGAACTGATTTACCTCCTCATCTCTGTGTCTGTCAGGAAAATGCTGCCAACTTGTGCTGTCGTGCTGATGAAAGAAAGCAAGACCATTAGTGGACTCATGAAATCTGTTCCTGTGATGGATTCCTTGAGAAAGTGCTGCTGGCTGCATGATACTTTTGAAGAATATTTTTCAATTGTACCTGTTCATAACTTAAAATGGTGGGAAAAGTTCTTCAGCTTAATAGTAGAGCTGCCTAGGGAAGCCAAGATCCTTTTTTCCTCCCTCAACCCTGGCTGGGTAAAAAGGGGAAGAATATGAAATTGTACCTGTTCATGGAACCTGGAAGTCTATTTGAGCAAGTTATCTCCAAGCATTCAGGCCCAATCTCCACATTACAGAGCAAAGAAGAAAATGAGTAAATAACCCCTTTCTCCCCAACCCTGATCTTGTGTTAAAAGAAAGCCCAGGACACAAGTGGCTGCCAGAAGAGTGTGCACGGGTAGGACAGCGCTTCAAATATCTTGAAACACAGCACTCTAATTTTAGAATCGGACCTTTACAAGCTTCCTTGATGACAGCTCTTCTGGCCTTATAATCACATCATTGGTGGCTAAACATCTTGAACAAGGACAGAATTTGAACCACACAATACGATTAAAACCTACATTATGGCTGATGTAATATCCCAGGAACCTATTACTGCTCTTGAGCCAGAGGAAAGAATCTAATTAAACATTTATTTAATATTAAAATACAAACTGAACTATCAATGTCAGACAATAATTCAGCAATATGCCAACTAGCAAACAGGTATTTTTCACCAAGGGAAAAAAAAATAAATGCATATGTGTTTAGCAGTAGAGCTTGGATGGGAGTGGGGGATGTACACTGGCATGGCACAGAGTCTGGCATGTTAAAGCAGAAACCTCAGCTAAGTCGTTGCAGTCCAGAAGCATCAGCTGGAGCCGAGCTGCTCCCTGGAAGGCAGGATGGCCGCTGTCAGGCTCATCAACTCTGCTACTGGTGGTAGCAAAACACTGCTGGGAGACAGCAAATCATCAAGACCAGTTATTTTTCCAGCAGCAACAAAACTAACAGAAACAGCTACCAAATTGTAGCCAGCCAGCCAGCCACAATGAAAGATTGTTCACAGTTTTGTCACGCTGAAAAAGATCCATGTGAAAAGGTGGAAATGAAAAGGTTTTACCATATGACAGCAGTTCTAGCTTTAACACTGGGGAAATCCATGTAGCTCAAAAGTTCAAAGTTCAAAATGCCTTGTTGGCTAATATTTACATCATACCATAAATATTTATAAAATGGTGAGGAAAATGAAGTGCCAAAGGAGAACACCATCATCTTCTGAAAACAAGCTGCCTTTTAGTTTCTTATTCTTATTATAAATTGAATATCACTGTTTAAAAATAATTAGTATTTCTAAAAATATTACAATGCAGGAGAAACATTGACTCCTCAGGTGTAACAAAAATATGTTCCAAATATAGGTGGTTGTCTGAAGTACAAAATATTGCTGTTTGTAAAGGGCAACACGGCTGTAAAACTACCATTGAGGGTTTATAAAAATACAAAACCACTTGCATTTACTGAGTGCATAATTACATATCAGTGCAAAACCAAACAATCCAAAGAGCATGTCTGCATTCAAGAAAGAATGATCAAAGATTTGCAGAGGTCCTTAAGACGTGAAATCTTTTCAGAGTCATGCGTATCAATCCCAGGTCTCTATTAATCCTTTCCAGTCGATCTTCCAGGGCTTCCTAAAAGAAACAGTTAGAAGAAAAAGACTTAATAACATCAACCAAAATCCAACAATCCTTCTGAAATGAAGGAACTACTTTTCTCCCTGTATTCAACTGGTATCCTTTCTGACATGTTGCCAGTGTTCTGTTAGCACTCAAAAACTAGAGGCAGACCTGCAAACTGTCCAGTTTATTTTTATGTATGTGCATGTATTTGTGGGTTGTTGGCCTCTTTTAAAAGCTTTTCCAGGTATTTTGGGGTTTTTTTTCCCCCCATGTGGCTTATGGATAAAACTTGACAAGAATTAGGTCAGGCTGATAATTAGGGAGACACTTAAGAAATGGCTGACCACTGTATTGAGTGGCAGGACTGATTTACTGGAATACACTTTTACTTTCAAAGGGATAAATTGATAACAAGGCCTGAGATTACAATTGAGGAAGTGCTGAAGTCGGAGGCTTCACAGAGATCTCTACAACACAACTCTGAGACACTTATTTTTTATTAAAAGAGTGTGCCTTCTTGAGAAAAACTCTGCACTTTCCTGTATTCCACCTACACTACTTATTTTTGCCTTAGTCTTATCTTTAAGCTCTCAAGAAGAATATAACCTCACCAACCAACCAACCAACCCACCCTAAACATTCTTCAGCACATCTTCTCTATAGCTGCATGGATCTACTCCATAGCCTCTGCATTTTCTTAACGTATTGCCTTTATCTACCTCTCAGTGTTCTCACAGAGCAGATTGTTCTTAGTCATCCATAAAAACACATCCCATGTACAAAAAATAGAAAACAGTCTTCTAGAGAATATGCAATACGTAGTATGTATAGATATGTACACGCATCCTTTCTTATATGTGTACACACACACACACTCACTTAAAAGTTGTCAGTTTGTTCTCCAGTGTTTGCAGGGCTAAACATTCTTTTCTGAATCACTTGCATAGAAGTGATCCAGACTTACACCTTTCACATAGCAAATCAGAGGGTTTATCATTAACTTGCAGTAACTTCCCTTTTATTTTCTACTGTGGTCAAGCCCGGAGAACAGAGAACTTCTTTCACACAAAATTCAGCCATAGCCAGGAACAATTTTTCAGTGCCCTGGATGAATTCTCATAGTAACTTTGCTTATGATATAGCAGAACTTTCACTGCATCTCCTCAAATTGTAGAAAAGCAACTTAAGAGAACAGTCACCTGATTTAGTCTTGCTTGCAAGGTCATTCTTCCACCAAAACAAGGTATTCGGCTCAATGCAGCCTCAATCTAGTAACAGAAAATACTTCAGCTGTAAATTATAGTTTCAAGAGCCAAGAGAAGCCTCCCTAACTCACAGAAAGAGAGCTGAGGTGTATAGATTGCAGATACACATCAGTCTGGTTTTTAAACACTGACTTATGGTAACATAACACTGTGTCATGCAAAACAGATACAGAAGTTAACATTGATAAGCAGACCCTGTCATGGATCACTTTGGAGAGAGCACTTGTCACAGCGACCATCCTTGTTGGAAAGGCTGTTTGAAAGCATTGTCCATGCTTTACAAAGTAAGTAAATTCATCACTCCAACTTTTTCATCCACATTGTTCATGCTGAAGTGACTCTCCTTTAACAGAATTAGGGACAGAAGAGGACTGGAAGTAGAGCAGGGAACGATAATGGCACATTCCAAGGGTAACACCAGGAATTTCAGCCATGTGCACAGAGACATCCTCTCCCCTCTCACACAACATTTATGTTTTGTCACAACTGTAAAATAAAAATAATCTTTGCCTGTTGCTTTTCTTGAGTCAGCTCATCAAAAAGCCTCTCCGTTTCAGCCAGAGTCTTAATCCTTGCTGTGTATTTGAAGTCTCCCTCACAAGGTGACAGCACTGGCTCACATTTCTGTGCTATGCTCCTGTCGTCCCAAGCCGTCGCTTTCTTCACTCCAGGACTGAGGGATTCAGCACAAGGGCTGTGCCTGACAGCTGAATGCTGCCTTCCTATCAACAAAACAGGGGTCTTTGTTTTGTAATTGCCTGTGAAATTATTACATAGAAAAAGCAACTAATAACAAACAAAGCAGCGTGATCTTGGAAGCCTATAAAGCAAGGACAGGGACTAGCAAAGCCTCAGTAGCTTGCCTTAGGCAAACTTCCCAGAAGAATTGCAAAACATTTGTATGGGTCATCTTACAAGTGATCTTTCTAACAGGGAATTGGTTTTGGTTAACCAACAAACAGATTACTGTACTGTGCTAATTAGGAATTACTTTTACTGGTACATTTCTAAATATCACCAAGTAGACCAGTTGTCATGAAAACACTGGTCTAAACAAACACAGCAACAAAAACAAAAGCAGAACATTGTGACAAGAACGACAAAAGTGAGAAAAGATTTGCTTCAATCAATCATTTAAAAAACTCTGAAACAACTGGCTTTGTTATAGTTACCCTCTGCTATCTGTAGTGTAATGTTTTGCAATCAAATGTTATTAGTGTGACTGAGTGTGTACATCTTAATACATCTTAAGATACATCTTAAGACCCTGCTGAGATATGCATTGCTGAACTGAGTTAAGCACAGGAGAACACATTGCCCTTCTTCCTCAATTTAATTATTTCTGTTGTTCCATTGTGCCTGTGCACACACACATATACATAAAAATAAATACTGCATGAATGGTATTTCCCTGTTTGCAGGAATGAGACCAGGTTTAGAGAGTTTTTAAAAGTGGGAAGTGTCTGCTTCCCAGTTAAGCAGCTGTTACCCATGTGGGAGAAATCAGGGTAAAACAGTAAAGAACAGTGTTCCCCCACTTTGCCAGGTTACCTTCTACATCATCTTGTGAGAGAAACTGGAGCTTTTTTCTTGGATTACTGTGCTGTGAAGTAGATGTAGAAGCAGTTTCCACGTCATCTAGAAGTATATCAAATCTATGGAACAGGAAGCACACAGTTACCTGCTAGAACCTGAGCATTTTTAATAAACTGTTTCTATCCCACAGGCTTTCCAAGTCTTCTGGTTACTGCTCATAGTACCATACTCCAATACACTCCTATTTGCACACACCAAATGTGACTTTCAGAAGCAAGCCAAGCTGTCGCTGCTGAACACACTGAGTTCCCATGGTGTCATCCTCAAGAACCATCAGAGCAGTGCTAGACATTTCTTCTTCCTCATGCACGTGTCCTACACTTTAATCTCATAGCTAAGCATGTTCTCAAACTCTACAAACCTTGCCAAGCAAAGATCTCTATAGAAACCACAGCATCTAGTACAGCTAGAAAAAAAAAGCTTATCTGTCTTTTTAACGTGCCTGTAGGTACCATGCCAGGTAGATACCGCCTTCAACCTTTACTTACAGCTCCTGAGAAGTGGCACATAGATCTGGACTTACTCCACAGAACAATTCTACTAAAACTTAGCACTGATCAACACTGTGTCAATAGCAAACCAAACATCTCACCTTGGTGATTGCTGCAGAAGAGAATCATTCCAGATCTTTCTTGACAGATTTTTAGAAAGTAAAACTTAGCTTTAGATACAGAAATCTTCACATGACTTGTTTTCTAGGACTTTATGACCAAGAATCAGCAGCATTAAGGCTGCATAACCATACTGCTGCTATAATAATGATCAGAACACAACTCTATTCACAGGACTCATACCTTGTCACTGTGTTTTCAGTTTTGCTCAGCAAATGGCTAAATCCAGGGGAGAGGTTTTCCTTTGGAGATCGCTTTGGGCTGTATGTCACAGACACTGGTGCCAACATTATCTCTCTTCTTGCTGCAGAAGACAAAGTATGTTTAACTACCTCAAACTTCTCTCAGTGCAGTATTTCCCACTCGTGCTCAGATGCTTGCATCTGCAAAGAATGCTTTTCAAAGCTACCTAGGTGTTTATTGAAATCAGATGAAAAGTGCACCACAACGTAGGAAAGTGAAAATAAACTTGGAACTCTCATGTTTCCTGTGATTACAGACAAGCTGCTTCTCACAGTCACAATAGTGCAGAGAGCTTTTCTTTCTCTTTGTTCCAGAGCAGCATTTCTTTATTTGCATCTCCTTTTGGAGTAACACAAGCCAAACATCAGGGATGCACGCACTTGGAGTGGTTGGTTTCCTGTTGGAAGGAGGAAGGGACGATGACCTCTGGCCGGAAGGGGAGTTGTACCGCTTCGCTCTGTACTGCTCTCTCCCTTTCTCTGGGGATCGGTTGGAAGCCAAAGAAGTTTCAACAAACCCAACAGTTTGTCGTCGATTTGATGTTTCTAATTAAAAGGAGAAAGTTACTTCGTTAATCAATGTTTCGGCAATGCAAGAACTCACAAATTTTCTCCAGTACTCAGCTTGTACTGTACAGAGACTGCACTTAGTCTGCCTCATGTCAGCATATTTGTGCTGTTTTGTTCCAGTCTCGCTTCCTGTTCATCATGTGCATCAAACAGGTAGTTTAACTCATGAAAAAGGATGCTTCGCAGCATGAGTGGGAGAAATGATGCTAAGTAACACCGATTTAACAAAGAGATGGTGGAAAGCAGGACAAAAGCATTTTGGGGAAAGAGGGTTGGAGTATCTGTGTGCAACAAGAACATAAGCACTTAAGAAAGACTCATTGCTTTCTAATTACAAGGCTTCCTAAATCAACATTGTTAGAACAGCTCAGTGCAGTCCTAGAGTACACATTCCAGCCTTCTTAATAACATTATGATATACCACCACAAGAACAAAACTGAAATGCATGTGCAGCCAGCCAGAGCTTTGCTAGGACTCCATTAACTGCTTATAAACACTGAGATATTCTTAGAAAGAGGACATTAACTACTCTCTAGCTTGAGACCTAACAGCAATCTTTGTATTCCCTCTGTTTTAAACAAGTCATTTAGCTATATCATTTTGAATTTTCTTAGGAAAACTCCTGAAGTTTCCATGCTAACACTGTTTTTATCCCATTACTCAAGCCTGATGGACTTTAATGCTGAGAATAACAAAAGAAAAGACATGCAACCAAAGAAAACTCAACGAAGATAAGTCCACAAATATTCAAATCATAGTTACTAGCTGACGTGTCTTCTTTTTCTGTCTGCGTGCCCCAATCTTTAAATGCTTTTCCTTCTTCAAGTTCTTTAAAGGCTTTTATAATTGGTGCTTCTGACATCTCATTTTCTTTTTTTTCTACTGTGCTTGTTGATGAGTCTTCTTGGGAGGAGTCTTTTTCAGGAGGAGAATGGTACCTTAAAGAAGGTGGGGCAGTGGAGGGAAAAAAGGATCAAGGTTTCTTATGTTATTTCATATATCCAAATTTTAGCTAGATTTTCTAGGTTTTTTGTTTATTAAGTTTTAAATTTACAGTTGTCAAAAGAAAAAATTCAAGGGTGCTTTTTAATTTCAGCCAAGAACCTCAAAGGATTGTGCAATGCCCTATTCAAGAATCTGAAGTTGAATAGCAAGAGTTAAATTTGGTGATTTGATGTCTTCTTAGAACTAAACATGTCCTGACAGAGCTTTAGAAACTTCTGAGGAAGAAGGCAAACTACTGAAAAATTACATCCTAAATTAAACCTGAAGCTTCACCCTGGAGGAAAGCTGCAGCCAACTGCTACAGCTCACATCCAACACAGAGCACATTGTGTCCAAACTCTTCAGTAGAGCTGGACAAAAACGTGGAGAGTATCGAGACAGTTGTGCAAGATGCAGCTGAAACATGCTGTACATCAGGAGAGTGGAGGAAACCAACTCACCTAGAAGGAATATAGGCTTCTTCTAATCTGTTATCTTTGGGGCTTTCCTGGTCTTCCAAAGGCTGACCAGTGAAGATTGAATACTCTGCTCCAGGTATCAACCACTTTCGCCTGCTGACATCAGGAGTGGCCAGTTTGCTGTGGGAACACCAGATTTCCAAATTATGAACATGAGCAGCAATGTGCCCTCGTGGCCAAGCAGGTCAAAGGCATGCAGGGATGCATCAAGAAGAGTGTGGTCAAGGGAGGTTCTCTTCTCCCTCCCTGGTGAACACTGTCTGCCATGTTTAGTTCTTCATTTTTTTTCTGTTCACTGTTGAGGGATCTCATTTGTAAATACTAAAATAACCCAAAGCAGAACTCTGTCTCTGTAACATATTAATACCTAAATGACTTGCATCTTCCTAACCATCAAAAAATCAGAACCCCTCCTAAAGGTCTCTGGATTATGTCCCATGTGTTTAATCCAGTTTATTTTAGGGACTGGCATCATGGTGGTCCATTTTTAGCCAAAACATGTTAAAAAGTATTCTACAACATGACCCTTTTCCCCCACTGCTGGAACATTCACTTACTTGGCACAAGAGGTTCTTAAACGACTTTCAGTAATATGGCGAAGTTTCAGCATATTTTCATGTTCCACCTGCTTCAGCTGAGCCTCAAGTTTTGAAATTGTCCTAACAGGGAAACAGCAAAGATGTGTTAGAAAATTAAATAAATTACATAAAAGACACATCATATTTCTTAGAATTCACTAGTTTTTATTCAGATATCCTGGGTGAAGAACAAGAGCAACTATGACACTTTCATCTATTTAAACATGTATATAAATATGTATTTGAATTCAAAGTTAAAGCAGTTGGGTAACCTAGTTAGAAAGACAGGACCAAGAGACATTGCTCAAAGCATTCACCTCAGAGGAGTTGGGAAAAACAAAACAAGAACATTTTTCCTCCTTGAGATGATGTACTTATAATACAAAGATCTCCCTGACTCCTGCTCCTTCTCCTGCAGGTCACTCAGTAACTTCACCAATCTGTTGCTCAGGCTTTTCACATGATTCTCTTCTCTCCCACACACTGCAGTCCACATCTTCAGTGAACTAGCCCTTGGCAATGCAGCACAATCTTAGGCATTCCCCACTTGGGGAACAGAAATATAAGGTTTTGGAGCAGGATATAAAAAGCCTTCTTTTCCACTACAATTTCCCTAGGCTGGAATGGTCCCTAGCAAGCAGCATGGAGAACCAGTCAGAAAAAACAGCAGCACCAGCAGAAATACCTGACTGAACTGTCCCTCACACTATCTTAATTTTCTCAACAGTCCCAATAAAAACTGAAGGTAGAGTGGTTTTGACTTCTTTCTATTCCTTTCCCAAATTCTCTCTGTTCTTCTTGAAAAATAAGGTGAACAGCAAAGACAAGATCACCTTGTCTCCCACAGATCACATTCGCTGTTTTCCTGGTTTTGACTGAAGACTATGCACAAGTTAATGCTTGGTGGCAATGATCTTTGGAATGAATTACAATTACATCCCACTGGAAGATGCTGGGACTAAGGAAGATTAAAAAAACACCCTTATCCTAAAATAACAAGATTTTTACATTGTGCACCAAACAACATGAAGCGACATGAAATGTTTTGTAATGTAATTAAACTTGCAAGACCTGCAGCCACCTTCATCTAGGAGTAAATGTTTAGGCTACATCCTCTCATATTGTTAAGATAGCAATGAAGACAGCTTCACACTTACCTTTTCAAATCAGATATCTGTGTGTTTGCATCAAGCAATTTGTTTTCAGTTGTGTTTAGTGTATCCTACAAGTACACAAGGAAAAGGGTAAAAAACCTAGAAACTGCAGAAGAGTATTAAAACAGGTAACTCTACATCAGTCTTGAAAACAATATACTTAATGTACCTCCCTTTCAAATAAGAAGGTGTATTTAATTTCTTTGGGTTTGAGAATGGTTTTGCTGTTTGTAACTGGAAAACAACACTTTCCAAACTCCCTCCTTTTCCCTCCAGGGCTCAGAAGATGTAGTAAGAAGCTATCAGTTCAAAGAAATATAGATCTTTCCATTTGATCTTATTCAAAATACAGAGGTTAATTGAGTTAATTCTATGGTACATTATCACATGTTTTGCAGGTTTGGTTTTTATAGCTAGTGTGTGCTCACCTTTACTCTTTCATGTTCTTTTCCAAGAGACTCATATTCTCCTAATAGCTAAAACAAAACAGAAAACACAAACCCACACTGAGACCATACACATCTAAATTGCTTGTGTAACATAAGCAGATGCACTATAGGGGATACAGAGTGTAATTCAGTAGGCATTGTTAACTTCCAGCATTTTCTAATTGGAACAAAAAGTTGGACAGGATAAGGGGAGACAGAGCTGCTTACACAATGTATTTCTAACTTTCAAATTATTTGTCTCCAAAGAAACTGAAGGAGCTGAATGAACTGGTGAAATGCCTCACTGACTTTAAAGCTGGCTTTGCTTTTTGAAACTGTAATTGTAAAAAAGCAGTTAAAGCATGAAGTAGGTTTGCCAGAAAATACTCAATCCATTAAAGCATTTCATAAAGCTATTTCTGAAAAACTAGAGGAACATCATCCATAATTAACAGCCTCAGCAATCTGTGATGACATATGAAAAATGTAGCCCGTCCACACTGAGCTTAAGAGGGGAAAACAATCACTTTTCAAAGTAACTTCCTGTAACACACCTAAAAATGAAATGAACCAACAGCACACAGAGCAATAAAATACCTGAGAGACTATGACAAGTGTAACCATCACCAAGTACACACTTGCTGCCTTAAATAGTTGGTTTTAAATATCTTTAGGTCCACAGTATCACCTAACACCTACTCTTAACAAGCAGTCAGCTGAATAATTTCTGTTCTTAGTTGCACATTAGGACTTTACAGTGGCAAACTGAGTAGCTTTCCCAGTCACTGAGGCCTTGCTGTTGCTAACACGCTGTGCAGCTCTGAACACCATTGTCCATTTTCTTACTTACATTTTGAAACATTTTATTTTCTTCCTTTAGCCTGCTATTTTTATTATCAGATAACTTGTAAGCCTTTTCAAAGGCTTCCTCTAGATCTTTGAGCCTTGATTTTAGCCGGCTGATGGTGTTGTCCTTCTCTTTATTACTTGTACGCATTTCCTCGATACGTTCTTGCAAAACTTTGTTAGTGTCACTGGCTGCATAAAAACGTTCCCTCCAGTCTGCCTGGGGAAGAATAAACATTCACTATAGAATCACAGAATCATTAAGGTTGGAAAAGACCTTAAGATCATCAAGACCAACCACTCACTGCCAAGTCCATCACTAAATTAACCATATCCCTCAGCACCTCATCTGTGTGTCTTTCAAGTATCTCCAGAGATGAGGAATCCACCTTCTCCCTGGGCAGGTGCTTAATAACCCTCTCAGGGAAAAATTTCTTCCTCTCTAAACTTCCCCTAGTGTAACTTAAGGCCATTTCCTCGTGTCCTGTCATTCATTACTGAGACCAACCCCCATTTCATTACAACCTCCTGTCAGGGAGTTGTAGGGAGTGCTCCTGTCTCCCCTCAGCCTCCTCTTCTCCAGGCTAAATACCCCAAAGTTCCTCAGCTGCTCTCCATCACACTTGTGCTCCAGCCCCTTGCCCAGCTCTGGCCACACTCCAGCCCCAAAGTGTCCATCTGGGAGTGAGAGGCCCAACACTGAACACAGCCCTTGAGGTGCAGCCTCACCAGGACCCAGCACAGGGGACAATCCCTGCCCTTGGTCCTGCTGATCACAATATTTCTGGTACAAGCCAGGATGCCCTTGGCCTTCTTCGCCACCTGGGCACACTGCTGGCTCACGTTCAGCTCATTCATACAACACTTACCTAGCAGATTTTTTACTTCAGTACAAAGCATAATTTAAGAATCATCAAAACAGAAAACAATCGTTCATCTCGTACATGAACAAGATTTTTTGTTCATTTCTGTGATGTATAGGGAAGGAAAATCAGGACTAATAACCCAAAAGACATGTTTATTTTATAGGACTTAAAACATCTACTGGTTAGGCCTCTAATCTCAGCTGATTATCTTGCTTCCCAGCACTGACAAATGTCTAAACAAGGTGGAATGAACTAGCCTCTCCAGGTGTCTAACTTTCATGAGTGTCCTTTCTTTGACCAAAAAAATGGAGCTATGCAGTCATGAGCAAAGTGCTCTGATCTAGTCAGAAAAACTGTATAAATCTAAGCATACTTTTATCCCAGTGCAGACGAGATTTGCTTTAATTTCTCATTAGAGCTGTGATAAAGGAGAAAATAATGAAGATATTTTAGTTTTAAACAATCTAAATAGAGGTATCATAAAAACATCACAATATTTCACTCATGTAAAGGTTGTTGATAAGCAAAAGTGATGATGATTCAAGTAAAATAATTCTTAACTCCTTAAGAAAAGTCTCTGGTATAACATAATGGCTGATACGTTAAGGAGAAAGGCTGAAAACAAAGAGAAAGATGTGGAAACACAGATCAGCTTAAGAAAGAACAAGTGTATTCTCTTCCTCTCTTAGTTAAAAGGCAACTTGATTTAAGAACAGATACTTACCACTTGCTTTTCTAGCACATTATTCTTGTTTTCAAGGGCTTTTATGCGAGCACTTCCTTCATTCAGAGCTGCATCTAATTCCTCACACCTATTCAGAACATACAGATTACAAAAATCTCTTGGATTTTTCAAGTAATAAATCTCCATTTTACAGCCTTCTTTCCTTCCTCATGCATCTCCCATGAGTTGTGGTGCCCAGCCTGTGAACTCCTCCCACAGCCTTCAGCCACTGCAGAGAGCACCCAGTGTCTCTGCTCGGAAGGACTGGGGTGCTCGTGGTGAGCGAGTAGCAAACTAGGAACACGTGCAGACACCAGCACACTTCAGTTTTAAAGAGGAAAACAGAGAAAGAGGACAAGTAAGGACAAACTGTACCTGTCAGCAAGATTTTGATTTATTTTCCTCAAGTCTTCAGAGGAAGCAGTTTTCTGGCTTGCCTCCAGCTGCTGTTTCAAGCTCTGTATCTCAGAGTCGTAGTAAGCTCGTAGGTCAGCTACATGTCGAGCGTGTTTTTCCCTCAGGTTCTGCCTAATCCTGTTTTCAAAAATCAAGAACAAAAGCAAAATTTCCAGCTATCCACATAACCATGCACAACTGTATTCATTAGCACATCATGAGCTCAGCAGATCAACCTCTCTCACAGAACTTTGTTGCATTTAAAAGCAAAGAAAGCTTTGTCATCTAAGGCAGTGCTGTCAGACACCTCAGGCCTGCACAGAAGCCTTCACATTAATACACAAATACAATACAAAGCTTTAATCTCTCCCCTTTCCTTTGCTATGCACTAGAATGAATGCCTGTATAGTTAAAACAGGAAAACTCAAACCACTGAACTGTCTTGAAACCATGACCCCTACAGGAAATAGATGCCATGCTGGTTTGTCCCTGTGCAAGTTGCAAGAGTTCCAATAGTGAATGGGGATAGTTAATTTTCCCCAAATACTGTAATTCTGTGCTTCTCCCACCATTTGACTCGAAACAGGAAAACATAACCCCACAGAATTTTGACACTCTCAGCTAATTCACTCCCTTACACAGCCTAGAAAGGAAGTATGTGTTCTTTTAACTTACAATCAAATAAAATATAGAAAATTGTTTTGCCTTCCACTTAAGGCTTTGACATCCAAGGAAGACAGAACACAAATATTGTGCCTTAGATTAAATAGTATGGTCTAAAGAAGATTAAACAGTACAGTCTAAAGAAAGATAGTTGTAAGAAGTGGGAAATAATTGTTCTATTTATACACCATCTGTACTTCAGGGCAGAAGAACAAAGAGGGAGGGGGAAAAAAAAAAAGCACAGTGATGTCCAGCTTTGTTCTAAGCCAACAGGACTCACATATTTTGTTCATTTTACCAGTATTTTTAGGTCTCATTCCTTTCATGGAAGTACCAACTCCACAACTTTTAAAAGAGAAAAAAATATCACTTACTTTGACATTATCACAGGATCTTCAACAGATGTCACTGATGGACTATATTCTGACAAACTGTTGTTAGCACAGTGAGTAACAGAAGATGGAGTTAGAGTCAGTGTTTCTTCCTCCTCAGCGTTGACTAAATTCTCATTATTAGCATCCTTATATGCCATTGGAAAGGGACAGCTGGTCCCATTTGCATTTTGGAATGGATGATTTCTCCAGAGGTCCAAATGCACAGCTCCACTGCTGGCAGGGTATTTTGGAGAGTCATCTAACTGAGATGAAGTACTTGTCTGTGAAAAAGAGTCTGTGTCACAATGGCTTGAAAATCTGGGCTCCACTATAGAGTCTGGAGAAAAAGGAGTAGCCTCTTCAGGAAAACTGAACAAACAGCGCCCTGGGTTCTGCTGACCTGGTTTCATATGCAGGGTTGGGTCCAATGTCAAGATCTAGGAAATAAGTTACAATGCTGAACAAAATGGTGATTTAACTTTTGTTCCTATAAAAGGAGGTTGTTTGAAGACATTAGTACCCCACAGAATATGTTGCAGGAATTACACTGAATATTTCTACAATCATTTGGTAGTAATATGCAAGATGAAGGGACCTGTAACAGCCTAGATGATGATGCATATTACCAATGTTTGCAACCTGAGTTTGAGTTTCCATTAAGAAAAGACCTATCTAACATCTGCAGCTTTCTAGAAAACCTTTGAAATTCCACTTATGTGTATAGGACAACGATTTCTCCTTGTGTGATGAAACAGTAACTTTTGTATCGTTAGGAAAATCATTTCATGGATTAAATACAAGATAGTCAGATCTCTACTGGATTTTGTAGAGGACTGAAAGCTGTATAAAGTAACAGATACCACAAAGAGTATTTCTACAAACTGCCCCTTCTTCTTCATAGGTGGAATTAATATCTTGTAGAAAGTAGTAAGAAAATGCTGCTTCTGCAACTGCAGTACATTTCATCAGCTGCAGCCTCAGAGTAAGCAGATTCGGCCCTTGTACCATCCTCAAGGTTGTGCAGCAAAGGTGCTTGTTTATCCAGGATATTCTTAGAGGATCTTTTCAGCTGGATCCTTTCACAAGTTGTTTCATCACACGGCTGCACAAAATGCTGTTCCAGCACAATACTCACGGTGGCAGCAGGGGCCAATGAATGCAAAACCACCCAGTAACTGAGAATACCTTCAAATTGAGACGATAAAGAAATCAGTGTTACCTCTGGTGGGTGACTTGACTGAGAAGAAGCCATAAAATTCTGGTCTGGCAGCTGTTTGTTCTCCTTTTGTCTTTTATGATAAATATCCTTCAATGATGATAGCTTTGTTTCATCAGCAGAAGACAACTTCAACAGGGAAAACTGTTACATTAGTTTATCTGAACACAAACCTCCATCCCCAGTAAAGATAAACAAGCTCTGGGTCAGCTTTAGCTAATCAATCAGTTCAGAACAGAAGGTGGCTTAATTCAATGCATCCAGTTTTTAAAAGGGTCTTTAATGAGGCAGATGCTCCTTTAATATACTTGCTAGTCTCTTTCACCTCCTGTACACACAATTTCTTTTAAATGACACAAGAAAGTCAAAGATCCAAGTGACTTCAGTGGAGGTAAATGAATATGAAGGAGCAGAATATGAGGGACTGGGCTAACAAGAATTCTCAGAGCAAAATTAGCTTCTGGAGGGCAGATTCTTTCCACTGTAGAAAAAAACCCAAAGATGACTAGCAACTATAAGACAACTGTTAAAACACATATAAAGTTTACCTCATCTGGTGGTACTTTTGTGGAGAAAACATCTGCAAACTCATTTCTGAAATTCTCTGGTAAAGAGTGGTACATCTCCTTCTCATCTAATTTCCAGTAGGAAAGTCCTGACAAGAAGAAATATTGAACCAAAAAGAATAAATTACAATTTTCAAGCTCACAACTATAGAATGGGAATTCCAAAATCCATTAGTAAGATGTTACTTTGTCAGCTAACAAGAATGCTGTATTAATTATTTGCATCTATTTCATTAGGACCTCACTAAAGCATTTGTTACCAGAAGTTACAACAATCCCAATGCAAAGCACAAGCAACGTAGTCAGTATTACATCACACAGCATCAGTAACAAAAGGGAAAACATACAGATTTACTCTCTGGTGTGTAAGGGACTAATCCTCATTTACCACCAACTTTTATATTTCTAATGATTCCAATATAGCTCTTAAAACTTGTATGACCCAAGGAATAATCCTAGGTAGCCACTTGTTACTACAAACTCTGTGGTGTGGTACTCAACAGCACTCTATAGCATGCAAAAAGACTACCAGAACTAAGAGGGATGGCACAAGAGGAACAGACACAGTATCAATCCCACTTCAATTTCTTTTGTGTCCCTCTCCCAATTGGTTGTGAAGAAGCAATAAGTATACACAGTTTGCAGGGCTGCATCTCTGTACCCCTGATTGTTACTGAAATGAATCCACCCTGTTGCAATCAAAAAATATGAATTAGTTGTTTGGCTTTCACCAAAAAATCCCATTAAAAAAAAAAAAAAAAAAAAAGAATTAACCACTCCCAAAGCCACCATGAACCATCCCCACCACACACAGGTCCCAAAGCAACAATAGCAAAACCATACCAGAACATAAGAAAGCAGCTCACCCCTCTCCAAATTCAAAAAAATCACCACATGACATGCTAGATGATTTTGTTGTTGTCTATTTATACATTCATTGAATCATGTCCTTGTCTCACAGGAATTCTACCTCTACTACCATGCACTCCTGTGGTGCTAGCCCACCGATGCCAGCATTTGAAAGACCATGATTTTACTAGTAATTACATTATGATTTAAACATAAAGCTTGGCTTTGAAATGTTGAGAAACGTGAGGAACAAAAAAATTGCTGCACGTCCTACATCTGCCAGCAATGACACAGAGGAACAACCATCAGTTTGAAACACAAGAGCAAGAAAAGCAGAATTACGCCATATCAAAGCCTAACTGTGTCAGTGCTCAAACCCTCCTCACCTCCCCAAAGCTGCTGGAGATTGTTGCATTCTAGTGAGAGTTTTAAAAACAAGCATTCAAAAGAAAAGGAATTTTAAGTACAAAAAATTGGCTATACCTGAAGCTTCAGACACCATGGAATTTGGACTTTCGTTGGGTTGATTGAGGTAAAAAGTATAAGGTGGCAAAGCAGCATCAGGAAGGTTTGTCTAAAATTACAAAGAAAAAATAATTTTCTAAGGAAAATCATAAGGCATGAAGAAGAAAAAAATCAAGGGTACAACTTTTAATGTAAATGTAATCAGTCTTTTCATGTAAATGTTATTAGTCTTTTTAAGCAGAGATACATTTAATTATACAGTGCGACCTAAATTCATATTCAGGACAAACGCAGTCAGAAGGGAAACTAAGCTAAGGCACATAATTAAAAGATACTGCTCTTTTTAAGTCATGTGCCTGTCTGCTTGTGGAGCACTTTTGAGATGAACTATTAAATAAATACACATTTTAGACAGCCATCTAAACGCTTGCTCTGTAAGAGGTGCGAGTATACAGGCAGATGATGTATCAATACAGTGTTACTCTTTCCTTACCCTGAGATAGGAATTTATTATATCCAGCTGTTATGACTCCACCTACCATAAATCCAGAGGTAAACATAATCTATGATCTCATATAGACAAGATACAAGCTACCCTTGTTCTCATCACTCCAAACTTTAAGCAACTTTCCAGGCAACGTCCCAGCTAATGACTGTGAAAAAGGTCAGACCAACACATGGAAAAGAATTCACATAATTCAAGATCTTCTACAACTCTTCTTTAATGAAAGGAAGAAATGTCTTTGTGATCCAAGAGCAACTGAGCAAGGGCAGCTGCCTTTAAAATGGTCATCTCATATTGGTCTTTTCTACCATACCTTTTGTTCCATTACAGCAGCTTAACAATCATGCTACCTGGAATATTTATACAGCTCATACAGCTGAGGACTAAAATGGGATAGTAACCACTGAGTCAACAAAAGTAAGAAAAGAAAAGTTTAAAACTAAAGCTTTTCAAGTTTTTGCATGAAGTACCATCTCACCTCAAGGCTATGTCCCTCTTAATGTTTTTATTTAGGTATTCTCCTTTGCCTAAGGAGGAAGAAAGGAAAATGAAGGGGTATCAACTGAATTCTTACAAAGGAACAGAAAGATAAAGGTATTTCAAAAACCGAGAGAGAAAAGTGATAATCCACAGGAGGTAAGTTTGACTCCTGGTTTGGTATATCCACTTAGAGTAACATCTTATTTCCACTGATAACAGAAAACCAGAGACAGCAAGTCCAAACAGTTACTCTCACTCTTTCTGGATCACCATCAAAGTGACCATAGGAAAGAGAACAGATCCTGCCTTGAATCAAGTGGTTGACATTTGATAGGTCTCCTATATTCTTGTAGGTGGAGTCATACACAGAGTTTCAGGAATTATTTCCTTGCAAATAGCATAAGGAGAGAGGTTTGTGACAATTAATATACTGAAAGGAATTCTAAAACCTCATAGTGACATGTATGTTGATTACTCATACAATCACCTTGTATAACATCCTTTTGGATCAGAAATATTACAGGTCATTAAACTTCCCTCAAGATATCCTCAAGATATGTGGACATACACAATTATTGTCTCGAGAATATGGGGGGGGGACATGAACCAAATTCTTCTTAAAAGAAGTGTTTTGGATCAATTCAGCAGTCACAGCAAGAAGCATTACTGCAAATGGTTCTGAAGAGCCAATGAGATCTCCTAAATGTCTGTTGGGGGGTTGGTGACTTTCAGTAACTAGTGCTGTACCTGTGCTTGGAGTAGCTCAATTTAGCCAAATCATACTTATACACAGGAATATAAGAATGTATTATTCTTACATAAACAATACTACAAAAGAGTTTGGATTTTTGCATAAGAGCTAAGAACACTAAAAAAGCCCAAACTAAGCCCAAAACATCCTTACAATTCCCAATCTCAATCTGGAAGAATACTCTCTGTTCTGAATAAAGTGGCCAATGCCTCCATAAGCAAAAAATTCTGTGTACTAAAATAGACATCACCAGCTGACATCAAAGATCCTTCCAAAAATGACAGGACACAATAAATTCTCATGACCTGAAGCTTCAAAGGAGAATGTGACTATTATCTCTATAAGGAAAGGACATGAGTCACTTCAGTAAATTAAGACAAAAATTAGGCAAGGAATAAAATAAGCCAAACTAGCCATGTGAGTAAGGATAAAAGTAAACTCTGCCAACATGAACTACAAACCTATAAATGGGAACATCACTACTCAAATGCTTTTAAAGCCAAATATGAAAGCATCTGCTGAATCAGAACATCTAACACTGAAAAGAAGAAAACTAGGGAAATATCATACAATAAAAGAAGACTTACAGTCTCAGGTGGTAATTTCTTTGCTTTCTCATTGCCTTGCATAGGGTTCCCACATACTTCTTCAACATTTATCCTTTTTGGTTGGTTTTGTTTCAACTTTTGTGCCCATGATGTTAAATATTTACTAGATGGGAAGAAACACACAAATACTGTAAGTAAATACACCCTTTACAGTGGGGACATGAAATCAAGTTCTTCTTCAAGGTGAGACATGGACACTTAAACAACCACTGCTTTTGTGAAAGCAAAACAACAGAAAACCCCCACAAACAAACAAATCACTGAAAGAAAAAGAGCTAATGAACAGCATCCATAATGAAATGGCTTTTCTACAAAAACGAAGATCCTAACAAAGAACTGCATATTTTTAGCTAGGCACCTATTTTTTGGGCTTTCAAGCAGAGACTGATCAAAACCACTGCATTAAGGTGGAATGTAAATGCAGTGGTTTTCCTTACTGTGTTATCAACCTGGTTGTAAAGAGGAGGGCAGCTAAGACACTAAGGATGCCTTACAGCTCAAGAGAAACTCACAGGATAAGAAAGTTTGAAAGAAGAGATGGAAGGAAATGGGAGGAAACAAGCAGAACAGAACCAGAAACATCCTGAAACTCTTCTTTAGAGGTACATGTGGAATAAATTTCTTATTTTGTTAAAAAGTGATACCTTGAAAAACTACATATTGTCCCAGTTTGGGACATACTGCAGAAAGAATAAAAAATGTCACAACTAAAAATTTTCCAAGAACAACAACAACAACAACAAAAGAAACAAAAAACCCACCAAAACAAACAAAAACCAAAACTAGTTTGGGTTAACTGGACTATTCATTTTGGTTTGAACCCTTTCCTCCATCCAATTGAGTTAATAATATAAACCAGAAAGCAATTTCAGAGAAAAAAAACTTGTGGGTTTTTGTATAAAAAAGACAAAAGAAGTCAGACATGAATGATTTCAAAAGCTGACAAGGTTTTTCAAACTGGCAAACACTCTTGAACTGAGCTTCTCCAGCTCCAAGCTCCCTGGCAGCCCATAAATTGCAGCTATGTTTTTACATCCTCATGGAACTGTGCAACATGAATTGCATACTGGAATAAATCCCATCAGAAGGGAGGGAGAGCACCACACTAACCTTATATGCTGAGATAATACATTTCCAAACCAAACAATCCAAAGCAAGCTGGTTCTGTGTTTTATTACATACTAACAAAGCACAAGTTCATGTTCATGATTCTTTTTCCAACAGAAAGTTTTTCTCTCTGCCAAACTCCTATCAGGGACTCACAGGCAACAAGCTGCCCACAGGAGCTCTGATACTGCTCACAGTCACATGAAGCCACTGCCATTACAGTCCAGTCTGACAGGGACAATAAAGCACATTGGGAAACTGTAACTAGAGCAGTTCTTGGTCAGTATTATTGCCAAATTAACTGGTCAGTATTTAAAAAAAAAAACCCACTTGGAATAGAGCAAAACAAACTGAGATCAACCAAAAAAAAAAACCCCCATCAGAAAATCCCAAACATGTTTGGCTGGTGTCTGGTACCATTCATTACTGTAATACATGCCTGTAAGCTGGCAAAAAAAAAGAGACTGGTTGAGCACAGTAGCAAAATATGAGTGATACAAAACTGGTAATCAGCACCTAAAACTCTAGTGTGCAAATAAACATTCAATGCAAGCTACATCTTAGCTCATATTTGCAGGAAAAAGTAAATTTTCGTATTTTCCCACAATTTATCTAGAACAGAAAAATACTGCAGCTGCAAATCCACATCCCACAGAAACTACAAATCTACAAGGCTACCTAAATTGGAGAAGCAGCACAGTTCTTTTTTCCACAATCAAGAGGTTTCATTCAATTCTTACATGTTTCCAGTTAGCAACAGCTGTTTACTGAATAGGGACTGTCTGCAATAAATTAATGTATTTGGAAAGTTTATGACTTACTTGGGTTTTTTCCCACGTTGAACTTCATCAACTTTATGTTCATCAGGAAAAACTAAAACATCATTCCTTCCTGATGACAGCTTTTCCTCTATTTTGAGGGGTAAAAGTTCTGCCTCACTCTGCAATCCTGCTGCACCACTCTGTCCTTGGGAAGTTTTCTCCATGTGGTCTGAGCACTTGCTGATGTCACTGGATTTGCTTGGGTTCAGTTCAGAGGCAGAAAGGGTACCATACCCACTGGTCATTGAAGCATCGTTTGTGAAACATTCCTGCTGCAGATCAGATGCATTCAGCTGATTTTCTGCTTCGTTAGATCGAAGCTGATTGACCGTGCACTCATTTCCTTCAAAGATTTCAGAATGCATCCCCATTTGAGTTTCTGGTGATGAAAAAGCGTCTGTAAAGTTGGCAGGCAAAGTTCTGCTCCTGCCAGCACCCCAGTTGCTGGTCTGCAGTTTCACCAACTGCCTTAGCTCATCTTGAATCAGCTATAGAAAAAGAAAAGGCAGGAGTCCTATGAGATTGTGCCACAAATCACATTCTGATGCAGTTCCACTTCACGTTACTAGTGAGAGAATTACAGTATTTATTTCAACTAACTCACATTTTCCATGTGTAGACATCTCATGCATAAAGTAGATCTATGCATACTGTGCATCACAGGAAAATGTCCACAGTCACAACCCTTCAATCCATGCAGTGAACTACAGGTCTCAGTGGTCGTTAATAAATGTAAAGACACAATGCATGCATGTATTCACTACATGCCTTCAGAATTACCTTCCAGCTAGCTAAAGAAATAGAAACTATCCAGGTATGTCATTGGAAATGGACAAAAGACTTTTGCTAAACTTAAGTCTAAAAGAATTCATAACTTGGATATACATTTTTGAAGACCACAAGTATATTGTAATGGATGTACAAACCAGTACTCTACTATGCTAATAGGAATAATGTACCTCTGTAAGATTACTTGCATAAAACTTGATGCTCAGTTTTGTGATTCAACTCTGTCAAGGAAGGTAGGGAAGAGAGAATAAAAGGGAAGAAACAGAAGTGGGGTTGGGGGTGAACCCACCAAACGGATCAGATTCTCTGCTGACATTTGATCTGTGTCATTAATACTTTGCGTAGGAAAAAGTGACAGGCAACTATTTAAATTAAATAGCACTTTTACTTCTCTTTGCATAAATCTCTCACAAGTAATTCCAAGAGAAAAAAAAAGACCTATGAAAAATAAGACAACATTTGTACAGTTTGGGGATTGTACCTAACTTTTGTTTCTAAATGCTTTTCAGTAAAGGCTGGCCTTAGGATGGTCCGTGGGTGGTGATGGCTCCTCATTCCCACACTTGCCTTCAAGTATATAAGCTACATGAACCAAGGACTGATCCCACTTGATCCCAAGATTAATTCAAGGTCTCTTGATTCATATTTTCACACACATATTTTTATAAGCACAGTTGGTCTTTACACACAGCATAGTGCAAGCCTTATCTCAGAGCCATGTCAATGCTAATGCAGCATCTTGCTTCTCTACCCCAAACACTACATTACTGAGTTTGTCTTTTTATTATTCTTACTGGAATGTGCTGAGTTGCCAGTTTCAGTCTTTTCACTGGTATACTGGTTTAATTTTGGAACAGCTCCATCTATTTTGTCTAATGCATTCATACAATTGAAAGTAATATGATAGCTGTTGATTTATATTTTATGTGGCCATTCCTGCAGTTGGTAAGTCCCTGTGGGTACCACTAACACAACTCTTCCAGAGGTAGCCTTTCCTATTAATGAAGACAAAAACCAGCAAAGCCAACACAATGGATTAGTCAAGACTACGATCAGCAACAAGTGAATCAAACCTCTACAGTAAGTGGAAGAAAATACAAAGGTAACACTGGTAAGACAAAAACAATGAGATGAGGGAAAAAATGATGGGCAGAGGGGAAGAAATGGGAGACAGGATAGAAGGACAGTACCTCTTGTTAATTCAGTTCAGGAACTGTTGATTACTACTAGTGCAGAGGGCATCAGGAAAGGGAAGGGAAAAACAGCAACCAAAATGATGAAAATATTCAGCATTATATATATTTATAGAAATACTGTCTCTTACACATACATATACATTTCCTCTGTGTCCATGGATAAAGAGGATTCAGCAAAAATGTGACTCTTCACCTATGTCATTTTTCCTTCTTAGAAAAGTGACTGTTCAACTGAAGGGTGAAGTGTTCAACTGTTAAGGTGAATGGGTTCCTATGCTACATACTGTCTAGATGAGAGACTGACAAGTTGCTTTAATGCTTATTTTCTAATGAAGAGGAAATTACAATGTCTCCAAATTAGAAATTATACCATCTAACATTTAATAAAAACCAGCTTGTAGCTACAAAATCCAATTATCCTGTGGGCATTCCAAACCAAATATTTGTGAAAACAAAACAACTGAAAATAAACAACCCCAGAATCTTCACTCCTGAAATGGTTCCTACCAGTTACTTTGTTAATAAGCCAAGGCTGTCTCAACTCTCCATCCTGCAAATGAGCATGCCCAGTCATCCATTTCCATTAACTGCCTGTCTGAACATACAGAAAGAGACAGCAGTGCAAGAGACCATCCTGCACTGTTCTGCAAGAGGAAGTGATATTGGGGAGGAGAGAAACATTCAGCCTAATCTACCTACTTGAACAAATCATTACTTACTTGGATTTGGTGGTGGAACTGCTCTTGCTGGGCAACTATTTGTTCCTGACATTGTTTTTCTACCATTCGCAATAACTGAAGCCACCTGATCTGTTAAACCACAAAGTAAAACTCATTAGAGCACAGTCATATTGCATCTCTTATCTTGTACTTTATCTACAAAATAGTTTTGCAGTATTATATTTAGGTGTTGACATAATACAAAGCTTACTAACAGCACTGTGGCTGCCCACCCAACATTACAGGCAGCCCCCCTATCCTGGCAATCAATGGAAACAATTCACTATGGACAAATTTGTCCTTTGAGTTAACAAGATCATACATCTCTAAGATTGGTTTAAAAAAACCACAAACAAAATATCAAGGCAAGAGAGTTATTCTATTTTTAAAAATCAACTGACTTAAAGGGAGAAACAGCTGGCAGGAAAGTAGAGGCAAATTGTATTGAACTGGAATCAACCTTTCCAAATTACAGGGAATTTTAAAATTGATAATTAAAGATCCCTGGGTCCAGTGAACCGTTTGCTTCAATAAGAAGCTCTTCCCCTCAGCAATCCAGTGAAAGGCCACGATGCATAACTATTTACTGAAAATAAAAAGAAGATTTTTTTAAAAAAATCCAAGACAAAAGTTCTTAAAATGTGGTAAAATCTGAATTTTAAACACTATTTCATGCTAATGTTTATGAAGTCTGCAGAATGCATGTGCCTATTCTTTTCTTGGAGCTGTTAAAGAGCACACAAATCAAGCATCTGTCAAGAGACAGTTTGATGGAGCACAGCCAGAAAGCTCAAAAATTCTGCAGGAACAAGCCCAGGGTGTGGAAACCTGATGTTCCTTATGGACACCAAAAATAATGAAAACATTTCAAATAAAGGACATAAACAACATTGCAAAAAAAGGTTTTAATGAGCTAAATCTCTCAATCAACACGAAAGTCGTAATGTAGGTTCAAGTCTGGAAACAAACTAATCATCTGCTTGTCTTTATAAACAAAATAAATAATTCAACTAAATCAGTCATTTTTAGAAAGAAAAGTTCCCATTTCCAGGATCACTTCAGTGCCTCAGTTTTAAAGGTTTAAACTTTTCAGTTCAAAAGCTTGCAGTCTTTAATTCACAATATTCACACCTCTGTTGTAAAACACTAAGATGAAAAGCTCAGATATTGTACAAAGCTAAGAAAAAGATTTTGCTGTAGTAAAATCCACCCACGTGCTCATTTCATCCACAGTAAAAGGATTTGTCCCATTGTGAAGAATAAACACACACAAGTGTAGACCATACCATTAAACTCTATCATCATCAGATTTGTCTACCAAAACGTAAATCTGATATTAAAAGATAAAACTTGACATCAACTACCTCACACTTCTTTGCAGTTCCTAAGTCAGCATTTCCAGCGCTCTGGATATCTTGCATGAAGGAGGCAAGCAGCTCACCAAACCCAGGTGTTAATGAGGACCTGGTATTCCCTGAGTAACCAGAAACTCCATTAGGATTGGATGAGGGACTTCTAGTGAAACATGAGGAAAAATACTTCAATTATTTATTGTGCCAGTTGGCCAGCACAGTGGACAAAATAACATATGCTATGCAGCCATTAATGAATTATACACTTAATTGACCTCATCATGCTGGAAAAAGAAAATATATATTCATAAGAATGAGGATGTTCTTCAAGAAAATGTCTCCAAATCCACAGGATGCTTCATTAGTCTCTTACATACTATTACAAGGCAGTATAGCTTTCCAAGGAAAGAGACAGCATCATCAGCACAGATATTACTGCTCACTGGTACAAATGTGAGTAAATACAGCTGTTCATCAAACCTGTGTGCTTCTTCATAGATTCTGAGGTCAGAGGCTTGCAGAGCTAAGCTTCTATGTAACAATAATTTTTGAAGTCCAAGACTACTGCCTCCTTTTGAGAAGTTGCACGTGCAGTAAACAATTTGTACTTCTCATCTTGATAGGTCAGTCAAGAAGAACCTCTCCTAATCTGTTGCTTAGGCCATTAGTCTGTGTCTGCCCATTGCATCCATTGGAAATACCTTGGGCATTGAACAGGAAAAGAATTCAGTTTTCCTAAGCTGCTCTTCTCTACAAATGACTTCACATAACACATGACCTGTCCAAAGAACGGCCTCTTACAACTTGGCCAAGACAGGTTCTCCTCTTGCCCTCCTTCTAAGAGACACAAAGCAATGGAAGTCACTAAGTTTCAAAGAAGGCTTGACAGTTCTTTCAGTAAGGTTTGTCTCATCAAGGATTACAGCTGTACATTTTTATAGACATCTGTTGCAGAGTATTACATATTGCTTTACCTTAGGAATAACGTTACTGTAAAAGCACACTGACTAGCAAAACAAAAAGTACTTGTTGTATTCCTTCCACACATTACCTGTTACAATTCAAGTTACAGACAGAGCTGTGGGTGTTTCTGACATCAGAGGCTGAAGAAGACGAAGGGGTTTCTTGTACAGCAGTCACCACATCACAGTTTTCCATATCTTGGTGCCAAGCGTGACATTACCCTGAAAATATAAAGTAACAGCACTCTCTTGTTTTAAGAAGCCATTTGACTTTGTTGTTCACAGAAACAGAATTTGATTAAAGATACAATTGGTTCAGTCAAACCATCCCAGAGAGTGCCAGCGTTTCACAACCAACCCCTCTTCCTTGTCCTGTGCAAACAGGTGCTATTTAGTCAGCCTTGTACTTGCAGGTACTCCTATAAATCAAAGGGATTCCTAGCTGTGTATCACACATCTAGACTGGGCTGTAAAGGATGTCTGACTCCCAAACATTCCCGTTAGATCAGTGTTGTCAGGATTTGTTTGATCTTTCTTTTTTATGAGGCTCCACAGACCATTTTTGAGACTTAAATACATTGATAAAAGGCCCTTCCACAGAAATCTACTGAACGAGGATCTTTGCCTTCACTGAAAAAGGAACAAACACCCTCAGAAAATAAAACTGAGACCCACTGAGTGAGACTGCAGCTGGCCAGTGCTGCCATTTGTGTGTGGAATATTTGGCTTGGGTTTCCTTTTTCAGAGAACACTTGTTTTATCATTACTAGAAACAATAATTCAAAAACCTATGACACTGTTTTGAGTTATGTATCTTACCAATTAACAAAATCAAATGTAGTCATGGAGGAATGGCACAGCAGTTAAAAACAGCAGCTGGTTAACTGAAAGCATCATCAATAAATAAACACAGAAGGCTTGTGTGATGGTCTCTGCAGAGCTCAAAGCAGCAGTTTACAAGACTGGCTGTCTTGTAGAGAGACTAAAATACTCTTCCAGTTTCCACACTTTCACTGGGAAAACACTTGAAATACACTGATTAACCCATTCTTCTATAGTCTTTATTTCAGCACGTTCTACAGCCTGGTAAATTCACCCTGTGTTCTAACATTGGAGAAAAAACTTTGCACTTATATCATGGATGAAGAACACAAGGAGACATTAAGAAATATTGTCTTAGTACTCTGTAATAGTACTAAGAATAAATCCTTGCTGCCTTAAAGAAGCACACTGCCTTCAAAGCCTGACTATTTTTCTTCACAGGGCTCATAAGGACATGCTAGTAACCCTTACAGACATAAGCTGTCATTGTTGGTAAGTACATAGACATGAATCTTCAACAGTTTCAGAAGTATAAAAAATTTCCACCGGAAAGAAATCGATGGGCAACTGTCCAATTTTTCCCTATTTCACTGGAGCCTGTTTGGCTTTAACAGCAAAAGGTTCTCAAGGTACCCAATCAATATGTCATCTTTGGCTAGGGCTGACTTAGGAAATGCAAGAATAGGAAGGAAGTTATCACAGACACATGCATCCCTTTGGCAGAGCTTCTTGGGATAAACAAAAGAAGGGGGGGAAAAAAAAGCCTTTCTTCTTTTTCAAGCAGTGAAATGTCTGGAAAATGTGAAGTTACCAGGCACCCAACGTGGCAGAGCAGAAGCTGCAAGTGTCTCTGGAGCAGGTGGATGGCAATGGCGGGGGCTACATCAGTCACCCCCTTCTCCCCAGGATGGAATCATGGGTGGCCTATCTCAGCAGCACAGCAGGTGGGTGGGACTTAGCTGTGGCACAGGCTCGTTTCATAACCTCATTAGAAGTCTGCTTGCAGTTAAAAAAAAATATGAAGCAATCTCAAACTGGGATGAAGAACAGCTTAGTTATCATCTATTGTTTCCATAGCACAGAGCAATCCTGACACAGCCAAGTCCCTACATAAAGGGAGGGGATTAAAAAAAGCAAGCTGCAAGGTATTTTGAGTCGTAAGTGTCAGCGCTGATGGAGATGCAAACGCCCAGGCTGGCACAGCGCTGGAGACCGTGGGGTTCTGCAGCTCTTCTGAAGAGAACTCTGACTGTTTTCGGTTCCTCGCATATGGGTAAGGGGTGACAGGCCACCTCGGTCCCTGCTTCCCCCCACCCATCTCCTCAAGCGTTTCCTGAGGGACTCTGAGGAGGGACAACAAGCCTGTGGGGTCTGAAGGCCCGGCCCCCGCAGGGAAAGCGTCGCCCTGAGCTCCCTAAGACCCCCCCTAGAGCCACCCTCCCCTCACAGGGGTCTCCCAGGGCCGCCTGCCCTGAACGCGTGGCCTCCTGGGCTCCGTGACGCCGTCCGTCCGCCCGCGGCGCCCCTCGCCCTTCCCTCAGCTCAGTCCCGCTCAGGGCCCGGCCGCTCACCAGCGACCCCCCACCCCCCCCCCCCCCCTCCCCCCCCCCCCCCGGCCCCCCCCCCCCCCCCCCCCACCGCCCCCCCCCCCCCCCCCCCCCTCCCGCCCCCACACCC
>WBNH01007484.1:201750-219520 GCA_013401255.1 Urocolius indicus
CAGCTCTGCCCCACCCCCCGCGGTCCCGCCCCCGCGCTCCCATTGGTCAGCTGCCCCTCGCGCTCCCGCTTGTTGACAGCGCCGCCGCCTGGCATTGGCTGGCGGGCCCGCCACTCATCAGGGAAAGGGGCGGCCTCGCGGCGCTGGGACGCGGCCAAGTGCAAGGGCGCTGCCAGCTGCGGCCCCGCGCCCGCCCCTGCAGCCCGCCCGGTTCCTACCCGCGTCGCCCGGAGCCCGCGCGGAGGCGTCCGCAGCCGCCCGGCAGCTGTCCCGTCCAGCGGCCGTTAGGCGATAAACAGGCGCGGCCCGCCGCTTCCTCCGCCGCGATTGGCGGCCGAGCTTCGAGCGAGGCGGGACAGGGGGCGGGCCAGACGGAGCCCGGCTCGCTGATTGGCCGCCTTGACCGCGCGCCAGGCCGCGCCTCCCGCTCTGATTCGCTACGCGGAGAAGTACGCGCAGTGCCGCGAGGGGATTGGCTGATGCGGCTACGCGCCGCGCTGTCTCCCGGACCGTGATTGGTTGTGGCTGCACGGCGCGTCAGCCCGCCCCTCGCGCGGCGATTGGCTCCCCAAGTGTCAATCAGCCAGGCGGCAGCACGTGGCTCTGTGCGCTGCGCATGCTCCGGGCGGCCCGAGGTAAGCGGCGGCGGCGGGGCGGGCAGGGCAGGACTGGACCCGCGGGACACGGCCCCGGCTCCTCCCGAGGCACGCGGGCTGCGGCCGGGCGCGCTGCTGGCTGCAGGCCCCAAGGGAGGCGGCAGCCTGCGGGGCTGTGACGCAGTGACCGCGAAGCTGCGGCTGCCTTGAGAGTCACCATGTCCCAGCACGGTGGGGGCTGGGAGGGCCCTGCAGAGCTGCTCCAGCCCCTGCTACAGCAGGTTCCCCTCGCTCAGGGGGCACAGGAACGTGTCCAAGAGGGGTTGGAAACCTCCCGAGAAGGAGCCTCCACACCCTCCCCAGAAAACTCGCTATTGTCTTCTAGGTTTAGTCTTGGTTTATTGCTATAATGTCAAGTGGTAGAAATAGGCTTACTGTGAACGCGGGTTTTTACCCTGACTGACCTACAAAGACCAGGCAGCTCGGAGTGTTGTCAGCCGTGGTTTCAGAACAGGTTATTGTAGGTAGGCAGTGCCTGTACTAAACCAGCTGTGGAGTAAAGGCTCACCTCACGGCTAGAGAGTAGTTCTGCTAACTTTTTCTGCATGTTTTTTTCAGCAAATAAAAAAATCTTACTGCCTTCTAGTGCTACCAAGTGGATGCCTTTCCTTGCCAGTAGAACTCGCTTACAATTATTTCAGCTTAAGTTCAGCTTTCAGGGATGTTTATTGCTAAGTGACACTTCCTCAGACCCTGAGGTATTCTGAACCAAGTCAAATATTTCAGACAGAACAGCAGGACTGAACTGCTTCCCTCATGCTGTGCTGAAGAGAACCATTTGACAGCAGTAGAACATGACACACCTTGTTATCCATGAGGATAATATGTCTTTCTACGTGCACTTTTCTGTCTTTGTTAATAACTTGACCTGGGAGAAACCAGCCTGTGAAATTGTAGCTGAAAACCTAGTGGTCTGCTTACTCGATTCTTCTTCCTCCATCTGATGGACTGTGTAGAAAGTTGTATGAGTGGAGTGGGGTGGGCAAGCTTGGTAACGGGATCAACATCAAAGAACCCGCTTGTGACAGTGGTTCCTACATTTTCTTCTGTGTTAGGCCACTCACCAAATCATACCTGTGCTCCAGCCTGGCTTCACAATTTGGAAACCATTGTAAAGGAGTAAAGTCAAAAGACGAGACCAGATAATGTGTTTAGGTGATGATTACTCTGTTTCCCATACTAACCTGGCATTAAAAAAAGAGTCTCAGAACTGCAACTGCTGCATCAGTCTGTAACTGTATATACACAGAGTAGAGTTCTGCTGCACACCTTCAGTTGGCTGTTTGGACACATGTCAGTAGTTCAGAGCACGAAGGCAACCTCAGAGGAGGGTTCCTGCACCCTCACCTGTTCTCCCTTAATGTAGCTGAAGCACGTGTTGACAGGTGAACTGCAGGTACTGTTGCCAGCAAGACACAACCTAGGCATGGGTTCCCAGACTATACACAGAAATATCCTCTTTCCTTTTTCGGGGGGAGGATCTTTAGTATTTTCCAGGTGTTGGTAGGAGTGCTAATTTATTTACTGTTTTCCAGAGCCCTTTTAACAACAACATAATGTTATTGACTATTTTAAGAAACCTAATTGCAATGAGAACTGAAATGCCATTTGGAATGGTAAATATTTTAAGGCACATGCCTACAAAACCAGTTAAAATAGCCTTGAGAATTAATCTGAGCATCAAAATGAGCCACAGCTAAACTGGATCATCTTCAATCAAGGATTCTCATGATAAACTTCTTTCCCCACTTCCATTTCAGGTTTCGTTCCAGAGAAATTGTCCTCCTTTCTATATGAATGTTCCAAGTTTATTTCCTTTTACATTCTTACTGAGAGAAGTACGAGCACCAGCATGGAGACCGTGGACGTTGAGAAAGCATCCACTTTCTCTGCTTAGAGGGCCCGTACTTCAGGCAGCAGGAAAGAAGAACTCTTCGAATCTCCTTGGACTAACTGAGGCAGACTTAAAAGAACAGTTTGTAAGAGGTGATGGCCCAGGAGGGCAAGCCACAAACAAGACAAACAACTGTGTTGTCTTGAAGCATATTCCATCAGGGATTGTAGTGAAGGTAATTATGTTTTATTTCATGAGCTCACAAACTTCTTTGTGTCTCCCAAGTCTCCTTTCATAGTAAAGCATGCTCACAGTGCAAACATCACAGAGAAAAGTGTACAGGATTTTTAAAGAATCCCAGCAAGAAGCAGTTTTGGATATAAGCAGATAAACTTGGGGTCACGGCTGTTCTTCCTGGCTTTGACATACACTACTGTGTTGTAGTTTCCAGCAAAATGTATCTTCATTGTAGGTGGCTGCTCTCATGTTCCTGTCTCTCTTGTGAGTTAGAATGTCTTGGTCATACTCACTTTGCAGATTCTTGTTAAGCATCTGGATTAACACCTGGAAGTTATTCTTTGCTTCCTTACCACAAAGGGAAGACACAGTTAAGTTAAACTTAGAAGAAGCTTTCCAAGGTAATATGGAAACATCAGAGTTTAATGCAAAAGCCAGGCTGACACATGACATCAGCAAATATTATTAGGCAACCTCTCCAAAGTGTATCACCTCGATATAAGAGTTGCAGCAGTTCTTGGTAAGAGAATGCTCTTTGCTTGGATGGGAGGGGAGTTTCTGTACTGTTATGGCAGGGATATGTAGACTGAGGGAACAGCAGAAGAATAAACGTTAAAGTTCCAGTAAAAATGTCCTATTGGATTTCTGCAGTGTCATCAAACAAGATCAGTGGAGCAGAACCGAAAGATAGCAAGAGAAATCTTGCAGGAAAAAGTCGACCTCCTCTACAAAGGTGAAGACAGTGATGTCTTTAAAGAGAAGAAAGCATCTGAGAAGAAGAAGCAGGAGAAAAAAAGAAGAGCAAAGGCAAATCTAGAAAAGAAAAAACTTTTTAAAGAGATGCAACAACTGGAAAAGAAATAAAAATGTGACATACTGACTTGCCCTGGTAGGGTAAAGGAAACGTTTGTCATTACACCCAAACACAGCTTCAAAACTAAGGTGATGTAGGGCTTCAGAGGCACAGCTGAAACACTGAGCAGTGACCTGCTAATGCTGTAAAACTCAAATGATAAAAGCCATCATGTATTCCTGCTTCTGCCTGCCATTATCTCATTGATCACATTTAGCAAGCGTTTTTTGTGCCAAGTTTAGAAGATGATAAATCAATCCTTGTTAATAAGGAACTATAAACTTTCCACCATTGTTAATGGAGACAAGAAAAATTTCAACAGATCTCTTCTGCCTGGATGAAACCTTACAATGTTTCATAGGAGGAGCTGCAGTGCTTAAGGAGAGGAGCCCTAAAAGGTCATAACTTCCTGTCCTTAGCCTCTACTGATTTAAATCCTTTCTAAAAGGTAACAAGGTTTAGATGCTGGTTCTGGTGGTATAAACAGACTTGCAGATAGAAGACACCAGTCACTGCTTCCCTCCTTCGCATCCCTCGGCCAAACAAACCCTCTGTCCTATTTGATTCTGAATGAAGTTTAAACACAAGCTTTACAACTCTTTCAAGCAAGAGGTGTCCATCATGTTCTTCCAGTTCAAAGGTAAAATCAGGTCATTACAGACCCAAGACAATAGAATACAGCTCATCCAAGATGTGAAATAATTAACTTTATCTCTTAATACTGTATTTTCTTCCCAGTGTCCATAGCTCCACGAGTACCCATGGCTCCCAGACAGCCCATCTGCCTTAGGATTTAGATTTGCTTGTACAACAGTGAGTTACAGTCACTTATCAGTCACTTATTATGTTCATACTATGCTGCACTTGAGGCTTGAGCATTTTGGTATCTTCACTCATTTTGACAGTTTCCCATTTGATGCAAATACATGCACGTTGCTGTCACTTCAAAGCCACTACTGAAGCTTACTTTCCTGTTTTAATCCTGTTATAACTTGTAATTGCTTAACCCAAACTTGTAATTTCTGGACACCACCCTCACCAGCTGCTGAGTTCCGGCCTTCAGCAGTGACAGGAGAGAGCTTCAAGTACAGAAGCCATAGGATCTGTCCAAAGCCATGGAGACCACTAGCAACTACACCACTTGCTTACAGAGACCGACTGCATCCAGGCTGCATAAGGGAAGGAAACTCCATCAATCTGCAGCCCCATTCCCTTGTCTGTTCCTGAACTTAAGCCTCCTGCATGAAGGTTACATTTCTATGTGTTGAGAGTTCTTGTTCATGGAGTATGAATCCAATTAAAGTGACTGTACATAGTTTTAATACAAACTGTTAATGAAAATAAGCTTTATTACGTCAAGTAATAAATACATACAAAGATGCAAATAACAGTTTTAGTCATTTATCCAGAATTTTTCTGGTTTGCGGTTGTTTGTGGGGTTTTTTTTTGCAAACTTTTAAACTGAAATCTCCAGCCTTAATGTAGAAATTAGCTTTCCAGGACCTTGTTATTATTGAATAGGTTTCCCTATTTTCCATATAACTCATGCACTTTAAATGGACTTCAAAGCACTAACAGTCATGCAAATGTTTATGCAAAACAAACAAACAAAAAAAAGGAAAAATAAGAGGAGGGGAAGGTTAGTTCTAAGCAGGCTCTATGCTGTATGACAATTTGTGACTTAGCAGACTACTAGGTACAACATGCTATTCTGCATTTATTTAAACAAAATCCTTAAAGCTTATGTCAAACTTTGAAAGATCAACAGTTTGGGGTCAGGTGAATATAGTCAAAGGAAAGAAACAAGATGAGACTGTGGCTGGATAAGAAGATAACTGAAATATAGCCTGGGAGAGAAATAGCATTCCTCTGCATGCACTTCAGTTTTCATGTCTTAGAAACATTTGAAGGAGTTTTAACATCTTTACAAAATGCAAACCCTCAGTAAGTTGAAAAAAACCTTTGTTTTCTTATTCTTAACTATACATTTTTGTAAGGGCAAAACAAAACATTCAAAATAACGAAGTTTGAATGTTTCAAGAGTCAAAAGGAAAAAAAGTGTTACTTTATCTTCATGGAGAGATGGAAAATCTTGCATCTGAGTGAGTGGTCTACGATCTTGCGTTTCGTTCCGTCTCAGCCAAGCATTCCCGAACTAATCCTCTGGCATGAATAATGCCTGCAAAAGGAATACATGTGTTTGAGGTCACCTTTTTCAGGTCACATTTGCAATGACAGTCCAGAGAAAGGTTTCTGTGTTTTTGTCCCAAGTTGCCAGGTCTACCAACAGCACACCTCAGAAAAAGGAGAGATTCCTCACTTCCCAGACATCAGCTGCTGCTGCACAAGTTTGCTTTCCCAAACTGTTATTATAGATTAAAAAGGGACTAAAGCAGGAATCAGAGCGTGGTAAGAGTTGCAGGTGTGCAGTAAGAGGTGTATCTTCATGTGCAACGCAGGCTCATATAAAACAAAGACTTTACAGAAAGGAGAAAAAACCAGAACCCACCACAAAAGATCTGACCTACCTGGGGGTTATTTTTATTTTGCTACAGTGAAGTGAAAAAAGACCACAACCAAAGTCACCTGGGGAGTCATTTTAGCAAGCTCTAAAAGTCTTAAGACTTTGGGACAGTTCTCCTCTTGAGAGGATGCAACAAAATCCAAGCCTTCATAACAGTGCTTAAACACAAGTTGTGTCTCTTCTAAGATGAAATTTGTTATGGTATGTGCAAAAAGTTATCTCATAACACTGGCTCTGCTCCCAGTGTAAATCATCACCACTTTACATGCTGCCATATCTCTACTCTCATCTGATAGACATAATGTGGAATTTTCCACTACGAGTCCCGTTGCCTTGAGTTCCAGCAATCTGGACCTTGATTCTTAATCCTGGAACTAAATCTAGATTCATGTGCACAAAGCTGCTGAAAGAGCAGAGCTTGAGACAGGTTTTTAAATGAGAGACAGACAGATTTCTGCAACAAATGAGGTTATATTTTACTGACAGGACAAGATAGAAGGCAGATTCTTTGCTCAGTCATGCTCCTTAACAAGGTGGAGAAAGGACAATAAGGCAATAGATTAAGTTTGATCTCTACTTAGAGATAATGGATTCTGTTTCTAGAAGGCTGCTAGCCCACATGACAGCAACAGCCTTTACATCCAAGGAGTACTGACTTCAGATATGATGGGTGCAAGGCTTTGCAGAGGGTTAAATTGCCATGGACAAGTAAAGCTGAATCCTGCAGCTGTGGGATACAGAAATGCAGACACAAAGCCGTGCATTAGATGAGGATCTAGTGGCACGACGCCCAGTTTATGCAGCAGAACTACCCTGAATTATATAGAACACTGGGAATTTGGCCAGTTTTAGAGGTCAGGAGCCTCTGTGCTTAGGAGCAGGTAGAGCTGGAGACAGGGACTTTATTCGGGAACAACCTCGACATGGAACACAGAGGCTGCAGTCACTTGGTTACCCTCACTCGCGTTTGCTCTCACACTTGCACATGCTCCTTCAGCTATCAAGCTCCCAAAATGGGAAGAGAGGTTTGTCTGGCCAAAAGATGGCAGCAAAAAGTATCTATTTGAGATCCTTTGCAACACTGGCAAGTCAGAGTGGCAGCACTGAATCTTAAACCTACGTTAGCCAACAAACTAAAAGACTCACTGCAAGAGGCAGCAAAACAACTGTTCCTCACCAAACCGAGCCCTTTGGTTCAGAGAGAGAGTTGCATATCTCCTGGCATGTCTCAGGTTGTCCCCATTAGCCTATTGCCATTCATGATCTATTAATACTGACGCAGGCAATGCAACAGAGACTCCAGCAACATTGATTTTAGCTGGGCCAGATTCCACTTACCACTCATCAGCAGACTTTATTGCATCCTTTCCCAGAACAGCTCCTAGTCATTTTATTGCATGTCATGGCAGATATATTGCTCTCCCATAATGGTTGAGCCTTAAATAAAGCTTTGTAGTCTTGGGTAAATGTAAGGGGGATTTGCAAGGTGGTGAAGTTAGTCTGGTACAATGCCACTCCCATTCAGGGTTGAATGCATGAGCCAAACTCAGCACAAGGACTGAGGAAAGGGAGGAAAAGATAACTACATTATGCTGGCAAAGACAGAACTGCGAGCACAATTGTTGCTGATGACCTTTCAAGGTCATTTCAGGAGCTGGAGCAGTGGAATGTCCCAGTGCTCCTTCAGAAATACCCCTCGCATGCCCCTGCAGAGCACAATGTCAAGCTGATGTCAGCAGTGGGGCACGCAGGGGGGTTCTTTTACACTGCAAGGAAAGGGCATTTATTACTCCTTTTAGCTGACAAATCAAAGGTGGAAAGACCTCAGCAGCCCAGCCTAAAAGCTTCTAGGTCTCTTACTGGTGGACTTTTAATGACATCCATTTGACAACAGGTAAAGGGAGCCCAAGCAGCTCAATGCTTCAGAGAGGGGAGGAATGCACAGGTTTGACATCTACATCTGAACTACAACAACCTGACAACCTTTTTTTAGGATACTTTTAGCTCTGCTCTCCCTCCAGCCTCAGCATGAACTAACACATTGTAGTATTTTCTTTAGGCAAAAATGCACTTTTACTAAAAAGACTCTTGGGTCAAGTAGATGAGTGATGTATATGAGAAGTAACAAACAATGCTCGGCTGTAGATTTTGGAGATTGGGCAGAAAAGCAAATTGAAAAGGCAAGTAAGTCACCAGGAACCTGAAAGAACTTATCCATTAGACACTGTAGGGTTTCAGTTATGAACTGAACCTCCCCTTGCACACAGGAAACACATTTTGTCACTGGTTCATCTATCAAAACGCAACACAAACAGGGTATCCCAAGGTTTCAGTTGCTTGTTCATCCACCAAGTTTAATGATGAGCTCAAGACAGCTGTCTCCTTTCAAAGGAAACAGTTGTCACAAAGCTGTATACAAGCAGTCAGTGCACAAAGTGTATGGGACACAACTTGGGGGAGGATGTTTAATAAATTTAAACGTTACCTCTTTTTAGCCTCTCCATCGCACTTTTACTCCCAGCGTATGTGGGTCTAATCTCTTTTCCTAATTCTTCTATGATAGCTAGAAGCTCTGCGTATTTGCTTTGCGGTACTTGACTGCTGCTGGTGCCCTGGAGTTGAAAGTAGATTGATCTCAGTCAAACATTGCTAAAAACAAAACCATTACAGCAAACAGGAACTTGGAAATTGATGGAGAATCAAAAATAGCCCTGGAAGCCACTTTTTGAAAGAGTAAAGTTTCAGGTTTATTACATAAACATGCTTTTCTTTTTGTGGTTGCTGACACAATGCAACATGCCCTTCAAAAATGGGATCAACAGGGAGGATGCAGCTGCAGGACTGGGAGCTTAGGTGAAACAGAAGTTAAAAAGACTCCTGCAAGAACAGCTTATTTAACTCTGTCTCTGCTTTTTCAATATTTAGGTGTGTATTTAGGCAGAGAAAGTGTGAAGCAGATAAAACAAAACTGACTGTATCATAAGGGAAATCCTATGAAATCAAATATATTTGAAGGAGACGTCACCACTGAATTCCTGCAGCAATCCATAGGGCTGTCTGTGACACACACTTCATGAGACTACATTTTAGAGCATAAATTTGCCAAAGAAAAACAGTATAGAAGTATTCATTCCTTAACAAATAACTTCAAAATATGTTAGAGCTCTTCCTATCAGAACAGAACTCAAGACATGTCTGACTGTGACTCAGATGGGATGGGCCTAACAGTTAATTAGTAACCAATCTCACCCCGCACTCCGCTTAGTCTAATTTGATCCCAAGACATGTGCGATGAATCAGTCTGCCATTTGGGGCTGGTTTCAGATCTTGGTGGGAGGGAGGAACACCTCAGATTACAGGCCACAATCCACACTACTATGCAAACATAAGGTCAGTGATCTGAGTAAAGAAAAGCAAGCAGAGCTGTACCTGCATCCCTTGCGTATAGCCTAGAGATGGGGGTCCGTAGTCGTTTATAAGTTGTCTGTATTGTGCAGATGTTGCCATACTTGTGGAGGGAGAGTGAACACTCCCAGCTGGAGAGAGAAAAGAGAGAAAGAGAAAAAAAAATTGGTTATCATCTGAAGATTAATTCGTCTGTGACACTGGGACACATTTTAAACACAGTTTTCTAAAGCTGGGACCTCTCACCTTTGTCTAAGCTCACTACTGAAGTCGCACTATTTGCTAGGAAGAGAATGGTTAAATGAATGCTTCTCTAATGTTTGCTGTGCATTTGAAAATAGCACAGCCTGCAACATTATCAGTGCAAACTGTTTGACTAAAAGTGAAACAGAGTGTAGCATGACAGGTTGTTCTGCCTAGATGAACTGTAAATATTAAGGAGCCCTATTTTTGCATATATACATTCCACACAGATGAGTCTGATGTACTGTGCTATTTTTGCTTTTCAGCGCAAGTTATCTGAAAGTAACTTTGCAACTCAAAGTGTCATCACATGGTCAATGCAAGTTACCCTCAGTACTATTTTCAGCCAAAACTATTCACAGGGAACAGACAGTTGAGGTATATTGGATCTGCTGCTCATTGTGTGACATCGGAGGCGAGGAGCGCGACCATTATTCCTCTCTGTGTGACACGAAACGTTTTTAGCCAGTGAAATTGTGCCATATAGGTAAACCAAAGGAAAAATAACATTCCTTTGGGTTATGGTCGCTTCTTCTAAAGTTATAAAAGATTATATCAGATCTACAGGATTTTGAGTCAGCTAGGAGTTACAGAAACTGACTCTGATGGGATCACTGTGAACTGCTGCAGAAATGAACCAGCAAAACAACTCTTCCCCCTCGCTCCGCCATAGTAAGAATTTGGGTTTGAGAAACAAGCTTTAGATTTGTCTTAGGGGGCTTAATTATGCTGTCCATTTCACAACAGTGCTAGAGGACCTGCTGGTTATGGACTGCACACTCAGGACTAAGGAGCATGACACCATTCAGCTTGCTCACTCTTGCAGCTGAAGTGCCCCTGCATCCACTGCTGCTGCTGCCTTTGCCTGTGGGCACAGACACAGACTGCCTGCTGCCTGCTGTCTGCAAAATTCTTCCTCCTTACCAACTCCTTTGCTGAAAATTCCCAACTGTCTTTTCTACAAGGAACAGATCTCATTTACCAGCCTTCATTTAAATCTAAATTAAACTGATGCTAAAAGTCACTGGGGCTCAGAAGTATGTAAATCTCCAGCTTTGTTACACAAAGTTGCAAGCAATTTCATTCATATTTTCCTCTCACTAAAAAAAAAAAAAAGAGACAGAAGTTACACCATAAAACGCACTGTTGAACATAGTGCAACAGACCCTTGTCCTCTTTTCACTTCAGAATTAATCACAGGGTATCACTGTGGTGCTGTCTTCACTACATGAAGAGAGTGTGTTCCCAATGTCTGCTAGTTAACCACATGTGAAATCCTAAAAAAGGCGAATTGGGCTGGTCACTAGGTCACCTGAAAAAAAATCGAGGTTTCTCCTTAGCTAAACTGCTAAATATCATGGCACTACCATCTGCATTTCTGTCCCTCGGGTTTCACATAGAGCTAATTGGCATATTTTCCTGAAGCACAGTTAACCCTCAAAACACTAAACACCACACCCATGGAGCAGGAAGGAATACTCCACTTGTCAACTACTCTCCCAATCCATTTTTCACCATTATCAGCTCAAAATACATGCACAATGTTAAGATTTCTGCACGGATAACCCAGTCAGCATTTAAAGTCTAGATGACTTCAATGGTGAACAAACATGACACAACAGCAAACTGGATCTTTCCTCCAAAGACTTCAAAATACTTCACAAACATTAATGAGCCCTTGTGCTGCAAGGTAAGAAGGCTTAATTACCCCAATTAAGCTGAGAAAGACTTAAGCAATTTTTCCTCATGTACCACAAACCAAAAGACTCATCCTGCAAAGACTTGTTACTGAACTGTTGCTGCAAGCAGTCACATACAGGACCTGGGAGCTCCAAAGTGGTTCAGAATGAAGACAAGGACTCTGATGACCAGGCCCAAGAATCCTGCTCTACCCTCTGAGCAAACCTGAGCCACGGCCCACACGAAACACCAAACAATTTATCACCATCATATTGGTCAACAATAATATCACACAGAAAACTGTTGCACATTATGTTGCTTTAAGCAGTGACATGTGCTTGGTCTGTATGAAATAACACAGCAGGGTACGTCTAGATAAGAAACACGACATGCCAAGGCAAAGCAGCGAATCCAGCAGCTGATAGAGAAAGTTTCAGAGACGTGAAAGCAGCAACACTCGGCCTTGCAGTGGGCAGCAGTTGGTCTCAGCACGGGAGCCTGAATCCAGTAGTGACTCAGTCAACACCAAACAACAAAGCCAAAGAAGAACTTTCAGTAGGCAACTCTGAGTAAGACCCTGGGGCTAGAGTTGGAGCACGGCTCCGAGCTGAATTAGCAGTCAGCTCAGCAGAGTTGCTTTGGCAGCCAAGGGCGCTGGTATTGTCTCCTGTACCCACGACATATGCAGAGCTGTGCTGCAGACACTAGAGGCCATTGCTGAGTACGGCATGCCCTGCCAAATGACAGATCGTGGTAACCATGGTGAGTTTACCCGTTTCTTTGCAGTCTGCATCAAAAATGTAATAAGACATAATGCCATGCGCCGACCACTTTATCAGCAGCAGCAGGCCCAGAGAACAAAGAAAAGGATTTGACTTGGCCATGGTACCAGCCTCCACACACCCATGTCAGAAGTTGTGCCAGTCAAACTCAGCTGGAGGGGCAGAAAAATGAACAATCTTTGATTTCACCTCAATTTAAGATGATGCAATCGTGAAAATGAAATTAATTGTGAGGGCATTAGTACCTCACAGGTTAATGGATCATAAGCTTTTTGACCTATCACTTCGTATGTTAACCTCAGGGAGAAGCTCTGGGTCTTGGATGACTATTACCCAATTAACCCAAAACACATCTGCATGTCTGAACATTCAAATGTGTATCTCAGATGGAAAAAAAAAAAGCACAGAGATCACCAGCTATTGCTATTATAGTTAGCAAGAAAAATTAGGCCAGGAAGTCTCACAGCCAATATCCAGTCAAAAATCAGTGTGATGGTTAGGTATTCACTAGAGAGGAAAAAAAAAAAAAAGGGAGGGGGGATCTAAATTGAGGCTTGCTCACTCATGTTAAAATGACAATGGAGACAAGGCAGTTAAAAACTGACAGAATCTAAAAGGCGGTGTGGTTGGTACCCAATTTAAGTGACACCCTGTATCACATCTCAAATTGTCTTAGTGCTTTGCTGCTGTTTGAAACCTAAATGAACATATACAATCCTCCTCCCTCCACTTTCCTAATTAAATCTACACAAAACCTTTTATATACCCATTTATTCTCATGCCAACAACGTGTTTTATTTCTGTATTTGAGCAGAAGACTGCCAGAAGCGTTTTTCCCCAGAAAAAATATAGTGATTTTAATGTTAATCAATATTAATCTCTATTAATTGGGGAGAGGGGGTCTAACAATACTGCAAACAGACTGAGAATTTTGTGTCAAACCCTTCCAGCAGTCTCTCTGAGCTCAAATTAACACTCTGGAAGACAAAGGATGTTGAATCAATCTTTGTTTGCCTAAACTCCCACTGACCAGCAATTATCCCATTAATTTTTGATAGGCTTCTAGGGATCCCTTCAGCTCCTTTGCTACTGTCTCCAAGCCCAAGCAGTGATACCACTCTGCTGATCTAAGTTTTAATTCTTAATTCTGCTGCTGCTGCTTGTTGGAAAAAATAACTGGAGAGGCATCTTACTGAGCACTCTGCAAAGAAGAAGTGGGAGCAGGAACACTGTGGTGCTCTCACCTGATGCACTCCCAGCAGATGCCAGGGCATCAAGACAACTCAACTGCCACCATTTCATACTCACACATAGCAAAGCAAAAGCGCAAAGAGTTTACTCAACTTGCCAAGTTACTAACGTAGAACAGACTTGACAAGACCCAACCCCGCTGGATATGTGTTTCTCTACTACCCTGTACTTTGTAAGGTCCTATGAAACTGCAATAATTCCTACCATTTTACGAATTCTTTGCACACGGGAACACAACAGCATCTAAGAGGAGACACTTGTAGCCTGGAGTTTATCCAAGGTGTGCGGTAGAGTGTATGGAATCGCACAGCTCCTACCTCTGTTTCACAGTCTCTTAAGGTTAAGGTTGCTTGCAACATAAAGATGGTTGCTTTTGATGGCTAGTGGTCATCACCTCTTTCTTCAGAGTCCAGTGCTGGAGGTTACCGTGTCTGCCACACAACTGGAGATCATCTCTCATCTAGTTCAAATATGTCTGTTTGATTCCTGATGGAATGTAATACAAGACAACCCGTCTGGAATATTTTACCTGAGAGGATGTAACTTCTTATGCCCTAGAGCAGACAACTTTGCAACAAAACACACAAGAAATATTCAGTAAGCTGCTCTGCCAAGCTACAATGTGAGGTAAGCATCTTCCAGCACAGAGGAGAGGTAACGTTTTCAACTAGCACAGCAATTTCTTCAGTGAGTATCTGAACACAGCCTCAGCCACAGCTGCAGCGTTTTGGCTGACTACAAGAATATTTGATTCCTTAGCCCTCTATGCACTTTGGTTTAAGCGCAACAAGAACTCTTTGCCATCCATGGGACACCACATGCATGTCTACACAAGCAGATCTACTGCACAGCCAAGCCACACACTGAACTCTACAGGAGCTGCCAACCCAGAGCAAAACCAGACAGCCTCCATCTCCCCCAACCTGCTAATAAATGTTTTAATTTAAAGCAATGGACCCCGTTCTCATTTGCACAAAACATTCCTTACAGCACTGCCTGTGAAAGTTATGTTTTCACCCACTGCTTCCCCCTTAAACAGCCCTTGTGGTAGAAACAGACCTTTCTTTGAATAAAACTATTCCCTTTAAAAAAAAAAATCCAGCGTGCACACACATAAATATGTTCTCAAAAACGAGGACATTCTTTATCCTAACAGCCAGAGGCCTTGCTCTTTTGATCTGTCACACTCTGGGCCTTTCCTCTAGTACCCTCGTTCTACTTAATCTACCCTCATTCTACTTAATCTTTCCATGTGGATAACAGTCATGTTTTATGTCTCCTCTTACTTCTCCTCTTCCTACTCCCCTGCTTTTGGTTTTTTTTTTTTTTAAGTCAGAAAGACAACTCCCCACCATTCTTCTTTTCTAGCTTAAGACATGAGCTATTTCTACACTAGCAAGTTTTTTGGCACGACAGGAAAGGATCAGAAGATGAAAGCATTTGGTACACATACACCACATGTAGCCTGGGTGAGGGGGTATGACTTCAGACTAGATTAGAGTCTGGTCCCTTAGACTGAGTGTCTGCATAGTGAGTCTGGTTCCAAGCTGTCCAGTCTTTGATTTGGATTCTTGTGTTCCCATTAAGGGATGGAGCATTTGCAGTACACTACTGGAGCGGGGCTACTGGTTTACTTTTATCCGAAAGGAATCACGCTAACACGAACCAAAACCACTTTGCAGCTTAACTGACCAGTGGGGATGAGATTTGCTGATGGTGATAACCACACCATTGCTCTGAAGCCAGACATCCAGGTAGACAAAAGCCAAAGAAATGTCCAAACAAACCCACTTGAAAATCACTATTTCTGAGACATGTTTAGCATGCTGCTTTTCAGGTAATTTCTGACTTCATATGGACTTCAAAAGATCAGGGAACCACTCAAGGAGCACCCCTGTGCTAAGGCATGAACACTTTGTGCTCTGCTCTGCTCTGCCAACAGACAGTATTATTTCCAGCATTCCCACTCCAAAAAAAACCTCTCAGTATGGACAACGACACCCAACACGAGCTGTCTCCGTAAAGGGTGACAAGCCATTTGCTGGTGCAGGTCTGCACTGCAGTCTTAACAATATAAGGAATGGCCTAGTGTGCTTGATATAATTTCTCAGGACTGAATGAAATCAACCTCTCCAGTTGCAAGCGATAGCCCCAGTTCAGGAAATGATTTGTGTTTCACCTCTCGGTGAGAATTTGCACTTCTGACCAAGAAACTGCTGGCTGCTGTGAGGCGTGGCAGGTACACTGACAGCCCTGTTGGTCCTCAGCTACAGCACTACCTGTTGTACAGGTCACCACTTGTTCCTGTGGAGCCAAGAGGAAACTCTTTCCCTTCTCAGAGTCTGCTGGAATTTGTTTTTCCAGATCCTACACACAAAACTTTTTCAGCTTTACTACAGGAACGGGGTTTTGTCTTGAAACCTAATTCTTACAGAAACGTCAGAATAAAACCAGAGGAAGACCCTGAGCTGTTTCTGCTGGCTTCTGTAACTTAGAACTACTTTTCTCTGACCTGTGTAAACTCTGAACAAAGTGTTGGTGAATATCCAGAAAGCCAGAAAACATGCGGAAACAAGGGAAAAGACAAACTGCAGACCAGTTCACAGCTGGTGTAGATCCCTCTGGTTCCACTGAAGTCAGTGGAGATGCTCTACTTCACCTCAGCTCAGCTCAGCAGCTGGCCCTCTTGCAAGAGAAACATTTAAACAATATGAAACACAAGACAGATGCAGAGGAAACGGTGCTGTACTTCGCAGGATCCAGTATGACATGCAAGGGAACACAAACAAATCAAAACAGCGTTGTTAGGAAGGGCAGCAAAGGTTCCTGTGGGACACTGCAGGGTCAAGTGAAGCTGGGAAGGTAAGTGCCACAGCATCATGGGCCCCAGACAGAGCACCTTTTTACCAGCCAGGCAGAGAAGGTGCTTGTGCAAGAGATTAAATCTGGCTCCCCAAGCACAGACAGTTTGGAACTGATAGCCTGGGGTGCTACATGCAGGGGGTCCCATTCCCTAAGTAAGGTGACTGACAATTTGGGCAAAACACTGCAAGACTTGTTGCAGACACCTTGGCCCAAGTGTGCCCACTGACCTAGGCAACAGCGAAGAGGATTAAGCACCAAGTTCTGCTGTAACCACACACTTTCCCTCCCTCGGTCGGGTGTAAGGCAGAGGAGTCACTACCCAGATGCTTCCAGCACCCTGAGTCATTTGTGGAGTAACTGCAATTTTCCTCATCCCCATCCATCCCATCCCCAGACCCGCTGACAACCCGCAAAGCTTCCTCTTCCAAACTTCCACCCTCCCAGACAGCTCCTCTCCCTCAGGGCTTCAGCTCTGGTTTTGAGTCCCCCAACACGCTCCCGTGCAAGAACAGAGCACACTCACCCACCAAACACAACTGCTTCATGTCACCGATCCACCTACTGCAGTTTAAACACGATTTTGCAGAGTGGACCCTCTCAGCCTAAACTTGAAAGGAGTTAGCTCCGCAGCAAGGACTCAGCTCCAGGAGCCGAGTCCACGCTGCCTTTCCAAATATTCCTGCACCAGAAGCCCTGCAGTGCAGGGAAGCAGCATTACCTCCCCGAGGAAAATCCCTGTGAGATCCACAGCTGCCCAGAGCCCTCCGTCGGCCGAGACCAAAATGTTCTGCATTCATACAGAGAAGCTTCTGCAGGGCTGATTTCAGGCCAAAAGGGACAGATTTCCTGTTTTCCTCTCCTCTGCAGGACGGGGCTGGGTGGGGGTCCTTCACCCCAGGTTTGGAAGCAAACCTAGGACTGAGCCTCCTGGCTGGGAGGGCATTTAATTTAAGCACAATAGAGAAACAATCTCCTTCAAGTCAGAATGAAGCTCCAGAAAGGAGGGGGCCATTTGCAGTCATATCACTCTGAATGCGATATGTGCAACTGCAAGGACTGCTTTGTCTAACTCCCTTGGCCTTAGGCCACGGTGCTGGCAATACCACTAGCTAGAGGAAGAGCTGGTGCGTGAGGATAATGGCAGAAGACAGGGAGGGAAGAGAGAGCCCATTTTGGATTCAGAGGAGGACGTTCTTTCATTGAAAAGATTCTGGGGGTGTTGAGGATGATCCGAACTCAGAAGAGAGGACAACTTAGACAGGAATAGTTCCAGCATGACAGCGAACTGCTGCTAACTTGCCATTACGAGGAAAGAAATGAAAAATTAAAAAGCTGGGGGGGGGGGGGGGAGATAGGTATGAAATAACCAAAAAGCCCCACCCCCGCCGGCGGGTTAGGAAGCACTCAGAAAGCGGGAGCACTCCAGACTGAAACTTCACC
>WBNH01007485.1:0-28891 GCA_013401255.1 Urocolius indicus
CAGTTAGGGCTAAACCATCGCAGTCTGGAATATAAATTCCGATAGATTAAATTCTAAAATTTCTCCTGTAATTTTTGAAATTAGTTACTGCCACAGTTATAAGCCATTTAAACCTCACTGTATTATGTATAGGAAAGGAACACTGGGCAGGAAAGAATTAATTGCTTGAGCTTTTAATTTGCTTTTGTTTCCAGAACACATTTTATCTTCCAAGCCTGCAAAAGCTATGATGCACAGTCATAAATAGGAATTTTTTCACATGAGCACTATACCATGTTCACAATTTTAACCTCATCCTGGTGAGAACAAATTCCTTAGCTTCCCTCTTTTGTCTGTTAAAGTAGAAAAGTGCCTTTGGTAGCATTTCAAGACCTGTTCAGGCCAATGAGCCTAGGCCTATCTCCATGTCAAAAACGCTCCAAAGAAATTTCCCCTTGATGAATACATAGTGACATCCACTAAAATGGAGAATGTGTGCTGCAGACTGCAGGCAAAATTTCCAAGGCAGTAAGCATATACATCTCTGTCACAAGTGTCTGCAATTGGACTAGAGGCTAATGGCTCATTATAAAGGTGATGTGCCAGTTTTAAAGCCAAGTTAATTCGTTCTGTTACAGAGTAATACATGTGTGACCATAAATTTTCATCTTCCAGATACGTGAGTGATAAAACTTCATTGAAATGTGTGTGGAAAAATAATTCTATATTTTGCCACAGAAAAAATAAAAGAACATACATATCAAATACATTTTGCAATTCTAAAAATTATTGTGGAATGTTTTCTAGCTGTATCTAGCTGTGTCCAGAGCTTTGTCAGTTCTTTAAATACCGATATTATTAATATAAGATTCTATACTGCTCTATAAAGGTATGGACTAATGTGTTCATGCCTGCTTGAAGATGGCTTAATCTGAAGATTACAAGCCATGCAAGCTTTATATCTCCTTTGGCAATGTTTGCATTTATAAATCCTTCTTTGAGAAGCTCCGTTAGATTTCAGAGTCACTGAGCTTAGGCCTTGGGTTCAGACTGTAGAGCCAAATCTATTTACAGAGGGCTGTAACTGATTTGAAGTGCCTGGGATATGCCATCAGAGTGGTACAAGATGGAGGTGACCATGTGGACCCCACAGTCAGAGGAGGAAGGACGAGCGCCAGACTGAAGACCCCTCTGTAACCCGTGGCGAGAACGCAGCTGGATCCTTGTAACCTATGGAGGGCAATGGCAGGACTAGGAGCGATCAGCAGCTCTGTGTGAGTGCACCCAGATGGGTAGGAGACTGTGGGAGGAGATGGCCATGGCACAGACCGTGCTGGAGAGTCTGCGCACTGCTGAGCAGACCCACACGAGGGGTGGAGAGGAGCTGCAGCCTCTGGGATGAATGCGCATCAGAGCAGCCCATGCAAGGCTGCCGGCAGTGTGAGGTACCCTGTGAAGGAGCAGGGAGGATCAGCAAGGAGCCCAGTGCCCTGAGGAAAGGCAAAGGGCAGAAACCATCAACAATAGACCAACTGAAACCACCATTCCCTGCCCCCCTGAGCCATTCAATGGGGAAGGAGAAAAAGACACCAGGATCAAGACTCTGGGCCCAGGAAGAGGGGAGAGGTGGGGAGAAGGTGATCTTAAAGGGCTGGTTGTGCTCTTCATCATTATACCACTCTGTGTTGTTCTCTGTTTGCTGTGATTTGGGGTTTTATGGTTATACTTTGGCTGGTGGTGGATTGAATCATTTTCTGGTTTCTTCCCCAAGCTGAGTACCCTTGTCTGTTTTGTCTGGGACCATAAGCAGGAATTAAGCCCTTCCTGCCCTTTAGGAATTCTCAACCTTGTGGTACTTCAGTCTAATTGTGGTCTTTTGTCCCTTGATGGGCCTAAACCAGGACAAAATGGAATATACTTGTACCCACTGACCCCTGTCCTTTCCTTAGGAAACACAAAGACAGGCTTTTACAGACATGGATAAGATTTATCCCAAGCCATAATAAACAATACCATATTTTAAAAAAACAAAAAGACAAAGCTTTATAAGGAGACAGAATTGTGGCCAGAGGGAGATTCAACAGAATATATGTAAAGAAAAATTCTGGCAAGATGAACGAGAACAGATCTAAATAACAGTTCAAAAATATAGATCTAAAATAGAATAACATAAATCCAACTGTATTTTGTATTAAATATTTACTTTTTTTAGCAGCTTACTCTCTTCTTCATATAACAACTAACAGTGATGATGCTTTGATCCTACAGTGTATAAAAAAACAATTTCATTTCTGACTATGTTGCTTGTTGCAGTAACAGGCTACAAGATCAACAATATTTTGTTGATGCGTTTTTATTTCATTTTAGATGTAAATGTGACATCATACACTAATAGTTTTCAAAACAAGAGGAAATATGCCAATATTAAAGATATGCATATTAAAACATTGTAATGCCAAAGGACTGTAGACATTTAAGTTTGGAAACTTTTTTAAGAAGAGTCTGACAGGTAGATTTCAGTTTTTCCCATCACATTGCTTAAACTTGCATTGTGTTGAATACAAGTGGTGGAGATGCCTGAGGAAACAGAAACACCTATTTACTTGCCTCTTGCCTCTGATGCCCAAGATGGCAATGAGTATAGCATTTGTTGTGAATCTCAAATTGATTTGACCTTGCTATTAGACAGCAAAATTTTTCCTAAATAAACTTACCCAAGATTTGGAAGTGTTATCCAAACCTATTTTAGAAAAGTGGAACTGCAAGTTCAGAGGGAAGGTCACCAACCACCACAACATACTGTATAAAGCAGGGTAGAAGTAAGTATGCATGTGACAACCAATTAATTTCTCCTTTCTTGGATTCAGTTGAACTTGTCACTTCCTGGATTTTTAACCAGATTTTGAAAGAAGTCCACAGACTGGAGGACACCAGCATGCCCATTAACAACAGTGCCAAAAAAAGGACACAGTTTTTCAGAAACATTAAGATCCAGGAATGCGAAACTGAGAGGTTTGGCAGTGATGATTATCCTTTCTTTGTGAAAGAAACTTCTCTTAAGTGATTATTCTCTTCAGTGATATCCAGGTGTAGCATAGTGTTTGACCTTTATTCATAAAATTGAAATATATATCTTTCTCATGCCGTAGTAGAAGTACTAAAAACACTTTTCAAATACATTTGTCTAAGGTCAAGTATGAGATGGTCTTTATACATCATATATGGCATACACTTACCTATGATGTTTTCAAGAACTTTTTTTTTTTACTTTTTATACTGAACTTCAAGACTTTTTCTAAGTTTTTCACGACAGTTCTATAGGGAAAACTGAGAGAAGTTTCATATTAAGAAAAAAAAATACACTATCAGCGTGTTTAATCTTCCTGTTGAAATAATGGTTGGACATCATTTCTCATGGCACTTTTTTTTTTAATTTCCATTGTCTCATTATTCACTTGAAATTTGAGTTCATTCTGTTGAAAGCATCTTGGATTAGATTTTTGAAGCAATTCAGAGATGGGTCAAAATGTCTGATTCACACCAGTCTGTAGCCATGACGGTTTTCCTTTGCTCTCATTTTAAAATTGCAATTTAAAATTTTCTTGTTAAAAAAATCACGGAACTCTGATAACTGTAGTTTTTTTGTCATATTTTGTCATTTTTGTCATATTTTTTGTCATATTTTGTCAAAATATCCAATATCAGTACAGAGGAGTAGTGGAAATATGCTAAATATATATATATATACAAATATCTTTATTTATATTTACTGTATTTGATCAGATCTTAATTAGATGAATTTAGGAATGCACACTTTCAAACTGACATGATTCATCTGTAAGGACAGTGAGAACTTCCTGTCTCACTGTACTGTGATTTTTCTCAGCAGTTAACAGTTTGGCCTTCTGGTGCTGTGCTATATCTTAATCCATGCTTGAACTTCACTTCTTCTGGCAGATATACTTCACTTTCTTTAGTTACTTTTTCTAAGAGAGCCTTTACCAAATTTACCTTTTCTAACCTCAATTTGTCAAAATTCTCTAATTTTTTTCATAAAATGAGGAAGTGTCGTGGTTTAACCCAGGCAGCAACTAAGCCTCACACAGCTGTTCACTCACTCCCCTGCTGTGGCATGTGCTCCAGACTGAGATCATCTTCGTGATCCTCTGAGCTTGCTACTGTTTTTTCTATAGACTATACCCAAGTTTTCTTGTAAACTGATACCCAAATTGTTCACAGCATCCAAGTGTGGGCTATGGAGTATAACATACAGGGGAATAATAACTTTTCCAAACATACTGGCTCTGCTTCAGTGAATACAGACTCAGATGCTGACAACCTTCTCTGCTGCCAGGAAATACTTTTGGCTCATGTCCAGATCACTGCCATCCTGAAGGCCCCAAGGTCTTTCCCAGAGAACAATGTCCCAACTAGTCAGTCCCTGCCTGATTTCTTTCAATGGGTTTACTGACCAGGTGCAGGGATCTGCAATTGCCCTAGTTAGATGCCATGAAATTCCTGTCAGCTCATTCCTTCAACCTCTTGAGAACTGTAAGAACAGCAGCCCCCCCAGTTCCACCTGAAGTTTGGTGTCACTTGGAAACTTAATAAGTACAACTTGATGACACTCCAAATGTTGATGGATTAAAATTTAATTAAAAAAAAAATCTTTCCTCTTTCAAATAGTGTAGGTTTTTATATGTGGACAAACCATATTGTGGATTCTGCATGCATTAGCCCATCCTGAGAATGTTCCATAGTTCCATAAACTGATCTCCAAGACATTACATGACATTAAAGACACTACAATGTCATTACATGACATTACAGTTCATATTACTTCTCCAAATGATGTTATGGGACTTTAATAGCTACAAATGTAATTTGGCTTTGTCTCATTTTCACACAGAAGTGAAGCTGTTAAACTCTTCCAGAAAAGTTTTCCACTGATTAAAAACTGTTAAGTAAAAAGAAAAATTATTGAAACTTTTATTAAAGAATGAAAACATTCAACAGAATCCAGACACTCCAGGAGAACAGCTCACACAGGAATCTGGTACAGAATGGTCATGGAAGCCTGTAAGGAACTCTGGCTTTCTAGATTTTCAAATAAATATTTTATACTTATTTCCAAACATCTGCAAAATACAAGACTTGAAACATAGGCTAAAAATTGCAAATTTGGGATCAATATTTAGACTGAATTTCAATACTGTCCCTGATTAATTGTACGAGGAAAATGAGTGAGAATTTAAATATAATTTATATCAATAAAAATTAAAAGCAGCTCCCAATAAAGTTAATCAATACTAACAAATAGTAGAACTTTTGTAATTATTCAAATGTATAAATATTTTATATGTATCAAACCTGTCAGGTTGATTTCAAAGGAGAGAAAGAAATGAAAAAAATTATCTCAAAGTAAAATCATACAAAATGACAAATGGGCATATCTCAATATCAGGTTACACAACAGAGGGGGAAAAAAATGTCATTATGCAGCCACCATTATACAAAAAAATATTTCTGGTCTCTGAATGCATTTACATGAAAAATCATTATCTACACAGTTTCCTGCAGAAATAAGAACCTCAGAAAACTAAAACTCTACTAATAAAAGATTTGTCCTTCAGCAGTCAATTTGAAAATTCCAGGAGGACTAAACTGAGTTTAAATAATACTGTAATGAAATATCTGAGTTTTCTAAAAGGAAAAAAAGCAAGTTTTTTTCTTCAGGCTCTAATATCATAGTCAATTTGTTAAATTATTCTTCAATTTTTAACAGTGGTGGGAGAAGGAAGAAATTGGTGACATTCTGGTTTTTTTAAACAGGAAATTTCTATTGCTCTGTAAAAACAAGGACACAAAGAGCATCTATATTCATTGTATGCTGTATTTTTCATTTTCTTCTCTTAACCTGGGTTCTTTTTTTTTTTTAATCATGAATAAAAGAAAACACAACAATTAGTATAGAACATCTGCTCTCAGGAATTAGGAAAGATACCAGATAGAGGAATCTTGAATCCTTAAAAGATTTTTGGCTGAGACACCAAATAGTGTCAAACAGAAGTTTTAAATTTGATAATCCTCATTCTTTCCTACTTCCTAATACCCTCATCAGTTCATAGGTTTGTATTACCCTAACCAATCTTCCAGTGTCTCCAGTCTTCTCACCAGGAAACAAAAGGGGTTTTTTTTCCTTCCTTTCCTTCCTTATTTTTTTTTTTAAACAAACCACATATAGTTGAAACCAATCCAACATCACCATAAAGTTCCAATTGGATACAGTCAAACACCCCAGTTTGGGTGCTTACATTTATCCTTTAATTGTATTTTTTTATTCCATAATATCTGGACCATAACTCCATTTTAGCTTTCAGAGAAGTATGTGTGATTGATTAAAAAATATTTTCTTCTCTGGTACCTATTCAGGTCTATCCTAAATCAGGATCTGCTGACATATCGTGTACAATGCCTTATCCATCAAATAGCAGATAGCTTTGAGCTTGAATACTGTGGATTTTTTCACTCTTTTACTGCTAAGTGAAGTCCTTTTCTGTTGAGAAGTCGGTTTCTTAAATACTGCATCAGGGAAAAATAAGTTTCCCTACAATCTCACTAGCAACAAAAGTTTTTCAGATATAGCCACTTAGACTGTAAAATCATGTAATCCTTCTTGATTTTATATCTTAACTTAATTGGTGAACAATGCTGATTTTTTTATATAAGTTTTAATTTCCAGTCATTTAACTAATTATGCCACAAAACCCATTCACAGTAGTTCCTATGCCAATCACTTTGCATTGTAGGGATAGAATTAACCATTTCAACTAGGGAAATTAAGGGAAATTCTCTTGGTTTAGGCAAATCTCAACTAGCTCATTTCCTCTTTAACTGCATTTCAAGCTAAATGCTATACTATTTACTGCCATGCAGTGTAGAGGTAGGTACCACTATCACTGTAAATGTGCCAGCTTGAGTATTAGTTTAGTTCCTGTACACCCCATAGCATTTAATTGTCCCTTCTGAAAAGCAAAAGGGCTCATCCAACATGTCACCTCACTGCATCTGTTACCGTTCCTGGCACTTATAGACAATCATTCAGTATCAATTTAGAAATTTCTCCTCTGGATCATTGCATTCAACAGAGACACATCCTGCCCTGATTTACACTATTTCTGGAGCTTCCTGAAAATCTACCCCCGATATTTTCCAATATATTCATATTCCATAGAAGGAATATGTAAGAATGAGAATTAATCTGCTGTATGTACTGCACAAAAGATTTTTTGAGGGGAAAAAAAAAAAGGCAGGAAAAAGACTTAGAAAACACACAGACTGAACTGATTTTTAAAACAAAGAAATCGAAACAAAACCCAAACCTCTACAGTTTAAAGCTAATTTCTAAGTGGCTTCTAGAATTTTCTTGGTTTGAATTTTCAATTTATACATCATATACATTATCATTCATACCTTTTCCCCCTTTGTGAAGTTCACCTGCTATGTGCATCACCCTTAAATATCAAACACATTCACCAAGCAAGTGACAAAGTGGAGTGAGGCAATGACACCTTATCTTCTTCTAGTAGAATGGAGACTGCTTGGACTCTCCTCATTATTATGCCTATGTTATAGCCACATAATAATACGTTCACATAAATCCTCAATATATAAGATTCTAGATTCTGTTTATTTTATCAAAAAGAGGTTTCAGTGTTAGGTGAAAAACAATGGATATCACATGCTTTAATTTCACTAGATATAGCAATATTTGTTCTAAAAAGAAGTAGTATTTATTAAACATACCATCAATACAGGTATTTCCTGGCTGCACTCAAGTTCAGTAGGCCTTGATTATTTCAACAAAATACATATTCAAAGTAAAACAGGGTTAAGTATTCAAAGCTTTTGATTTTAACACATTATGATGCCTTTTAACTTTATAGTCTTATTATTTCTTCATTAATATTATCTCATTTATTATTGCAACCTGAAAATGTTATCTAACAGTAGTGATCTAAATTCCTATGTAAAAATTAGTAGTTATTTTGAGAGTTCAGCCCACTTTTCAGATGCATGAGTCTGCATTGCCACTTGCAATTACTGCATTTGAAGTCATATGCATAATATACATAGTGAAGTAGGCCTGTTCTTTCAAAGCCAAAAGCAGGTTCTCAGAATGCACCCACATTTCAAAGACGTTATCAGGAGTTTATTTAGGCAAGACTGGTCAAGAGTGGAAAAGGTAGGATCTTAAAGTCTTTCTCTTTCCTTTTACACTGCTTCTTCCATTTATTTGTAACAACGGAAAAGATGATTTTTTGTTTGTTTTAGAAATTATTAAAATTGTTAGAATGTTTTGCAACATACAAAGACTGACTGTCTCATTACTTTGCTTTCTAAAGAAGATGCTGCTGACTCATTCATATCACATGTTAAGTTCAGATTAACTACAAATAGACTATATTTTATGCTGGATGCTGAAACGGTGCATCAGATCCTAGCAGCTGGCACACAGCTATGTGATTTCCTGTGGATGAAGTTACTAACTGATAACACAAAAATCAAAATCACTGATTTCAAATTGATGCTGAATCATATCTGTGGTATTGTACAATGGTAGGGAAAAAACCAAACTCACTCATCAGCAAGAAGCAGAGAAAATATTTTTAACAAGTAACAGATGTTAATCCTATTATTCAGTAGTTTTCTGGAAGATACTAAAATGCAATGTTGATAAGTATGAAAAAAATTAATCAGAAAAGACAATTCATGAAAGCTCATCTTTCATTGGTCTGTAAATGTCTGAGTCTTTTTCTAGTATATCTTTCATGCTATAATATGGCTTCATCATGGAGGATTTTACTCTAGTCCGTTTTCCTTTCCTATCAGCATTCCTGGATGATAAATTCAAGAAGGAATAGTTGAAGTTAATTGTAGTCCTGGAGGACTCAAGGAGTGGTAGGAGTCATCTCTAAGACAGATATCTATGATTTGAAATGAGATTGAGTGGTTGACTCTACTTCTCTATTTGAGTTATATAAAAACACTCTGAAAACTACTATGAAGGCACCAGTTCCATTTCAAGTACACTGACTGAAGTAACTGGAAAGGTGTCACAAAGAGCATCTTACCATTTCTGTCCCATAAGTTAGATTAGATTTGTAGAAGGATAAACTTGTTCTGAATACAGGGTGGAAAAATTGGTAAGTAGTATCAATATCTTGTTAGATTCACGAGATTGTTAGATTAGTGAAAGCAAAAATCTTCAGTTATTTAGTAGGCCACATCTTGCTAATAATATGTTTAGTAAAAAACAATGTAGAGAGATGCCAAAAAAAACCCAACAACGTAGAGAGATACTAAACACATAACAGAAGTAAATGCTGAGGCACACTGAGAAACATTGTAACTATGAAAGTGTTCTACTTCTGGGATTTCGTTTCTGTTGTATCAGATGATGCATGTAGACTTAATAATTTTCTCCAATGGATCTTGGTTCAGTAGAAATAAATTGCTTAGCATAATAGTGGTAAAAAACAACATTTGATTTGGTTAAGGGAATAACCTTCTTCTATCATCCAAACAATCAGAGAATAACCTCATAAAAAAGGATATGTCATTGCTAATCAAAGAATTGCTGTATTATCAATAAGTAAAATGCAGTTTCTATGTGAATCAAAAACTGATTTTGTTTTCATTTTTATCCATTTTTAATCTCAACAGGTTTCATTGCACGTGACTCCTATGCTGAAATTTCATTCCTCTTACAATGCCTCATAAATTCTGACTCACTTGTATAAGTCACACCCTTCGTATAAGTAGTTGTTCCATGCATATAAGACTCCAGGCAACACCAGAAGTCATATTTGATCCATCAGTCATTGAAACTATGCTAAACTCAAAATATCATCTCTAAATCTTCTTGAAGTTATAGTTCTTAGTCCTATTCTTTTTTATTCCATTGAAAAGTAATTATGCATGTATTTCTGCAGAAAGTGAAAAGATAAATATTTATATGTAAGCCAGGTGTTTGAATATGAAATCAAACCAAGCCAAGGCAATTGTGTTCTGCTAGTTGTTTGGTTGATTAGTTGGTGAATTTTACCTGATTTTAAAATTATATAAATGACACTTCAATGTCTGTGAAAATAATCTACCCATTAAAACAAAAGACCAAAACAAACATGATACATGGAACAAAAGGACATTGACTTTTCAAAAAAGTCACTAAATTGTTTACATGTTGTATGGTTTACAGTAAACCTGAACTATTTTTTTGGCCTAAACGTGTTTTAATCTTGGCTTCGATAACACTTCAGTATGTATACACTTCTATCCTTATACCAACAGAGAGCTGTTAAGATGGATCAGATCAGCACTGACCAGAAGGAAAATTCTTTTTAATACTGAAAATTATTTATTAAAAAAGAAAGTCCCGAGTTCTGATACAGGTGAGAAATGCTTTTCAGTTGAAAAGTTTGACAGCATGATGACTATGGTAATTTTCATTTTTCAAAGTGCAAGTGGCTAGATCCTGAAACAAGACTACATTTTGATAGTGAAAGGACAGGGACTAACTGGTAATAGAAAAACTATGTCTATTTGAATCAGTTATTTAAATGAGAGTAGCAAAACAAAATAAAAATCACGAAGCTCCAGCCTATGTTTTGTTCTGAGACTGACCTTTCCCATGGAATAAAGCTTTATAACTGCTGCTAGAGCTGAATCAACTCTTCAAAGACCTCAGTGATCTAACAGAAAAATTGTCTTAATTCATTCTTCTGGAATACTGTGTGTATTTCCTTTGAATTTTTTGAAAAACTGTAGGCAATCACAGTTTTCCTAATGAGGAGCTGACCTGTAGATCCCGACAGAATTTTACATCTACTGACAGAAAAAGAAATTAGAGAATTCTGATAGACTCATCTTAAAGATGTGAAAGGCAGATGGTCTTGATCAATGAAGTTGTTCTTTGCCTTCTGAGCAATGTCAGTCCTTGGAAGAATGAAGACATGAGTAGTGGCAAATGGACTCTACCTTCATTACTCTGCCATCAAGAGCACAGAAACGTCAATATAGCTGAGACACCAAGACAGTGATTTGGCCAAAAGGATAAAGGAAAGGCTGGAGAGGAAAAGGCCTAGAGGACTCTCCATTTCTTTCCCCATTTGACATGAATATTTTCATTATCCCTTTTTCCCATTTTTCTTAACAAAATCCTTTCTTCCTATGCTTCCTCAGTCTCTTTCTGCTGCAGCTGCGAGCCTTCACACCACCATACAACTTTTTTAACATAATCTAGTTACCTTGTAACAATGTCATTTGTGCTTCAAACATTGCCTCCTGGTTCTCCCAAGATGGTAGCTCTTGAAGCCCTTTAAAGATACCACAGGGGAAGATTTCATGGAAGAAGGGTGTGTTTTCCTCATAGCATTTCGCAATTCTTTGGAAAGCCCATATAAAATAATTCATGAAGATGTACAAAGCTTAAGCTACTACTGAACATTAATACTTAAACCCCACAGAATTTTACAGATAATAACAATAACTGGCAGTAACAGTAGGATACAAATATATTATCTAATGAATGTGATGAGCAAGAATGATACAAAATGCAAAATAATAACTGAATGTTCCATTACAGTATCTGTGTACATACAAATTTATGTATGTACCTAGAAGGGGAATATTTTGGTTTTCTTCCTGTCTCTTTCTATCTTTTCTTCCTTTGATTCTTTCTTTTTATTCTTTCTTTTTTTTTTCTTTCTAGAGAGTTCTAAAACTAGCAACATTTTATGACTGCACCTGAGCTTTGCACAATACAATATCATAAATCAGTTTCCGCGTTCTCTCCATCATAAATAGCAGGGAATTTCATTGCATTTACAGCATGCTGCAGTGATTACTATGGTGAAAGGAAAAAGGAAAGAAGAAAAATATTACATCCATGACTAGAGCTGGTCTAAAAATGGATACCTCATCATTTATTTAATGTATTTTGCAATACCTTTCAAAATATAATCTGATATAAATATTTGCAATTTTTCACTGAGATCTCAATGTTTGAGAACTGTGGGAGAACTAACAATCACTTCATTTTCTGGAGAAGCTGTGGAAAAAACACACTCAAGCAAAAAAAATCTGGCTCAATATGTCTGACACCTGGGAGTGAAAAAAGGAAGCAAATATGACAGTGGTAGAATTCACTGCAGGGAGCAACAGTAACGGTGATTCTGGTTCAAACCAGAAGTATTTTACTGTAGTGACTGCTAGGTAATCTAACATACACTCTTTTTCCATAATACAGCCTTGTGTAAAGTCTGGCTACCAGCTGGCTGGCTTTAACACCTGAATGCCAAAAAGTGCAATTTTAGAAGTGACATTGCTGATCTATTTGCAGAATATATCACCTGCCACTCACGTTTCTTGGGAGGGGGATCCATTAAAAAAAAGAAGCTTCAGAACAGATTTCAGAAAGAGCTTTCTTTTTGCTCATTGGCCCCTTTTAATTTTCTCTTCTTATGTTTCAGTTGGTATTTTTTCCACTTCTAGGTTTTACGCTATGGCAGTGGTACTGAATAATTCTGAGGCTTTGCTTAATGCAACTTCATGCAATGCAGTACTCCTGATAGCTGCCTAAGCTTTCTATAGTCAGAGAGTATTCACCACAGCTTTTAAACAACCTCCAATTATAAAGCATGGAGACACAAATATAATGGAATAAAATACCTAATAAGCAGTTAAAAAAAGACCTGATGAGGGTAAAGGTGAAAATACAAACAGAGCATGATCATTCATATATTTCAGGCATATGTACAGTCTGAAAACTATATTTAAGCTTAACATTGATTTTCTTTCACTTAAATTACAAAATTTGTTTCAATATCTCTAAACAATTGTGCTTAATCTATGCTGTGTTCAGCTGGAAATTGTACAGTAAGTCTGTATATTTTAGATTGAAGAATTCAATTTGAATTACTTATCTAGCAGTCTCAAAGCAAATTGTGTGTTCCAATGCTGTATAGCTCATAGTTCTAAAAACAATTATAGTACCATGCAGACCTCGACAAGCATAAGTGATATTTCAATTATAGATAGGTAGAGCCTGCTGAAGTAAAAATCAAACCTGCCTAAAAAGTCATTTATTAAAAATAGATCATATTGGCAGAAACACCATTTTGGAAGTTATTCCTTTCTTTTTTCTTAAATATTTATAAACACTGATTACTTTAGACTGTACACTTTCAAAATAGTGAATTGATTCTTTACACTATAAATCAAAATGCAAATCACCACTGAAATCTTTCAAATTGGAATGCTCCAAAGCCTCTAATTGTTTTCACATTGGAATACAAATGCAGAGATGAATTTTGAAACTTGAATTCACATGTCTTGAGAATGAACATATCTCCTTATAAGTAAAGAGGTTTTTAGAGAGAATTGTTGTCAGTCAAATAAAGAAATAATGTTTAGCCTTTATGAGACGAAATTAAAACAGATCAGGTGATCACTGTATTATTTATGCTTTCTAAATTATATTAAGAAATAAACTAAGACTAAAATTGAGGCTTTTCAAGTAATGTTTCCAAATAATTTTGCACTATAAACCTTTGTCTCCATTCAAATACAGACTTCTTCAATCTTAAAATGGAAAAAGACCTTGCTCAGTACTATGTATAGGTGCAGTGTTGAAGAAGAATCATAATTTCAGATTTTTCAGCTGCAGTGGCCTCTGTATGATTGTAGACCTAGTTGAAGACCCCCCGGACGATGCTATTACAGAAGGTGAATCTTTTTCTGATTGAATAGGTCAAAGCTATATACTTCTTGCAGAGACTGCAATCAAGTTTCATTCCCATCTGTTTTAGCATGAAGTAATGCAGACAAGGAATAATGCAGTGTTCAGACTTCTGTGCCGCAGCCACACTTTTCCTCTCTATCAGAGTGGTGCTGTATTTCAGAAAAAATGTTAAAACTGATCTGATGTTACAAAACTAATTTCAATTGGATTAAAGGAAGATTTTAAAATTAGATCTCATGAGGAATTCTTCAGCCCTGACTGGATGAACACTTGTACAAATGCTCATCTTCACTTGTGCAAATAAACCAGGTGTAGTCAAAGAGTAATTCACAAAAACAGTACTTTAAATGTCTGCACTGCAGTTGTCTGGATAGAAACCTCTGTAAAATAGTGCCAAACAATTCACTTGTTACATAGTTATTACCACAGGGAAAAAGACATACTATTCAACCAAATAGATTATTTATGAAAAATGAGATGCTGAATAGCTAAGTATTCTGCCTAGATCTATTATATGGAATAAATCTCACCTAACTTATTAATGTGGTTTCAGCTATGAATCTCATTATTTTAATTTCTGACTGCTGGACACAAGTTTTATCGCAATGACTGCCATGAGAAATATTTAAAAAAAAAAAAAAAAAAACCCTAAGTACTAAAATCAGAAATCCCTACCTTGAGGCAAACTTACAGCAGCTCTATCTGTTCTTAGTAGAGTTAAAATAGCTACTGTGAGTTTAGAGCACCTCTTTGTGGTATGTTAGATGTTCTTTATGAAAAGAAAATATAGGAAAAAGCATTTCTTATATAATTGCAGATAGCATCCTAAAAAAAAAAAAAGAAAGGAAAAAATAAGAAAAAATTGCTAAAAAAAGTATTGGTGTTGATTGTTAACTAAGCAATGAATGAGTAGCAATGTGCACGAAAAGAAAAAAAAAAAGGACAAGTCTACCATCTTCCCTGTGTTATTTTTCTGCAGTTTCTGTTGGCACCCTGTAAAGTGTACCTTAGCACACTAAAACTGATGTACAAAGGATCTTTAATATCTCTTGTAAGCATACAATATTTGCATTTTCATTCTGGAAATAGTAATGATAAAAGACATTATTAGTTTAAGAATACTTACAGCTATACGATCAGGATAAAACTTTTTCTAAATATTGTTGCTTTCAAATTTTGCAACTAACTACATAAGTACGGTAATATAAAACTTACATTTACTTAAGTTCATTTCTGTCACAGACTCAGTTCTTCACTGCCTAAATTGTCTACATCCACTTTACTCACAGAAAAAGACAAAGGCAAGTAAGCATGGTGCTGGGAAGAGGAGGAAGCACACATCTTGCTTTCTCACAGGGATCAGGAATTTTCCAGGGCCTCTAAGTTGACTCTGAGGGTCAGTTTCAAGGCATCATAATTCCATAATTTATTGGGAAGTTGTTAAGGTAGAGATGTCTATATGGAGAATACTTTAAGGATATATATTTAGTTATGCTGTATGAAAGCAGCAGTTTTTTATGAATCAGTGACAGATATAAAATGCCCTGTTATGGAAACTAACATGGGAATCTGGTGGAGTTCAAGTGAGATTGTATGATTGCTCTTTAAAGAGTGCAGTATTTCAAGCAATTTCCTGAATTGAATCACTGTCAAAGATTTATTTGAAAATAAATGATAGATTATCTTAGGAAAACATAAATCTATTTTTAATATTAGTGTTTTAATGTGGAAAATATACTAATTCAGATATTAATAAGGACCACAGTGTATAAGCAATTACACCTTTAGCCAAATATCCTAGTTTGAACTAGGATAGAGTAAATTCCTGTCAGGAACCAGGAAAGGATACAGCCTGAACAGCTAACACAGGCTGGCCAGCAGCTATTCGATACTTTCTTAATGTCATGCCCAATATATAGGTACGGGCTAGCCGAAAGAAGCTCTCTTCTGCGCTGCCACTTAGGTCGGGTCTCGAGTGGTGAGCGACTGCGTCACTCACCAGTTTTCTTTGTAATATCCCCTTATCTTTGTTATAGTTGTTTCTCGTCAACTTTCCCCTAGTAAATTGTTCTTCTTTCAACTTATGCGGGCTCTTTTACTTTTTTTTCTTTTTTTTTTTTTCCGATCCCTCCGTGTTCTGCCAGGAGGAGGACGAGTCGCGGTTTTGTTCTTCCCCTTTGCTCCCACTGGGCAAAACCATGACACCAAACTGTATATTCCTGGTACTATACTCAGACAATTGTCTCTGTCTGTTTCTTTGGCAAGAAAAAAATATTTTTTTCTTGAAGGAGGATCCAGAAGGACAGGGAGCTGCTGGAGAGAGTTCAATGCAGGGTCATAAAGATGAATAAGGGAGTGGAGGATCTCACTTATGATGAAAGGCTGAGGGAGCTTGGGGTCTTTAGCTTGGAGGAGACTGAAGGGTGGTCTTATTAATGTTTACAAATATGTAAAGGGTGGATGTCAGGAGGATGGAGCCCAGCTGTCCTCAATGATGTCCAATGATAGGACAAAGGGTAATGGGTACAAGCTGGAACATAAAAAGTTGCAAAGAAACATAAGGAAAACTTCTTCATTGTGAGAATGATGGAGCACTGGAACAGGCTGCCCAGATGGGTTGTTGAGTCTGCTCTCTGGGGACATTCAAAACCCACCTGGATGAGTTCCTGTGTGACCTAGTCTAGGTGGTCCTGCTCTGGCAAGAGGTTGGGACTAGATGTGGTCCCTTCCAACCTTTAAGATTCTGTGATTATGTGATCAATATGTTTAGACTTATACATGCAATAAGTACAGGTTTTGCCATAGAAATAGTATCCAATATAAAAAGCAATTAAAAAAATATTTTTGGACACACACTCTCTGTCCTTCCTCTGGTAATACCTAGGGGAGGGACTTTCTTCTTCATATATGCTAGAGAATAAATCAGTCCTCAGAAGTAGGACTTTCATGTGTCATGAAACATTCCCACTGATAATTTGCAGACATTTTAATATAAATTAGCATTTATCATTTCTAAAGCTTAAAACTCCCATAATTGTTCCCTAACCAACATTTATGTACAATGCCTTTGTCAGCCTGTCAAGCCGATCTTGAGAATTCTTTCCCTATTATTGCAGAGGCTACTGTTGTAAGGATTATAACACATGACAAATATGGAAAGATAAGAGATTTTGGTACTCTAAAGCTTAAGTCTGCTTTCCTGCTCTTTGAAGCATAAGCTTGTTTTTTAATTATATCAAAATACGCAGACATCTTATATGAAAAATGTCTTACTATGCAGAGGTCTGTGAGATGACCATGGAATTCAAAGGGCATTCCATTGAGGACTTTTAAAAAGAAAAGGAATCTTACTTCTTCTTAGTGTAGTTGTTTGAAATTGGTATGTAAACCTTTTGCTAATATTACTGAAAGTCATTATTTAGAAACAATGCTGTGGTCATTTTATATCTTTTTAGTCTGACTAGCAAACAGAAGCTGCTGAAAGGTAGTCTGCTACAGTGAGGTATAAGACAGCGAGCTAGATCCTGAACTTTCTGTCACACAGACCAGGAAATCATTTCCTTGACTGTGTAGGTAGCTTTAGGAATCAGAAAAGTTAGGCAATTATGTTCATTATACCAAGGATCACAGTTTTGTGTGCTATTTTAAATCCTCCAGTAGCATAAGATATGGACATCAAGTGCAAACAATAGTGAAGATATCTTTCAGATACTGAATGCAGCCTTTACTGCATGTGTATTTGAATGTTGCATAATAACATTCAATAACAGATTTCAGACTTTTTAGAAAGAAGGGAGAGTAATCATAACAAATTGGTTCACTGATTTGTTTACATTATTTTTCCATTCAAGATTTACATGTGAATTGACAGTAATTTTCTAGAATTTAATATTAACTGTGGAATAGAATTTGTGAATTATTCTTGATCTGTAACTCATTCAGGAGTAATTACTTGGAAGAATTATGCATTTAAATTCCCTAGTCAAAGCTGTGTATGTTCCCTATGTGAGTGAGCACAACTGATAAAATTCAAGCACTGCCAAGAGAATCCCAAATAGGCCACAGATGAGTTGTACAGAAAGACATGGAGCAGGAGACATACATTAGACTCTGAAGGGTCTATGCATGCATACAGGTGTGGTTTCAAAGTCTGTAAGATTTTTGCAATACATACATAAAAATTGCTGTTTCAAAGTGTCCTTACTAGTAAAATTATTCCTAAAGAAAAAAAAAAAACACAAACCCAAAATACTAAAACCAGAAATAAACGGAAGCGCATGCAAAAAAAAAAAAAAGTTCTTAAGAATAAAATTACTTCTTGTCAGTATTTTTCCAGAGTGACTTAGTCCAAAACATTCAGTATCTGCTGTCTAGCAAGACTAAAGCCAATGAACTTGTACTGTCAACAAATGTCTTTTCAGATTGATTCAAAATTAATTGAGAAACCACACAACAGGGAAAACCATACAAAATTATCTATTTTATGTCTTCACCAGTGAATAACCATTCTCTGGCATATCTGAAATAACGGCCAAGAATGACCATACTGTTAGCTTCATCTATTTCTTTTCATCTGAAAAGAAATTATATATTATTTTAGGAGTGACATATGCAAACCTGCTCTGATCAGCATTACCTCGGCATCTTCTTGAAGGTAACATTGAGTCAAATGGGACTGCGTGATGTTATGTTGATAACCATTTCAGAAAGGGTGAGACATGGCAGGTAGATGAAATACAGGTAGCCAGTGTCACACACAATTACAGAATCATTATGGTTGGAAAAGAGTTGGGGCAACAATGCCATAGTATTGGAGGCAGGAAAAGAAGTTCTCTGACAGTCATCATCCAAGCTAGGCTACTTATATTCTTATGAGCAATACCATAAAAGTGTAAGGAGAACTAAATTCTAGCTGTCATAAAAGGGAGAAGTTTCAATGAACTCTTTAACCTTGGATCAGAAACCAGGAAATTGTCTGCATTCTGCCTGGGCTAAACAAGTCCTCAAAATAAGAGAAAAATAACTGTTTTAGAAATCATGGCCAAATTCCAAATGCCATTGGAATCACTTTAGTGTTGGTTGTAGGGAGAATGTGTCTCTGAGAAAGAAAAGTTTTCAAGCTTTATTCACTCCAGTTTGTATAGTGCCTTCAGCACTATACAAAGAATTGGAATTGATGTGAACAGATAGGCACAGAGACATTTAATTTTTAGAAAAATACAACTGCATAGGATTTTAGCTCCAGGCAGATTCAGGCACTTTTACTCACTCCTGATGGGGAGTACCAGTCAATTCTTAAAACTACAGAAGCATCTTCATTTTTGTGCTCCTTCTTTTCCTGTACTACTTGTGCTATTGAAAATCACATTCCCATCTAAAATATGTGCTACATAGTTAACTTATCATCATTGTGATGTTGTCTTTACCTTTTGATTGTTCTAACACAGATTATAAGCAAATTATTCATATGACCTTTTCATTCTGTCTGTTAAAACTCTTGGCTAATTACAAGTTCGTTGTCAAGACTTTTATGACAATATTGTTCAACATGGAAAGCTGAAGATATTTATGGTTCAGCTGATGATTTTGAATGATAACAGTTGGTAGGAGCATGGGGATTTGACTGCTACCCTAGCTTCTAAGAAGTAGTTGGTGCCAACATCTACTGGAAAAATAACTTTGTGAATACGGGGGCAGCAGTTAAGAGGTTTTGTTTGGATTATCATAAGATAAACAGAAAAGGTGATTGGAATTGTTTCCATAATTAATTAAATTTTTCTCAGCTAGACATGGATTGGCATTGAGGTGGTTCACAATACTGTTAGTCACGTTTCTTCCCTGGTAAGTCTGGTTATCTCTCAATCAAGAAAGGTTATCTTCTGTGCATGAAAGATAAAAAGGGTCGAAGGAAAGAAAAGCAACACAGCAATAATAAATTTCAGGTGGTCTCAGAAACCATAACTGTCTCTGTAAGAAATATCTCTCATAAAAAGAAAGGATTTAAATACATGTTATTTTGCAATCTGTTTCTTCCAGGCAATTATCATTTATCTGATCAGTTGTACCAAGGCTGTTAATACAAACACAGTCTCGGAGGACAGAAAAAGACAACTGAGCCTTTGCATGCTTACAATTTTCCATCGGAAAAGCTGTCATTAACTTTTTCACTATTCTGTGGAACTGCTGTCTGTTCCCAGTAACAGCCAGCATCCTCTTTGTTTCTCACCATTCTGATTCATGACATTTCACAATATAAGAAAGCTCATATTTTTTGAAGTTTTGTAGCTCCTATTGAGATCTGCACAGTTGGATAAAACAACCTTTATGGGAGAAAGCTTAAAACAATTTTGACCCATTTCTATAACATAACATGAAAAGCAGATGCACATTACACAACATATCCTGAAAAATGGCATAGGTGAAAAAGTTGTATCAAGCATACATTTATTTGTTGACCTATTCGCAAGACATGTGAAGAAGAAAGAAATTTCTCAAACATCACCACAGAAGTTCTTAAAATTTCTAAGGAAAAAAAAAATTATTTTATTTCTCTGTGAATATTGCTAAACTTCATATATTTATAGCTCAGTAAGAACATTTTCATCCATTTGAAATCAATTTCCATTTTAGTAGACTCCAATATTTTACATCAGTAAGGCAATATTGAAGTATAATCCTCTACATCTTTGAAGGAATATGCTCTATATCTATTACTTCAAAATGGTATTTTAAAGTCCTACCTAATGGAATTATTGACAATTATGTAATTTTGACACTGTATAATTACTTCTGAGAAAAATATTGGCTTTCACAATACAGGCTTTTTCTATATTGCCTGAGAACAATTACTATTCTTTCAGCAATCATGGTAATCACAAAACCCCCTATTTTTACCAACAGACAGTAGGAATTGGCACATACCACACTGCCATGCATCAGGGCCAGGCCTTGCTGGGAATAAAGCCCCAGCAAGGCTTTCAGTGAAGGTCTTAATGGAGAAACAAAATCTTTATTAGTGATTAACTCCATCTCTATTCAAGTTAGTTTCAAATCTCTCATTGTGTTTATAGAGAAGCCTAAACTCCACTTCTGAATATCGAGCCCACTCCACCACTAAAGGCAATCACATTTATACTGTTATGCCACCTTAGAACTAGACAGGTATTCTTTTTTTTTCCTGACTGCTCATGAGAGGTTGTTTCACACTGTTTCTGGTTTGTAATGAACTTTTATTAGAAAAATGCACATATATGTTGTTTTTCTTACTGAGTGGAAATTAATGTCACAATGGACCAAGAACAGGGAACAGTAAGGTATACAGGTGACCATGATCTAAGGATGAAATCTGTCTGATCAGATTCTTTTTTTCTGCACCATTCCCATGCTCTTATTATTTTGAAAAGACAATGAAGAGTGGTTGAAGCTGATCTCTTGCAGCAAAGATTTTGTTTCAAAGAATAGTTATTCTTGTTTGTGCTCATGTTCAGAAGTGAAATCAGTTCCTATAAGGAGAGACTGTAGGAGAAGATAGCAGGTGATTCACTTACATCATGTAGAATCATATAGTAAGGTGACCTGTATCACTTCATACAAGAGAAAATACATCTTAGACATAAGAAACACAGAATAATTTAGGTTGGAAAGGATCTCTGGAAGCCATCCAGTTCAACTTTTTGTTGATGAGAACTTCTGATAATAAGGAGGTAACTAAGATGTGGGAATAAACAAAGGGGAAACTTCAGACATTTGCAACAAAACAAATAGAAAAATTGCAGAATAATCATCAAGCTGAAAAAAACCCTAAAAGATAAATCTCTGATATGTAAGTCAGTCTGGGCTCTGTGCTTTTATTTGTTACTGCCTGATCTCACCGTGGATAATGCCTCTTTGAAATGTCAAATGCAACATAAACTCCATTTTTAGTGTTTGAATATTTTGTTTCCAAATGTGGACATTACCTTCTTCCAGCTGAGTTATAAAATTTTCATCACCTATTGAGAAAAGAGCTCATATCTTAAATTCCACTATCTCAGCCTCAAATAAAAGGAGTACTGAGTGCCCACGCTGCCTAGCAGAAACATTGCAATTGCACTGAAGCAATCAGCTAATAAAACTCATTAAAAAGCTTGGTTGGTACAAATCAGCACAACTTAAAGAATTAACTATAGCCAAGCAAGCACTGATTTAGTAAATGTTTCTTCTTTTAACTACTTGAATGTTATTACGAATGGAGACCTATTCACTAACATAGGAAAAGAAAAGAAATAATTGGAGAATAATTTTACTAATTACATTGTCTGACAGTTTGTTTTTCTGCTATAGTACACACAAACTCTTCCAAGTTCACAAGCGTGGTTGATAGCTTCTATTTAAAAATTTCTCTAAAATGTTTGTTTGCCGTACAAAAGAACAAAAGAATACAAAAAGGATGGAAAAACTTACAAGTCTGAGATGAAAATTCACTCTACTAGTCTCGTGTGTGCTCCCTGTGCACCAGGTCCTTTTGGATATACAGAGAGGGGATGACTAAGGGAGTGGAGCACATGTAGAAGTGCAGCACCAATAGGAGTGTAGGTGGGCACTCTCTCCAAGCAATCTCCCTGACCACTTTATGAGTGCTCACAATTCACGCTGAAGGTAAGATTTAGTAAATTACCATTATTTTTCAGTGGCTCAGTCCTTTCTGAGTAAAAATGTGCAGTGAATCTATATGAACTTGAGATCTAGATTTTAAGGCTTTAGATGTTTTATTAGTAATTTTATCTACAATATAAGTCAGGAAAAAAATCTGTTTCTAGAAATTCTACAGTATCTGAAGGTGGCTGAAGTAAAATATTGTGTCGTTCCTTAAATCTGTACGTAGAAATGTGCGCAAGATAAAGGTGGAAAGTAATTAATTTCTCAAGTGAAAAGTACAAAAGCCATTGTGCATGAAAAAAAATTTTCTTCTGTCTTCATTAAATTTAGATTTTACCAGATCATGCTTTTAAGCTAAATTAACTCAAAAATTCATACAATTCCAACACCTAGCATTCACAGATCTATTACACTACTTGGTAGAGTGAATACTCTCAAAAATCCTTATTTTCACTTGTGCGGCATTATAAAGTTAGCAACAGAAATGTCCAAAGGTTAATTGATAGGTAAACAAATATTTCAATAACTGACGTTTCAAGGAGATTAAAAATGTCAGCTAATCATTTTACATTTTTTACATATTTTACTTTTATTTTCTCTGTTGCCCAGTGATATACATTGCATCAGCAGCATTGGACAGCAACAGCATTCTCTTATATACATAACCATCTAGCTCTCTATGTTAGTTTTTGAGACACAGTCAGTCTGCTGCCCTTATTTTCCCTCTCTCAAAGCATGCTAGAATCCTTTGGTGTCTGTATTTAATTTCTGAGGAGGAGACAGCCATTCTGTCAGCACCCCTGTAGTGAGATAAAATAAATGATCTCTGCTGTTCCAGACACACTTATTACTAAGATGGTTATTTAACAGCATACACCAGATAAAATATGAAGACAACAACAGGGTCAAACCAAAGATTCTTCTTGTCCTGCATCTTTTTTCAGTAGTATCCAGTAACAGATGTTTAGGGAAAGAACATATACGAAAGTGAGAATATATAGATCTTCCTTTTCTCTGGTATACACTCACAGACTCTCATAAACAACACTGTACATGTCCTCTAACATGGAGGTCAAATTTGGACCATCTAATTGACTACTAACTCCATTTCAAAATAAGGAAATAACTCCATTTTTAAATTTAGCAATACTTTTTAGTTCATCCACTCACAATGAGTATTGTATTTTAAAAGAGTAAACTAATACATAAAAAATTCACATATTCTGTTCAGTAGGATGACCTCTATAGTTGTAAAGCAAGAGACAGATATGAACATTTTTTATTTAATTTCTTTTTAGCATTCTTAATAATTAGCAATATAATCCATTGGACTGCAGAAGGCCACATTTTCATGCAGGAAAAATGACAAATCAGTCTTCATGAGATACAAAAGATACTCAGTTATTGTAGATAATACAACCTACATTGTAGAATGTCTGCTAGACGTAGGATAAGAGGCAGTTCACATCCCCACCACTGACAATGGCTGGATTGTTATTCAAAGCAATTTTTCCTTCTGGAAACCAGTCCATTGAGCAGTGATTGTTTCACAATTTAATTGCTTGGGATCTTAGTACAGAAAATACTGCTGTAGAATTTCCTTGGATGTCCTTGAAGATGCTTACCAAGAGGGGAAAATGCACCATATTTGAAGACTGCTAAGTAAACAATCACTGGTTTTCTCTAAAATTTTTATCTTGTTTATAAATTACACTTTTAGCATTCTGTCTTATTTTTACATCTCTTTTTTTTTTATAATTCAAGATTTTATTTATTTTTTAAATAACTTAGTAGCTGTGCCCCCTCCCCCCCAAAAAAAACAAAACAAAAAGCCACTGAATATAACAGATTTATTTGGCTGCATTTACTGTTTGGGGAAAACACAATTACAGACAAGAGACCAGAAAGCAAAGATTTTGGGTAAACTGCACAAGCTGGTAACAGCTTTGAGATACTGAATAATCATAATGTATAATCATATGCATACCTGTCAGAATACAGTATTATACCTTCAGATATACACAAATTATCCTTGTGGAAGATTTTGAAGCAGTTCTGTAACATTGCTGTCATATAAGGAAACTCCAAGAAATAGTCATGTGCCCAGTGTTGTGGGTAAAATTTTTAGTTATGCAACTTTTTTTTTTTTTTTTTTTGTCTAATATCCTCTGGAATGAATCTCTGTGTGGGAAAAATGACTTAACCGTACTCTTACAAAGATGAGCTCTGAATAAGGTATTCTTAGTCAGAAAAGAAACTTAGAATTATTACAACCCTACAAGAACACTATTTCTCAGTCAAAAAGGCAATCTGAATTTTAGGAAAGCTAGTAAAGAAGAAAGCAGTAGTTATAGACTAATTGTGTAAGTCAATGATGTGCTTATAATGAGCTATTAAACATAAAGACACAATCTCCGAGTATAGCACTGAACTATAGATCAAGACATGGTTTTGGTAGCTGTAATAGTTCTTTTCTATCTATTTCTTACTAGCCAGTCAGAGATTTGGAAGAAATTTTTCCATGACTATCACAGAATCACAAAATCTTAAGGGTTGGAAGGGACCTCAAAACATCATCTAGTCCAATCCCCCTGCCAGAGTAGGACCATCTAGACTAGGTCACACAGGAACTCATCCAGGTGGGTTTTGAATGTCCCCAGAGAAGGAGACTCAACAACCCATCTGGGCAGCCTGTTCCAGTGCTCCATCATTCTCACAGTGAAGAAATTTTTCCTTATGTTTCTTTGCAACTTTTTATGTTCCAGCTTGTACCCATTACTCTTTGTCCTATCATTGAACATCATTGAGATCAATTCTAAATTACATTTTACAATTAGCTTTGCATGGATGGACTATTGTGTCCAATAACATCAGTTAGGTTCTCTATAACAAAATAGAGTGGCTGCCATCCAGCAAATGGCTAGTTGGGAAAAAACAGTCATCTCCTACAGCTGGAGTCATAACTGTCAAAGCACATATTGCCAATAGTATCATTCAACAACTCAAAGATACTACTTATCTTCTTGTTGATTCAGAGAATTTAAGAAAAAAAAATCTCTAAGCTTTCTGCAGTAGAATGTTCTGCTTATGTGGAGTAAAAGCAGAATAAGCAAAAGTATTTCTCGCATGCCAAAGTAGAATTTGTCTATTCTCTCTCAAAGTTTTTTGTACTATCATAATTATTTCTTAATCCTAAAATACTTGCCTATGAAAATAAATTTGTGGGTTTCCTGTATTTAGATGAAGAGTAATACTTAAAAGTTCTTTTTTAGTAATTTAAATGCAGTAACACATGTAAAATTTACAATTTGGCTTTTTATGTTTTGTGGCGAACTTATTTATTTTTTATGGAATTTCTCAAGACAAATCCAGCAGTGGTTTAGTAGCTTTATGCTTTTCCCACTAGAGGGAAGTCACGGGAGCCTTTCTGCAATACAGGGAGACAGGCAGTGAATGATATGTTCTTCTGGATGTATTTGTCTCTTCTAAGGCTGTAGCTATGGAGATGAACTTTAAAAGTGTAGAAATACAAAACCAAGCAAATAAAAATTAAGAAAAAAAATCTAATCAATGGGTCTGCCTCCTCAGTGCTAGTCTTTCCAAAACAAATGAAGAACATAGGCTTATGCATATTCATGGATGCTATTTAAATTAGGAATTTACTTCACTTAATAATGTGTCTAATGATGCAATGCAATCAATTAAGTTTGGGATCACCCAAAGGAAACTATCAGCGTGATACTTGCAGTTTGCATTTTTTAATTGTCCAGGGCACTGTTTTTCAGCACCTAAAATCCTTACCATGTCCTTATGTCAGATGCCTGCCAGACAGAGTACCACAAACTACATTTCCAAATACCAATTCAATCAAGGGTGAACTTTCAAAACTCTCTTAAATTTCTGTGTCCTTGATGGAATCAGCTGGTGGTGGGATTTTTCTGGTTTGCTGATTTACCTCTGCCAAACTGCAGTATTAACTTGGTTGAACTCCTCTGAATCTTAGATTACCTTTTCAGTAAATGGTATTATACTGTATATTTTACCAAAATTCTGTCTTTTTCATTAAAAGAAATTTTCTTTACTGTCATTGACAGAAATGTATACAATTTTTGAAACCATCTCTTCTAAAATTATTTTCAAAAGAACTCTGAAGGGATAATTACCACCAGTGGTTCTACCAGCTCTAGGCAGTCAGCACTACAAAATTATCTTTTTAAGGAAGGGACTAAAAAGAACTCAACTAAAATGCTCTCCTGCATATTAAAGGATTGGAGAAACAAAGGCATTTTTCCACAAGAGGGAGCCAATACATCTTACTAGGTCTTGAGTAGTACGATTTCTTCAGCGTGCCTATGTCTGAAACATAGGTATAGCAGATTCCAGGTTAAAATTTCACTTAGTAATATTTTCCTCTTTAGCCGATCGCTTGATAAGATACAAGAGAAATAGGAATTCAGAGACCAGCTTCTCCTCAGGTTAAAGCAGTGGGGCATGACATAATTGTGACTGACAATGCTTTTCTGATGGAGCATATTCCTAAATCTTTTTTCTTTAGATAAGGCCTAGTGTCATCTAGTCATTAGATATTTTTAAAACATTCAGTACCAAAAATCTGCTAAGACTATCTTACTGAATTCCTCTGACCTTACCCAGCTCTTGAGCACATGGCAAGCAGTTACTAACATGTCCTAACAGAGTTAGAAATTATTAGACTAATAATAAATTCCTTCTTCTATTATTTCAGTGCTTTTTTTTATTACTATTCTTTTTCTTTTTTCATTGGAGATAAGAGTTACAGGTTCTTCTTACTAAGTCAGGAATGTAGTGGTGTGAAAGGCATTGATCTCACTAACACTGCAGTTTGTGCTATAGTTTGTACTTTCATGAAGCTTCTAACATGTCTATATCATCAGCCAATTTAAAGACACTGAAGTGTATCAGCAAACAGGCACATCTAGAAAACAATGTCAAATAAGCCTTATTTATTACTAAATGTTCTAGCTCTTGAAAAGTTACTAAATAATGAATTTAATATGTAATGTTTATATTCTTTTCTCCATAGATAGATGAACAGCTGTTCATCTGTAACTTAACTGTCATAGTTTGGCCCAGCTAGCACAGCAGCACCACCACAGTCTCTCGCTCGATGCCACCATTCACCCCTACCCTTGTTAGGATGGCAGAGGCCTCAGCAAAATGGGAGTAGAAAGATAAGCAAGGTTGTTGTGGATGGAGACAAGGGCAGAGAGGGCTCACTGCCAGTTACGGTTACAGGCAAAACAGACTCCAGTACTCAACTTAGAAAGTAAAGTAGGAAAGTTTATTTTACAAGAAACAGAATGGAATAAAAGCAAAAAGGGAGTAGGATGATGAGAAAATTACAACCAGCACTTTAAGAACTCCCTCCCCCTTCCCTCCATTCTTCCCGGGCCCAGCTCACTGCTCCTCCCCGCCTCAACAGCTCAGGGGATTAGGGAATGGGTGATATGGTCAGTCTCTCACAGGTGGGCTCTGCCACTTCTGTCTTCTCAGATGAGGACGACTCCTTGAATTCTTCCCCTGCTCCAATATGCAGTCCCTCCCATGGGACACAGTCCTTAATGAACTTCTCTGGTGTGGGTTGTTCCCAACAGCTGCAGCTTCTGCAGATACAGGGTCCCTCACACGGGACACAGTCCTAAGTGAGTATCTCTGGTGTGGATTCTTTACTACGGGCAGTTATAGGGTCCCTCTCTTGGGACAAGGCCTCTCTGGGCATAAGTTTATTAAGCTGCTTTATCATGGGTTCCTTCCCACAGTTACAGCTGTGGATATTGGATCTCTCCTTCTGATCACAGCCTGTTCTGGCCAAAGTGATAAAGGGTCCCTTCCATCAGGACACGGCCTCTTCTGCCATCGTTTAAAGAAGAAAATCACTTCCCCTGGCTCGGGGTCCCTAGTGAAGTGATTGAGTCCCTCCCACAGGACACGACCTCCTCCAGCCATAGTTACTGTCCCTGGCTCGGGGCCTTTAATGAAGTGAATCAGGGTCAGCTTTAGCAACATGAGTCTTCCCCTAATAGGGGTCATTATCAAAATGAGTATCTACCACTAATGCAGGGTCTTTAAATAAATGAAAACAAATCTCCGCTTCACCAGTTCTCTCTGTAGAATGCAGGGGAGTCTCTGCTCCGTCACACCTCCTCTTCTCTTTCCTCATTGACATTGAAGTCCGCATGGTTGTTTCTCTCACTATTTCTCTCCTTGTACCGCCACCAGCCAGAAGACAAGAAGAAGAAGGGGTGGAAGAAAGAAGAAACAAGAAGAAGGAGTAAGAAGCCTCCCCTTGCTAGATAGTCATGACTCATTTTCTTCCAATAGTTTTATAACAACTGATTTTGGCCTTGGAATTCATGTTTCACTAAGAATTCTCCAACAGTTTTATGAAAACATAAAGTTTTCATTCAAACATGTCAGAGAGAGCACCACAGA